>CM077792.1:31349575-31394575 GCA_039737535.1 Lagodon rhomboides | reverse complement strand
TCTGTCCCTGCGGCGTTTTCATAGAAAGATGCAATTGTGGAATTTTTTCCTCTCTCTGGTGTGAGCAGATATTTTGTGAGAAACTCTGATTTAATTTTCTGATCAGCACAAAAACATCTTTAATGTGTAACATCTTAAATTTGTTCTAATCTCAGCAGGACGTAGCAGATGTGTGTGTCTTCAACATGAATCTGATAACAGCTCAGTTGTATCTGTCGGTGCCGTTCACTGTAGCGTACAGTACGTACAGAGGCAGATATCTGATCCGAGCCCAACCTACTATCTGCTGTACGTCATCTGTTGCACCGTACACACCGATATGAAGCTTCTGATCGATCGACACCTTTTCCTTCACCCTTGTCCAGTCTCCTTCCAGCTGTTCTGTAGTCAGTGTTTGTCTCTGTGTGACATCATATAGACGTTAAAAACTCTCCAGCTCGCCGAACCTCTTCACAAAAGCTTCCGTCATATTTAAAACTCCTCTCCTCTCCTCTCCTCTCGTGCTTTAACTTCTGGCTGCACTGTCGTCCACCACGACTACTCGCAGAAATGCAGAAATATGGATGAAGTGAAAGTAGAGTACAGACATCGAGCATAAATGAGCCTTTGCAGAATCCTGTGGACTGTTTACCTACATTTTTACTCTGTCGACAGCACGGTGAATAGAAAACAGGCTGTGTGTCCTTGAGATGTAATGAACATGACAAGAATGCATTTCCGTCCTCATAAAACATTTGCAAAGCTGGTTTTTGTGTGTGTGTGTGAATTTTGAAAACCTGCATCGTTTACATCTATCGGCCTTCTTCTTCTTTCTTTTCCTTCGCCGACACATTCGAGCGTTTCCTGGTTGTGTTTGAGTCGCCTGTAGTTTGGTGGAAGTGTGGAAACATCGTGTCCATTAAAACACGGAGCGCTACGAGAGGGCGAGAAACTCCACCGAGTACTGATTAAACATGTCTTAATCGACAATCAGAGACGGCACAAATACATCAAGAGTATCTTACAAGAAGAGATTACAGATACTTGTTTTTCAAATATATCCAAATACAGCACAAAAGAAAATTGTCATTTTAAAAATACAAATCACATTTTACCCGTTTAGTCGCCTCAGTGTTGATTTTGTGTCATTTCATTTAAAATTCAATAACTTTATGTTGACTTTATCTGTTCTTTTAGCTCCTAATGAAGCCGACTCTGATTTCACATCAAACACCAGGGTTCCCACGCACCCTGGAAAACCTGGAAAACCTGGAAAATTATTGACCAATTTTCCAGTCATGGAAAATTGAGAAAAAAAAGGACAAATGTCCTGGAAACGGTTAAGTTTTCCTGGAAAGAACAAATCCGTCATTTCCAGGAAAACGTAACTGTTTCCAGGACATTTGACCTTTTTTCTCATTTTCCATATGTTTTCCATGACTGGAAAATTGGTCAGTCATTTTCCAGGTTTTCCAGGACGCGTGGGAACCCTGAACACAGATCGTGTCAGTGGCTGAAACAGTTTCCTAAAGGAAAAATGTTCAACATATTTCATATATCGATTGTTAAGGCAGCTGACTATCGATTAAAGAAATTACCTAAAATGTAAATCCCACATTTCAGGATCATTTCCAGCTGTTATCTGTTATCTGTCTGTGAACGCAGCCACTTTTCTTTCCGTCTGTATATCTGACGGACGTTCCCGGTTTCCTCCCTGCTGCCGTCTGATTCTGACTCCACTGCAGTAAAAAAAGAGAAAGCAGGACAGTGTTAAGAACGGCAGGACTGCATTTAAATAACAAATGGAGCTGTGGATGTGTGTGCTAATCATTATCATAATTGCTGAAAATTGATGCTGTTAATGCAGATAATTACAGTCTTTGCACTTTGC
The DNA here is from genome assembly GCA_039737535.1 of Lagodon rhomboides. Lineage (NCBI taxonomy): Eukaryota > Metazoa > Chordata > Actinopteri > Spariformes > Sparidae > Lagodon > Lagodon rhomboides. The sequence goes on along the minus strand of CM077792.1, from coordinate 31,392,705 downwards.
ACATTTACATATGTGTTTTGTTGACGAGGCTGAAATCAGTGAAGTGATTTTCAGAGAGTAAACAAGCCGCCTGGTTGATTCTCTCTCTCTCTCTCTCCCTCCCCCCTCGGTCAAACTAATACTCTCTCTACCTCTTTATTACTCACTCCTCTTCCCTCTCTTTCTCCCGCTGCTCTACAGCTTTTTTCATCCGTCCCTCTTGTTTGCTGTTCCTCCTCCTTACTGTGTGACTGTATATCTGTCTGTTATTCTTCTCATCAGACCAGTAAACACTGGAGGCTTTTTGTCTCCGACTGTTCAACCTGACAATAACGTTCATTCAAGAAGGGTGAAGCTCTTTTCTCCCTCCCTCCTGTCTGCTTCTCTATAATATTCAAGAATTAGGACATTTGAATAGCACTCTGTTTGTCAGATCAGTCTGCAGGCTGCAGGAGTCGACAGGGCTCGAAATGTTGGATTTGGCTGCCTGGTTACAGTCCAACAGGGCACACAGGGTTCAGCGGTGTTGTTCTTCTTCCTGCTTGGTTGGACAGAAATCTATTTACTTTACTGAAGTTAATCTTAATTTCTAATATTATCTGCCTCGCTCTCGACCTTGCAGCAAAATGTAGTTGGAGTCTCGCCCACAAACAAATCCACAGTTCTCAGGATTATTGAAATGTTCGCTTGCACTTCAGCTCATCGAAACAAAGCTTCTTTATTTATACAGCCCCAGCTCAGGGCTCAGGGAACAACGTCCGTGTAATATTCCTCCTTTTCCAAACAGCCTCCACTTTTCCTCCTCTGGTAGACGTCAACATGTGACGTGACGTGAAGCAGGAAGTTGGGCGTGAAGAGAAGCAGGGCAGTTTCTGCTTTTCTCCCAGAATCCTCTTCCCGTTTAACATTGGGGCTTATGGGGCAGTTGCTGGAGTTTGTGTCGGTTAGACGCAGATAATTCAAAAACCGTACATCCTCCCGATAAAGTGGACACGTTGCCAGACAGAAGACAAGTGTGGCTACGTTCTTGGAAAATATCACTATTGTAGTGTGAAATCTGTGGCTAGGATCGTCATCTAAAGAAACATTTTCGGAGAGTTTTTTCAGGCTCCCCCACTCTGCCAGTTGGTGCTGCGCGAACATTCCGCAATACACACTCATTGAAAATCCTGAATTTTTCTGAGTTTTTTCAAAATCGCTCACGATCAATTAAGGGTCACCGTTCAAAAACTAAACATTGTAGAAAGAAAGTTCAAATACAACTCAAATAGATAAGACTTGTGCCTACATTTTAAAGTTTGAATGGTGTCTCTAGGTCAAAGTCTGCCAGAGCAGGAGATGTTTGAAAAACCTCGATGATTTTGCCACTTTTTTGACCCCGTCCCATTCATTCCTTATGGGATGATTTTTCACAGTTTTTCTTCAAAATAAGAGCTTTACATTGCACCCCATCGGAGTTTAGAACTGGGTTCTTAGCGGGGGACTTTTAATTTGAAAGTAGCGACCGCTATTAGCTCGCCGCTACAACAACAAGCGGACAACCAAGACAGCTACAGAGAGCGAGGAGACGCTAGCATCTCCCGGATCTCAGCGGCTTTCCAGCTGCTCATCTTCGTGGATGAAGTGACGAACTGACTGCTGTGATCAGCTGTTTCCTGGTTTTAAAACTCCCGGCTGTGGGTGCGCAGCAGTGCACGTCATCCACACCTCCGCCCATCTCAGCATTTGCCACCACATTGCCGCCTCGGATTTACACAGCAATGGAGGCGTCATTCTAAATTTCAGCTTAAACTGAATCAGTGTTGATTTTACACTTAGATGCATTCTGGGCCGGGCAGCGTCGGACTCATGCAGGATGGAGTTATATTCTCACAGTCCTCTTCGCTCACATGCTGCAACTCTGCTCCTCTACTTTTGCTGACAAAGATTTAACTTTCCTCGATGTGGCATTTTTACTTCCCCGAGTCGTCCTCAGGATCGAGCCCTGGGCCTGTAGAAAAGATGTGTGACAAAAGACAAGATACTGTAAAGTGTCCGTCAGAGAAACGAGGCTCTCTGAAGGCGACTCTGCAATAACAACAGTTTTATTTGTGTCTGAGTCGATGATCTCACTTCTGCGGAGGTCTGGTGAATCTCAGCGCTGTGATGTAAATAGAACAGAAACAGATTCAAGTAGAAGCTCGTCATCAGCACACGACACGGGGAAAGATGGCCACATGAAATGCAGATTTAGCTCCTCAGTATCTTCTGTGTCATTTCCTGCCCCGTGCTGATTGGTCGGTCATCGCTTCAACCCGTCTTTAGCTGACGGGAGTTTTTAAATCAGCCGTCAGTGACCTTGTTTCACGGTACGTTAGTGCTTCTCTGATTGCTCCTTACTTTCAGTAAATCACAGGTTAGCTCTCCTGAAATAGGACCGAGACATTAATAAGCGCGAGCGTGTCGTCCGCGTTAATCGGAGTTCAAATGCTGGTTGTTGTCGCTTTGACCTCAGGTGCTTCTGACACATAATAATCATCAGTGTGTGCTGCTCGTCTCGCTCTCCACAAGCCAAATCAGTCAGATTCAAGGCTCGCAGCGTGAATCATCTTCTCCATGTTTAGTCCACCTGCCTCTTCGCTAATATGCCCAAAATTCAGATGTTGAATTTGTCGTCTCCTGCTCTTCTTTTCTTTGTTGAACCTGTCAGAGTGTTTGTTTGACAGCAGCCAGGAGATAATGTCAGCCGCCCGTTAGAGTGAGGAAAAAACACACAAGATATTTTAGATTACAGGAAAAGCGCTGAACACTGTCGCCTCTGTCCTGTGAGAGAGACGATCATCTGACCCACGAGCTGCTGCTGCTGCATCCATCAGCCGCTGGAGCCGCATCAGCCTGCTTCGCCTGGGGCCGCCGAGGATGATGGACAGCAGCGAATTAGAGGGAGGGAAGTGGGTGAAAGGGCAGCGAGGGATGGATGGAGGGATGACGGAGGAGAAAACAAGCAGTGTACAGTGTGTGTGTGTGTGTGTGTGTGTCCCGCGGGCATGTGCGCTGCATTGTGTCATGTTGGCATCGCGGCCGGCCGGCTGGCGTGGCGCTCGTCCCGTCCTATTAGCTCGTTGACTGACTGCCCGGATCCTGCATCACTGGGCTGCACAGAGCGCTGACTCTGGATTACAGCGTGACAGCTATTATCTCACCTCATTATCCTCCTCGGCTCTGTGATGATGAATTTCATCATCGCTTAAAAAAAATAAATAAACGACGTGGGCTTCCCCCGACGAGAACGAGCAGCAGCGCTCGGCTTTGCCAGTTGGGCAGCGAGAGTTGGTCCGCATGGTTTTTAATGTCACTTTGGATTTCTGCCATCGAAGACTCGTTTTAATATGTTGCTGATGTCATCGTTTCTGTCCCCTGCAGAAATATAAGTGAGTGATGTTTCACTGTAGATACAGTTTAAGTATGCAGCGATGGAACATGTTGAGGTATTTGTACTTTACTTGAGTATTTCCATTTTCTGCTCCACCACATGTTGGAAGCAAAAACTGTCCTTTAACCATCTGAGAGTGGCGTCATTTCGAGATGATGTCATGACTTTTGAACCGTCCGTCGTGACTCCTTACTTGTTTTCTTTGCTCCCTGAAGCTGACAGCTGAGAATCTGGTGTCTTTTGGGGGTCATATGCTGTTTTTCCACCGACAGTACCAGCTCGCCTCGGCTCAGCGTGGCTCTACTTGGTTTGGTTTCAGACGCGTTTCCATCTAGAATTAGTATCTCTTCAACGTGGGCGGGTCGTCTTCAACGTGGGCGGGTCGTCATCAACGTGGGCGGGTCGTCATCAGACGTGGGCGGGTCGTCATCAACGTGGGCGGGTCGTCATCAACGTGGGCGGGTCGTCATCAGTGACGTACTTATCCACGCGACACATAAACAGGGCTAGCTGTGGGCTACGCAAAACACGTCCACCTTTTCATTTCCTGTCGCACCATCAAGCTCGTTCTGGATGCGTCTTCAGCGACAACACTCAGGAGCGTCTCCACCTCTGCCACGGTCCACGCCGTGTTCCTGCGCGTTGTTCCTTCCATGTAATCGCTATGTTGACTGAACGCAGATGCTAGTTTTTAAAGGTAGCGGGCGTCAGGCTCGGACGTCGCGCTCGTCATGAGTCGTCAAGTGGCGTCGCTCTCTGTCCAATCAGTGGCCGGCTGCCAGCTTACGTCACACAGAAGTATCAGCTCAGCTCGGTTGGAACTTATACGGAGGTGTTACTAAAAAAGCTCCACTTTAGCAGGTACCAGGTACCAGATTTCAGTAATGGGAACGCAAAAAAGGCGAGCTGAGTCGAGGCGAGGCGAGCTGGTACTGTCGGTGGAAAAACGGCATTAGTACAGTGAATCCATAATCATAAATCAGTATTCAGTGTCATCCAATCCTGAAACAATTCCACAGAAAGACGATAAATGAAATCACAGCGGCTGAATATATGTGCTCATTTATGTGTGTGTGTTTTTAATTGGCTTCTCTTTTAAATGCAGTAATGTACTCTGGAGTTTTCCCCGATGCTTGAATAGGGTCATCGCACTTTTAGAGAAGAGATGAAGTGTCTCGTTACGCCGGAAAAGCTTCAGAAGCTCTTCAGAGATGAAACAATGAGATCCAGAGAGAAAGACTCAGTACAGAGATCTACTTCACACCGACAGTACGTCAGCTACTTCAGCTCAGAATCCATCCTGTAAAGTTATTATTCACTCTGTGTGTGTGTGTGTGTGTGTGTGTGTGTGTGTGTGTGTGTCGGGGTGTATAAGCAGTGCCAGGCTGTGACAGCAGTGTCTTTGTTGCTCCTCTGCTGACTCTGTACCATCCTCCCATTCTGCTCTGCTGACCTTCTGCACTCCCTTTATACTGAGGAGGCCTGTCTATACACACACACACACACACACACACACACACACACACACACACACACACACACACACACACACACACACACACACACACAAAGGCATTATTTAATCCACCCAAATTGTGTAACAGCACTCAGATTCATCCAGATATGTGCTTCTTGTCAGTCGTTTTTTGGCCTTCGTCTGCTGAAATGTGATATTTCTGTCACCTATAGAGTCCAGTAACTTCTACTCTATCACATAATCTTTTAATTAAAGGGATATTCCGGTGTAAGTTTAATCCATGGTCTAACACACCTTGACACCGAGTAAGACTCCCCCTCGAGAGGTCAAGTTAGCTGACCGCTAGCTTAGCTAGTTTTAGCAACCTCAGAAAAGACCGCACGATAACAATACACTGCAGCTTATGTCTCCAACTAGAAACCGCCATCAAAAAGCCACAATTAATGGTGAGAACAGCAGCAAACTTCAGCAACAGTACATGTACAGTCCCAGCACACAGTACGAAGCATCAAACATCTGCTAGCTTTGCTGGATTTGTATTAAAAACACAGCACAACTCACCCTCTCCTCCAGCAGCCTGCCTGTGTGGGGAAGCCCTGACGAGTCGATTACCGAGTGCAGCAGATTTCTGCAGCTCAAGGATGAAAATGTCTGATTATTACTCCATGGAACGCTCAGTTCTTATTATCGAGAGCTGACAGGGAAAAGAACGGAAGTAATGGAGTAATAATCAGACATTTTCATCCTTGAGCTTTGTGAGAAAGCTCCGCCTCCAAGTCGTGACAGTCGCGCTCGTAAATCACGTTCTTTATCTCAACCTACATCGAGCACGATTGGCTGGAACGAGGTCACATGAGACGTAGGATCCGTATTTTGTTATCGTGTCAGGATATTAATTAAAATGTGAACGTGTCGACTGAAACAAACAGCTGATACAAGCGTCACAAAACTGTCAATGTTGCACATTTTTGACTTTATTCGTTGAACAAAACGAGGGCAGAGTTATCGAACAAATATGATAATTATCGTGCGTCTGGCATCACTGATCTGAAGTCTCTCGAGTCGCTCAACACGAGCCGCCAAAGCTGAATTTATTAAACGTTCGGCTTCGACTGAACGATCTGTAATCGGGGGAAAGGCAGACCAACAAGTTGTACAGAAAACAGAAACTGAGTCTTTGGTGTGTGTCGGTCGTAAAATTGTAAGTCTGAAGCAGATAACGAGCAGGTAGTCCCGTCCGCCTCCGCCCTCCTGCTGATGATTGACAGGTGTGAAGCCTCCACCTTGTTTCTCCTCCCAGCCGACCGACAGGCAGCAGCAGCCTCCGCCCAGACGGTGTAATGAACGGTCAGCCTGTCTTCCTGCCTCCTCTATTTTTCATGCTCATCCTCCATCTCTGCTCCTCGTCTTACATCGCTCATCCCGTCCCACCTTTCAACTCTTCATCCTCATCTTCTGCTGCCTCCTCACTGTCCTCCTCCTCCTCCTCCTCCTCCTCCTCCTCCTCCTCTTCTCCACACCTGGTGATTTTCCAGTGTTTGTCTGAGAGGCAGGCGAGTTTCAGAAACCATCGGTCAGAGGTCTGAAGATGAAAACAAAAGGAGAGACGGGAGCAGAGAGGCAGAGGGAGTGGAGAGAGGATGAGATGAGGGCTTATTAAAGCTCATGAGGAGACGATCAAACAATCAGAGAGAACAGAAAGAGGAGAGTGGAGAGGAGATCTGCTTCTCTCTTTATCTCCTCCTCTCAAAACCATCAGGCTTTTAGCCGTCGCTTCACAGAAACTCCTCTTCTTCTTCCTCTCTGCAGAAACATCGTCCATTTCTAACGTCGGAGCTTTTACAGTTCTGTGTCGTGATGCTATTTTTCCAACGACTGGATTTTTTTTATGGGTCACACGGGAATGATTATCTGTCAGATTCACTGACGCCTCAAAGAGTGCGTCCGTCGAAACCTGGTGGCTGGTGTGTGTGTGTGTGTGTGTGTGTGTGTGTGTGTGTCCAGATGGCCTCCGTGCAGGTGGACTACCTGGGTGTCGCCACACAGACTTATTGAAGATGGCAGGACACCTCAAAGACGTTAGAGGACACACACTCTCTGCAGGAGGCGCTCTGTTTTTCTTCCTCCCCCGCGTCTTCATCCTGCGTAGATGTTTAGGTGGATTTATATATGCAGCCTGTGTGTGTGTGTGTGTGTGTGTGTGTGTGTGTGTGTGTGTGTGTGTGTGTGTGTTGTGCTGTGTGTACTGTAACAGGTCCAGGTGGAATATGCATGCAGACAAAACTTTACACATTTGCTTCTCATTTTTCACGTCCCGTAAATGATGGATCGTCGCCGCGTTGCGGTGCCGAAGCCGGTTTATCATCTTTAAACATCCACACTTCCTTCTGTGCAGAAAACACACCGAGTGTTTCGTGTTTTATCTTGTAAGCTTTTGAAACGGTGCCGCCAGGAACCAGGGCCGGATGTTTCTACGGATATTTACATCATCCACTCATCCGCCAGTAATTTAATCACCTGGAGCCTCATTATGGGAAAGAATGTCCTTTTTCAAATCTTTCCTTAAAATCCTGTAAACTCGATTCTTCAATCTGATTTGTGATTTGGCCATTTTTAGTCCTTATTTTTTGAGTTTAGGACAAGCTTTATGCCACCCCACTGTTCCCTCAGAAAGTCTTCAGTTTGGTTTTTCATAAATGCAGTTAGAAAACATATTTCAGTACAGCTTTTGCACATCGTAAGTTCGACAGGAGAAGACCGAAGGCCGACAAAATCAAGAAAAAGAGTCCAGCACACTGTCCACTTCACTTGCGATTAAGTTTAGTGATGACAGCGTTTCTGTATGAGTTACAAGACAACCTGATGAAGGTCTAAGTACCGAAACATTCTCATCCTCCTCCTCATCCTCATCCTTGTCCTCCTCCTGCTCCTCTTCCTCCTCTTCCTCCTTCTCCTGCTCCTTCTCCTCCTCCTCCTCCTCCTCCTCCTCCTCATCCTGCTCCTCTTCCTCCTCATCCTCATCCTTGTCCTCCTCCTGCATCCTCTTCCTCCTCCTCCTCCTCTTCCTCCTTCTCCTCCTCCTCCTCCTCCTTATCCTCGTCCTCCTCCTGCTCCTCTTCTTCCTCGTCCTCCTCCTCCTCCTCTTCCTCCTCCTCCTCCTCCTCCTCCTCCTCCTCCTCTTCACTTGCGATTAAGTTTAGTGACGACAACGTTTCTGTATGAGATTACAAGACAACCTGATGAAGGTCTAAGTACCGAAACAGTGTTGTCAATAAACTTAATCGCAAGTGATTTTTCCTGATCATCAACAGAGTTAAAATAGGATTTCAAACATAGGAAGTTCCTGTAATGAGACTCCAGGTCTTTAAAATATTAGAAAAATGTTTTAAAATGTCTGTCACACGATCCCAAAGTCACTTGTTTTGTCAGACTTTTCGTTGACCTCATGCAGTGTCATCCTCTAAAGCCACTTTGTTGAGCGATTATACGCGTCACGTACACGCGAGCGCTCGTTTCTATCAGCTCGTTTCATCATGTGAACGACATATTCCCCCACGACTACCTGACAACATCACCCCCGACCATCCTCTGAATACAGGACTGTTTTAAGTCTTTACCGTCATTAACGACACAGAAAAAACAATCAGTCGTCACAAACGAGAAGCTGCGATCAGATAACACGATTTAAATAAAGTGCAAATCCCCGAAACAAATCTTGGAACAAAAAAAAAAAAAAAGAAGAATGTGAACGTGAATTTTTGTGGAGACAATGAACCAGATTGTGTGTGTGTGTGTGTGTGTGTGTGTGTGTGTGTGTGCCAGCTGGTCCTGTCAGTGAGGGGGTCGCTGTCACCACCAAGACGAGGAGGAGGAGGAGGAGGAGGAGGAAGGGCTCAGGGTTGCCTCCCTCTGTGGGACGAGGTTGTGTGTGTGTGTGTGTGTGTGTGTGTGTGAGTCGGAGGGTCGTTGCTATGGCGATGCCAGGCGGGGCAGGGCCTCACGGTGCGGCATGCAGCCACGGAGAGCTAGCAAGCAGCTCGTGCCGCGTCTTAGCGGGATAATCCATTGTAATCCCACGCAGGGGAGTCGCCAGCTCCGGCTCTCCCCTCCACCACCACCTCCTCCTCCTCCTCCTCCTCCTCCGCTCCTTCTCTCTCCCCCCACAGTCTCCCCACGGCTCCTCATCCCTTGGGATAGGAGGGCCAAGGAGGAGGAGGAGGAGGAGGAGGAGGAGGAGGAGAGGAGGGGGAGTGAAGGAATTAGCATCTGTTACCACTCTGGCTCAGGTTAGCTCCTCTGAGCAGAGGGAGGGAGGGAGGGAGGGAGGAGGGGGAGAAAAGCCTCTAGCTGTCACTGCGTAGTGAAGCCGCAAATGAAAAACGACAGGGGACGACCCATTAGAGCCTCCACCCTCCCTCTCCTCCCTCCATCCCTCCATCCCTCCATCCTTCCCACTTTTAACTCCTCTCTGCTCTTTGTACTTCCCTCTAACCCTCTAATCAGCACTCGTCTGCTCCTCTGCCTCGTATCCTCTCTCCTCTCTCTCTTCTGTTGTTTGTCTTTTTGTCATCTCGCTCCCCTCTTCTTTTTGTTTTTCTCTTCCTTTCATCCCTCGTCAGGGTTCCACCTCTCCTCCTGTTTCTCCTCCTCCTCCTCCTCCTCCTCCTCCTCCTCCTCCTCTTCCTCCTCCTCTTCCTCCTCTGTTTCGTACTCTTCAGTCTCATATCCATCCTCCTCTTTCCCTTCCCCTCTCCTCCTCCTCCTCCTCCTCCTCCTGCTCCACCTCCTTGTCCTCCTGCTCCTCCTCCTCCTCCTCCTCATCCTTGTCCTCCTCCTGCTTCCTCCTCCTCCTCCTCCTCCTCCTTCTCCTCCTCCTCCTCCTCCTCCTCCTCATCCTTGTCCTCCTCCTGTCCTCTCCTCCTTCTTCTCCTCCTGCTCCTCCTCCTCCTTATCCTCCTCCTCTTCCTCCTCCTGCTCCTCATCCTCATCCTTGTCACCTTCTTGTCCTCTCCTCATCCTCATCCTCGTCATCCTCCTGCTTCTCCTCCTCCTCCTTATCCTCCTCCTCTTCCTGCCTCCTTCTCCTCCTCCTCCTCCTCCTCCTCATCCTCCTCCTCTTCCTGCTCCTCCTCCTCCTCCTCATCCTCCTCCTTGTCCTCCTCATCCTTGTCTTCCTCACTGCTCCTTCTCCTCATCTTCCTCCTCCTCCTCCTCCTCCTCTTCCTCCTCCTTGTCCCCATCCTCCTCCTCCTCCTCTTCCTGCTCTCTTCCTCCTCGTCCTCCTCCTCCTCCTCCTGCTCCTCCTCCTCTTCCTCCTCCTTCTTGTTCTCTCCTCCTGCTCCTCATCCTCATCCTCCTCCTCCTCCTCCTCCTCCTCTTCCTCCTCGTCCTCTGTCCTCCTCCTCCTCTTCTTCCTCCTCCTCCTCCTCCTCCTCCTCCTCCTCCTCCTCCTCCTCCTCCTCCTCCTCCTCCTCCTCCTCCTCTGCAGTGCACTCAGCCTGCTAATGACCCTCAGATCGATTCGGAGCTCTTAATAGCTGACAGATAATTGTAGAAATGTAAAAAGCACCACAGTTGTTTGGTTTTTGTTTTTTTGTTTGGTGTCGGGCTCACGTGTTTCCTCGCGTCTCCATCCGGCTCCAATCCTGCGTTAAAACGAGATGAATGAACAAAATAATAGAAACACCCGCCAGTTTCCCTCAACACGATTCTCAGAGGTTTAAACAAAAAAAAACTGTGTGATATTTTTAAAGATCGAGTATTGGTTTCGTTGTTTCGTGGATTACAGATGTAATACTGTGGCCCTGATGTCTTTCTCTGTCTGCAGAGATGAGATGAGATAAGATGAGACTTTATTGATCCGTCAGCGTAGAAATTCACACGTTACAGCAGCTGAGAGTTGTAAGAAAAAAACAGAGATTCAGCGACAGATAGAAATGAAAACAAGATGAAGTGATAAGTAGAAAAATATGAATAATCCAGATTATGTAGACTCTGTTTTCCTTTCACATACAGATAATATCAACAGGGACTAATTGCACCTGTACTAATAAGCATAATTTAAAAATCTAAATATAAATGCCTTGATTTCACTCAGTGTGCCGCCTATCAACACTGAATAATCTGAATCTGTAGTAACTTAAATTTCACTTTCACTTCATTTCCACTTCAAAGTGGAAGTGTAAAGCAGCAGAAAATGGAAATACTCAAGTAAAGGACCTCAGTGTTGTACTTAAATACAGTACTTGGTAAGTCACTGGTTATACTAATATTTAACACCAAGATTTTTACTGCAAAAATCAGTCAAATTTATAAATATTGAATATTGATGTAATGTCAAGAAGCAGCTTGGTATGACCCATGTTTACGTTATTGTTTGGTGGCGACCTCTGGTGGTCATGATGATGATGATGGAGCAAAGGAGGAAGTCAGGTGACGTGGTGTAAAGAGCGACAGAGTCTGCATGTAGGATGGAGGTCAGGGTGGATGGACCGCTGTGTGTCAAGATTCAACACGGACTTCTTTTGTTTTGTTTATTACTAACGTACTTAAAGACACACTGTGGAATTATTTCTCCCATCTAGTGGTTAAATGTTATTCTGCATCCAAACGAATGCTGCTCTCTAGCGCCTCGCGTTTTCAAACGTGCGTTGCAGCCTGTTGGAACTACGGCAGGCGGGATGTGTCAAGATTCAAGAAGCTGTGACAACAACATGTCTTCAAACAGCACTTCATCAAGTTTAGTTTCGGGTGATGAGGTACGTTATTTCAAACAGACTTCAAACTGCAGCTGACGAGCGCGTCTGGCTAAGCTCCTTCTCCGTTCCACAGTCACGCTGGCTCTGAGTGAAAACGCCTTTAGCCTTATCTGTACCACGTAGAGCTTTTTGTCCCTCTCACCAGCTCATCGTTTTTTATAGAGCGGAAGGACATGGAAGCCTCCGTATGAAAAACTTCCCATAAGGAATGAATGGGACGGGGTCAAAAAAGTCGCAAAATCATTGACGTTTTTCAAACATCTCCTGCTCTGGCAGTAAAATGTAGGCACAAGTCTTATCTATTTGAGTTGTGTTTGAACTTTCTTTCTACGATGTTTAGTTTTTGAACGGTGACCCTTAATTGATCGTGAGTGATTTCGTAAAAATTCAGGATTTTCAATGAGTGTGTATTGCGGAATGTTCGTGCAGCACCAACTGGCAGAGTGGGGGAGCCTGAAAAAAACTCTCCAAAAATGTTTCTTTAGATGATGATCCTAGCCACAGATTTCACACTACAATAGTGATATTTTCCAAGAACGTAGCCACACTTGTCTTCTGTCTGGCAACGTGTCCACTTTATCGGGAGGATGTACGGTTTTTGAATTATCTGCGTCTAACCGACACAAACTCCAGCAACTGCCCCATAAGCCCCAATGTTAAACGGGAAGAGGATTTTGGGAGAAAAGCAGAAACTGCCCTGCTTCTCTTCACGCCCAACTTCCTGCTTCACGTCACAATGTGTGATTCTTCCCTCAGGAGGAGAAGTGAGATTGTTGGCAGAGATCATTTTACACCAATGAGGACTTATTTATGAATGAAGACGCTGATTTGAGGTAATAAATTACTTAAAACACTACACAGTGGAGCTTTAACTTAGCTCACGTACGTATATTCGGCCAAACTGTGACCATTTCACGGTGTGATCGACAGAGGCGTGGTTCGCGGCTTGATGCTCGTATTGTCCAACGTTCTTACATTTCGTTTTAGGAGTCGTGTCGGTCTTTTTTTGTGTGTGTGTGAGGATGTGTTGAAGAAAACTCGAAGATTCCAGTGAAGAAAAAACTTAGTTAAGATGTTAAGAAGTTTTGGCTTTCTGAGACCCTGCGTGACCTTTTCTGCGTGTCATGTGAAGTCGGTTATTGAGCGGTGAAAGCCATAAAAACGTTGAAATGGCTTCTTTTCAATGGCGGTTGTGTTCTCAGAGAAAACTTTGGTTTAGAAACACATTCCGCTCTCGGAGACACATAATCCAGCGTGAAGACGGGAGGTTCGTCCAGGACACGAGGTCAATACAACGCTCCGCCGCCGCCTGATGAAGGTCACCGCACTCTGTTCTCTCGGGGGTCACCGCTGCGCCCCGCGCCATGTGACCATGTGACTGCGTGACGCACGGATCGCGTACATACACCCACATGAACTCACATACATACAGAGATCATATAATGCAGCCAGTGACGGACGCAGACAAGCCTTTCTATTCACATACAGCGTGAGCCGAACCCACACACACACACACACACACAGACGCACAAGGTCACATTGTGTGTTCTTTTTGAAAGCAAAGAAAAGAGGCAACAACTTGACGTTCGCAGTTGTACATCATAATGCGGCTCAACAGAAAGCTAATGTATGAAATGTTTGCTACCGGCGACCTGCTCGTGTTCATCGAGCAGAACGGCGTCCGTGCCCTTGAGTTAACGCTGAAGATAAACCGCGTCTTGTGCTGCGTGAAAACATGTTTACCAGCATGTGATTCCTCTGCTCGCTGGCTTCGGGGCAGCGGATGAAGACAACATGCACGGAGAGAGAAGAAATTAAAAGGAAGAAGGTTTGAAGAAGTGACGGGAGGAGCTTATCTCCACCTCGGCAGGGTTTGTGTTCGCCTCCGCCTCCCCGAGCTGCCGTTTACACAGCCTTTATTTTCTCTCGCCGCATTAAAGAAACAATCTGCTTAATTAATGCCGGGGTTTCTAATCTGCCCGCCCGGTTTAAATCAATGCACAAGTGCCCCCATCACCACAATAGAGACATTGATTTGTTGCGTTTCTCCCTCGTGTGCAGCTGCGATGTGAAATATCTCGCGACGATTATTGAATCGTATTGATTGAAACGTGCTCCTGTTCAGAGCTGCACTCAGGTGATGTAGGTTTAATTTTGTAAATTAAAGGTGCCTTTGCAACCTTGAAACGTTAAAATTTAAATTATATTTAATTGCTATATTTTTCAGTAGCCAGGAATTAAAGACAGTTTAAAATGACAAGAAATTATATTGTGCCATCTCAGCTATGGAATTTCATATTTTATAACTGTTTTAGTCAAGTCCTGTTACTGGAAAGGTAACAGGGTTGACAGTAACAGGGTTGACCATTTCAAGCTAATTTGCCCATTGCTAGCTAAAACAAATGTTAGCTAAAGCACATGCTATGTACTTTGAAAGGAAATTACATGTACATATTGATTATATTATGAGCAATAAATAATTGTTTGGATTTATATGTTAAAAAATGGTAACAGGGTTGACGTTGTATGCTTGTCCCTCCTGGTTCAACCTTGAAAAAACATCAAAAATAGCACATCAGAGATGAGCAAAACTTACTTGTCACTGAGCTGTTAGCATCCTGGTTCAGAGATGATGCAACCTCCTGTAAATCATGTCAAATCTAGAATGTACCGTTATTTTGATAGGGTTTTTTGGTTAGGGTAACAGGGTTGACATAAAATTAGGAGACACCGATAAATTGGTAAATATTTATTACAATTAATATATATTTTTACCAAAAACACTGTTTCACAATAAGATCATACTTAAAACAATGTGTAAACGTGAACATTTTAACATTTTGCCAACATTTTACAAATTAAAAGTCACTGCTGACGTACCACAACAACAGTGAGGGACAGGCCAAAAACCTCACCCTCATCAGCTTAAAAATCAGTTTTTATTATTTAAAATAATATTTAATTGATTTTAATTTGATGTTTTATTGAGGAGAGAAGACATGGTAATGTTATATTTTCAAATTACATCTTTGTTTGTTGTTACTGTAATTTTATGACTGATAATTTCTTGGGGACACAAAAGGCACCGATTTCATGGAATGACCCAAATATCTTCTGTCTAATTAGAAGTGACGGAAAGTTGACGTAACATGAGCCATCTGGTTTCGAGCTCGGCTCTCTGACGGCGTCGGTGAATCCTTTTTTCCTCAAAATTAACATTGCGGCTTATGGGGGAGCTGCTGGAGTGCTTGTCACTCTAGGGCTTCTACAGCCAAAACCGTAAGTCCTACATCTGAAATAAGACCATCAGCTGAAAGCCAACAAGATTTCCTACATTTCTATGTATATATTGTCTATGTGAAGTAAAAGATGTGGGATCCAAATCGAGCTGAAGAGAATTTTTTCTCCACTTTTTCCAGCTGCTCTCCACTCTAGCGATGATGTCACGCACTCTAGCTCACGCAATACACACCCATTATAAACTCAGAAGAGGAGCTAAAAATCCTTAAAACTAAAACTGTGATGATTTAAAAACCGTAAAATATTTTAAAAATCTGAATACAGGCCCAATAGTTCAAGGTCTTCTGAGTCTTTTAAAGTTGGAATGGTGTCTCTAGCTCAAAGTATGAGGAACAAGAAGAGGTTGAAAGTTGAGGAGTTTTGAAGACGATTTGAAGATTTTCCCATTTACTTCAATGTTAAATTTTTGGGGGAAAAAGCTGAATATTTCAAAATGCTGAAAAGTTAAAAAGCTGAAAAGTACAAGGCTGAAAGAGCTGAAAAAGCTGAACATTCTGATAGTTGAACGGTTTCTATAGCTGAACGCATGCTGAAGCAGTAGCAGAATGAAAGTTGAAAAATTCCCCATGAGGATGAATGGGAACAATTTTAACGGTTAAATGTTTCACGACTCAAAAAAAGAAAAATGAGCTGAATAGAAGATGATTGTTTGAATTTTTCCACCGTTCTCCACAATATAAATGCCGCTAAATGTTCAAGCACCTCGATGTTATTTCAAGTAGGATGTTTCTGCTTTCTGAGGAGGTTTTGTGTGGCGTCCTTGTGGTTTAGGAGTTTAAGATGCCGACCCTGAATCAGAACCGAGGACCTTTGTGATGAAGGTAAAAAGAAACGTCCAACAGTTTGAGCCCTGAATGACAAAATCATTTGTAGCAGTGCTCGCAAACATCCAGAAGCAGCGACGTGGTTTCCTTTGGCAGCGGAGATGTTTGGTTCTGCAGGATGCAGATGAGACGAACCAACTCTTCTTTAAAACTGAAGGTGTTGTTGTTTCTGTCAGGAGGAAACGTGGAGGAGATCATGGGTTTGGTCATGAGTGAAAGCTCGAGGACGTTCGGTGTTTGGTCCTAATGTGAACAGGAGAATCTGCAGATGAATTAGACAGCAGATGTGTCACGATCCAGTAAAGTTAGACGGGATACGAGATGGATAAATCCACATTCTTGTTATCTCTGCCGACTGTAATCCTGGTGGAGATCTGCAAACTTCTCTAGAATATAAAGAATATATAGGAGAATTGAGCAGTTTTTTCTCTGGTGAACTCAGCGGGCTCCTCTTTGTGTTTCGTCTCCGCATGGTGTCGTAACTTGTTTGGCTTCATGCTGTCAGAAGCTAATATTTGAAGACAAACAACGAGCTGCGGTCTCTGTTCATTACACAGCGATGAGCTGGTGGAGCCGAGGGCGAGATGATCCCCGTCAGATTGTCTTTGTTACTCATCCATGCTTTGCTTTGTGCAGAACCGAGCCACCACTTTCAGAACCACGGCTGTTCCGGGTTCACTCTTCTTGTTGTCTGAACCCTCCATATGTCTCGACTCTCTGGAGAAACCGTCTGATGTGTCCTGGTCTCTCAACAAATTATGACTGAAATAAAAAACGTGACTTTGAATTAATTCTCCTCTGTAACTCACAGCTTTTAGTTTTTGCAGGACGACATGCTGAAGCTGCTTATGACCAGATTTATATTAAAAAAACAAACTCATCAGCCTAAATCTTGCAGTGTGATTGAGTCCCTGTAATGAAGATTCTGTCGGATCAGAACAAGTAAAAGCAAATCTGATCGCCTGAATCAAAGAGAGCGAGCTCAGCAGCATCTCTTCATCCTCGTGTTCACGTTATTATCTAAATGTCAGAAAATGTAAATGTCAGCAGGCTCATGATTCTCTCTCTGTACCTTTCAACCTTGGTGTGTTTTTTTTTTTTCTTTTTTGAGTGACAAGGCTCGAGTGGAGTGAATTGAAAAGACGGAGACGAGCGCGATTTACGACGTGTGAAAGGCCTCACGCGCCGCGGCGAGCTAACAGCCCGGCGGTTAATACGACCGTTTTCCGAGCCGTAAATGCAGAAACACGGCGTGTTCTTGGACACACACACCTTGTACTCGTGTTCGACTACTCACACACACACACATCGATGGAGATGTGTGTTGCTGGGTCAGCTGATGCAGCATCTTCCTCCTCCTCCTCCTCCTCCTCCTCCTCCTCCCAGTGGATTGTGGGATGAACAATGATTGACTGTCAGAGTCTCGCTCCACATGTCCTGCTTCTCTGTGGGGACACACCGGCTTTTATCTCTGCATGCGTGTGTGTGTGTGTGTGTGTGTGTGTGTGTGTGTGTGTGTGTGTGTGTGTGTGTGTGTGTGTCCTTGACGCGAGAAGACATTTGCCCTCTTAAACACACCGGGTGCCCGCCGTGCCCCTCGCGCTGCAGGGAAACACTAAACAGCGCCATGCATCACAGTCACTGCTCTTCTACCCAGAGACTGGAGGAGGAGAGAGGGGGGAGGAGGTGGGAGAAGGAGGTGGAGGTGGAGAGAAACATGAAGGGAAAGAGGTGGAGGAGGAGAAGGGTGCAGGAGAAGGACAAGTGTCAGCAGGTGGAGGAGGAGGAGGTGGAGAGCCTTTGCTGGCAGTGAAAGGTCGCACTTTAGCCCCACTTTAGCGCGTCCTTGATGAATGAACCCCGCTGTGTCTGTCCTCAAGTGTTGAGTCATGAAAAACTGAAGGCAAAGGCGTCGCACTCAGAGGAGCTGCGACTGCAGCAGCTGCAGGCGGTCGGAGACTCAGCGGTGTAGAAACGTGGCAAAATGTCCGAAAAAAAACATTTTCTCAGAGCAGCAAAATCCTCTTCTGCAGATCTGCATGTTCGGCATGTTGAAGCATCATCGATGAAAATGAAAAGTGATAACGTGTCACTTCTGGAGGAGCTGTGAAGAGATGATGGAAGTAGCGATGATGTCGAGAAACTATTCCAGTATTCAACCCGTTATTGCCTCAAACTGTGGTCAGTAACAAACCTGCAACGTCCGCTTACATTTTCAAAATAAAAGCACCAAAGCTTTGCTCTTAGGTTAGCTAAACCACCACGCTCATACACTTTAAGGCCCCCACACACCGGGTCCGACGTCGGACGTCTGAAGCGTTAGGAGAGAGTTGGACGAGTTCGGGAGCTGCTCTGTTCGGTGTGTTCAGCTGCGTCTGATCCGACTGAACATGCGAAGTCGGACGTCTGAGGTTGGACGCTGTCGGATACTCTGATTGGTTGTTAGCTAGCTGTTCAGTGACCATTCTGATTGGCGGTGTGCCAGCGAATCAGCGCGGCGTGTGGGAGGGGCGGCGGAAGTGACGATGGTAAACAAACCACATAAACAGAGACGGCACAGAGTTACAAACAACACTTCACCGTTCGTTATTTTGGGGATAAACCAACGTATGTTTGGAAGCCATGGCTGTGTGGACCGAGGACTTTGAGGAGCAGCTGGCTGCCCTGGTGGAAGAGAGACCACCGTAATACGACATCACGCAAGTAATGCTGAGCTAACACTGTGTGTGCTTTGTTCTGATAAGCTACGGTCCGCACTCCGTTCTGTCATTTCCTGTTTTAATGTTTTGGGTGACTGGCACGAGACTAGCGCCACCCAATGTTTAGGAGACTTATTGCATCTCGCGCAGGCGCAGAACGTATACGCTGCTGTGTAGCCGGGGCGGTGTGTTTCAATGTGACTTTTCTGCCGAACGGATCCGACGGAGTGGTCGGAGAAGGAAAACGTCGGACCCGGTGTGTGGGGGCCCTAACAAACCTGCAACGTCCGCTTACATTTTCAAAATAAAGGCACCAAAACTTTGCACTTAGGTTACCAACACCGCCACACTCATACACTTGAACAGTTTAAATTAATATAAAAATGTGCTTCTGTGGCTCTGATGCAGCATTTAATCTACAAAGCAACTGCTAACTAAAGCTATCAAATACATGTAGTGACGTAAAAGTCCAATATTTGCCTCTAGTAAGTAGAGTTTTGTTTGTTTCCATGATTTCTAACTTAATAACCCTGAAATCTGAAGCGTTCGTATCGCTGGTGAGAAACACAAACAAACATTAATAATCATAAATACTGAATGAAGGAGCGGCCGTGTTAGATTCAGCTGCTTCATGTGAACGCTGCAGCCGCTGTGCAGGCAAACTCATGAATCAAAGTTTTTCCAGACTGAGTGCTTTGTGCTTCGTGAGGCTGAGTGAATCCGTTTTATTTGCGTCATAACTCTTGAACTTTGTGTCACGACTCTCCCGGTCGACGATAATGTTTCATGTGCTGCTTCACAAGCCGGCTGTTTTTTCAGGTGGTTAATCCACAGAAGAACAAATGTTTGCTGTCACTGTCTGCTGCATTTAGAAAAGGTCGCGTACAAACACAAAGCTTACTGTGTGAACCGAGGAGGATCACAGAGGGAGGAGGCTCAGAACCGCCTTGTTTTTGAGATACAGGCAGAAGACGAGAGGAGGAGGAACGCCGGGATCTGACTGTGACGTTTAGGTCCGGTGTCTTAGATTAATGCTGTGGCAGCGTCTCGTTATCACGTTGAATCAAGAAAGAGCCCCAGACGAAATATTGTAAGAACACTGTTGCTCCTGAAAAGCAAGTCTGCAGCTCTTGAACTCAACTTTATATAAATTAAACCTCGCAAACATCTTATCTAATTTAACCCATTTGTGCCCAGATTTTTTTCGGAGTTGTAAGGCAGATCATTTTATCAGTTGAGTCCCTCTGAATCATGTTATGTATTTATTTTTTCCATTTTGTACTTTGTTTTGAAGAAAATAGCATTTTTATGACCCACAGTTAGTCACACAGCTTGTCACTCGGTCAAATGTCACCTAATAATAATATAGAAATAATAACAATGATATAGTAATAACAAAATATTAATATAGTCATAATAAATAATAACAAAAAGGTGGAGCGGGTAAAACAAAAGAAAATACGTAAAACTGTACATGGATACCGATGGATATCATCATTCCAGGAAGGTAGCTAATGATCGTGGTTCAAACCTTGGTTCCCCCTGTATAAAATTCAAAACAACAAACAATTTGAACTGCCCATGAACAAAAAAATATTCATCCTAGGTAAAATGTTTGAGGGTAGGGTTACTCTAGAGACTTGAATGATTAAATAATTATAATATGTTTGCGGGGAAAATCATAAGAAATGTATGAAAATGACCTCTTTCCAGGAGGATTTGCAACCGCCATGTCTTCAGCCGGAAGGAGCAGGAAGCAGATGATGTCATGCAACAGGAAGCACTTGGAAACGATTTTTTATAAATCAAAACCTTTGTCTAAGTTGTCTACTAGCATATAAGTGGAAAAAGTTGCATGAGGACCTTTGAGATTTTTTATTGTGAGTCGAAAATGACAGTGATACACTTTGGCAACAATTGTTGCCAGTGGGGCAAAACGGGTTAATGTATCCATCATCCCCCTCCCATCTACGTCTTGTCAAAGTGTTTGACTGTTTTTCCCGCTGACATCCCGCCGAGACCAACGAGAGGCATGATGTGGCTCTTCCTGTTTCTCTCTGAGTCAGAGGGCGATGTCGGCGAGCGAGAGAGAGAGGAAGAGGATGAGGAAGGCTGCATCCTGTTTGTGACTGAAAGAGAGAATATTAAAAAAAGAGAGAGAGAGAAAAAAACACAAAAGAATAGATGGATGTTGAGGAGGAGAGCGGAGGGATGGAGGGATGGAGGGATGCAGTGATGGTGGTCTCGCTGCTGAGGGGGGGATTTGCGTGGAAGCGGCAGGAATTAGGTTGGCCTTCGCCTCGACGCATGAGCACTCCTGACACTGCACATGCTTTTCTCTCCAGGTCCCAGGGCTTCCCTCTCATTTCCCCTTTTTTATTCATCGTACACTCCCTCCTCTTTCTCTTCCTCCTTCTCTAATTCAGATTCATGCTTTATTAGCACAACCATGAAGTACAATGAATGCAAATCAGGCCGTAAAGATGCGTGTGCAATAATAATGACGGTGAGAGAGGACCGTATACGACACACTGCATGCTGGGATCTGCTGGTGACGAAGAAGAAAAGAGATCCGGCAAAAAATCATAAAATCTCTCCCACGTGTCCGTCCCTTCCCCGTCCCATCCCCCATCTCAATCCTCCCTCATCCTCATCCTCTCCTCCGACTGCTGCTGCCCCCACCCCCGAGCCATGACCCCCCCCTCCATCCTCCATCCTCCATCCTCCATCCTCCTCCTCCCACCACCCCCCTCCTGACCTCTTTCCTTCTGCCTGGCTGTACCTCCCTCCATAGTGCATCACCCTCTCCCTCTTTATCTCGGTGCCTCTCGACCCATCTCTCCATGCAGTGGTTTGGGCTCCACCCCTCCCCTCACCCCTCCCTCCCCTCCCTCCCTCCCTCGCCCACCAAACGAATGACACAGTCGATACCATCCCCAGCTCTCTCTCTCTCTCTCTTTCTATACATCACTTTCTCCTCCTCACATCCAGCAGCCAGTGCAGGTTTTTCCACTGTCGACTCATTTAGATTAGCTCCTCTTCCTCCCATCAGCCCAAATGGAGCCTCTCTCTCTCTGTTTTTAACTCATTCATCTCATCTTTCTGCTCATTCAGTCAGAAACCTCCCCGTTTTGTGATGCAGGGATTTTAATTGAGGCTCGTTTTAAGCGATGAATTGGAGGCTTTGAATATGAACGATCTCTCTCAGAGTTTCCCTTCCCGTCCTCCCTCTCTGTCTTTGTGTGAGTAGTAAAGCTTCATTGTGTTGCATACAGGACTGTGAGGACTGTGGACCGGTTGTCTCCTCCGAAACAATAAAACTTAACAGTCAGGCGGACAGGCATCCATCCTGCCCGCCTGCCGGCCCGCCTGGCACACACCATTTATTCCATGATCACTTATTTAGTAGCCTGTCTGCCTGAGAAGAGATACAGACAGAGATGGAGAGGGAGAAAAGATGTTGGACCTGCTTCAGTGATAAATACCGAGGTGTTTAACACCAGCAAGCATCCTGTAATGTAGTGCTTCTTCTTATAAAATCTAGAGAAGGAGACAGTGAAGGAGACAGAGGAGGAGACAGTGAAGGAGACAGAGGAGGAGACAGTGAAGGAGACAGTGAAGGAGACAGTGAAGGAGACAGAGGAGGAGACAGTGAAGGAGACAGTGAAGGAGACAGAGGAGGAGACAGTGAAGGAGACAGAGGAGGAGACAGTGAAGGAGACAGAGGAGGAGACAGTGAAGGAGACAGTGAAGGAGACAGTGAAGGAGACAGAGGAGGAGACAGTGAAGGAGACAGAGGAGGAGACAGAGAAGGAGACAGAGGAGGAGACAGAGAAGGAGACAGAGGAGGAGACAGAGGAGGAGACAGAGGAGGAGACAGTGAAGGAGACAGGGAAGGAGACAGAGGAGGAGACAGAGGAGGAGACAGTGAAGGAGACAGTGAAGGAGACAGTGAAGGAGACAGAGGAGGAGACAGAGAAGGAGACAGAGGAGGAGACAGAGGAGGAGACAGAGGAGGAGACAGTGAAGGAGACAGTGAAGGAGACAGAGGAGGAGACAGAGGAGGAGACAGTGAAGGAGACAGAGGAGGAGACAGTGAAGGAGACAGTGAAGGAGACAGTGAAGGAGACAGAGGAGGAGACAGTGAAGGAGACAGTGAAGGAGACAGAGGAGGAGACAGTGAAGGAGACAGTGAAGGAGACAGAGGAGGAGACAGTGAAGGAGACAGAGGAGGAGACAGTGAAGGAGACAGTGAAGGAGACAGTGAAGGAGACAGAGGAGGAGACAGTGAAGGAGACAGAGGAGGAGACAGAGAAGGAGACAGAGGAGGAGACAGAGAAGGAGACAGAGGAGGAGACAGAGGAGGAGACAGTGAAGGAGACAGAGAAGGAGACAGAGGAGGAGACAGAGGAGGAGACAGTGAAGGAGACAGAGAAGGAGACAGTGAAGGAGACAGAGGAGGAGACAGTGAAGGAGACAGTGAAGGAGACAGAGGAGGAGACAGTGAAGGAGACAGAGGAGGAGACAGTGAAGGAGACAGAGGAGGAGACAGAGGAGGAGACAGTGAAGGAGACAGAGGAGGAGACAGTGAAGGAGACAGAGGAGGAGACAGTGAAGGAGACAGAGGAGGAGACAGAGGAGGAGACAGTGAAGGAGACAGAGGAGGAGACAGTGAAGGAGACAGTGAAGGAGACAGAGGAGGAGACAGTGAAGGAGACAGAGGAGGAGACAGTGAAGGAGACAGTGAAGGAGACAGAGGAGGAGACAGTGAAGGAGACAGTGAAGGAGACAGTGAAGGAGACAGTGAAGGAGACAGTGGAGGAGACAGTGAAGGAGACAGAGGAGGAGACAGAGGAGGAGACAGTGAAGGAGACAGAGGAGGAGACAGAGGAGGAGACAGTGAAGGAGACAGAGAATCTGGTCGTCTTCTCGCTCGTCACCGAGCAGCTGATGGTCGTTAAAGAAGTTTAGTCTATCAGTCGTGTCGTTGGTTTAGGAAAGTTTGGACTATTTTTGTATTGTTTAATGGAGCTAAATACTTTCATAGTAGCTTCATTACTGGTCTAGACGACATCTGAGGTGTTGGAGAAGAAACTAAACGAGTGACATGAAGTGAAAGTGAGTGTTTCCACTGCGATGGTTTGGAAGAAGAGGACGTCGCAGTGATTCAGCTGAAGTAGGAGGAAGACAAAGTTTGGTGACGAGGATGATGATGAGGAGGAGGAGGAGGAGGAGGAGGAGGGGCCTCCGTCATAATGCAGGGTGTCGACTGTGTTATTGTCTGGGCCGGCTGCTGCAGACTGGATGGGTTTAATCAAATAAGCAGACACTGATCTGTGCACCACTCGACCTGGAACAAAAGCCTCCACAGCAGCTGCATGCAACGCAGAAGCAGCACATCCCCCCGCTGCTGCAGACGCACCACTCACGGCTGGAAAAAGAGAAAATGAAGAGTGAAAAACTGGCTTTTATTCATCCGTGTTTTATTGTTGGTTCCCAGGAAGGCATCAGCTGAACTTTAAGAGTAGAAGAAGAAGTCAGAGAGAGATGATTTCCTGCTGGCTGCAGGAAGACGGTACCGTCCCCCAATTTCTCTCCAGCTGGGAGACAACTGTGGCTGCACTGATGAGATCTGCTGTTCTGTGTGCACAATATAACACAATATAACACAATATAACACAATATAACCCCGACGCTACTGAAAATAGAGTGTTTTCCAGCGGATGATGTCCTCGTGGAGCTGATGTTTAGTTTACGTGTTGATAAGCAGGTCAGAGAGATGCTGAAGGAAGATTTTTGAGTCTGGTTTCCTGTCGACCTGTCGTCTTTAATCTTATGAAAAGCCAGGAGGGGAAACACATCTTTACCTCTTATTAGCCAGCTGAGGTTGTTATATATCACATTTCTGAAGAGATAAATGAGTCCAGTAAAAAATTATTTCCCCAATTTGATGTTTTGTTGCGATTGTGGAGAGAGATATTTGATCCAAAGGTCATCAAACACAGATGAGCTGGTGATGCTCGTCGGCCTCTCTGAATGAATTTTAAGCTCAGTCAACACAGATATTATTTGACCGGTATTTCTCTCATTCCTGCGGGATATTAAAATCCTCCCAGACACACCGACCGACCCTGAATAAATACGAGCTGCAGGTTCGAGACAGTGAAGGAGACAGTGAAGGAGACACTGTTTCCTCCTCTGTCTCCTTCACTGTCTCCTTCACTGTCTCCTCCTCTGTCTCCTCCTCTGTCTCCTTCTTAGTCTCCTTCTCTGTCTCCTCCTCACTGACAGAGGAGGAGACAGTGAAGGAGACAGAGGAGGAAACAGTGTCTCCTTCACTGTCTCCTCCTCTGTCTCCTTCACTGTCTCCTCCTCTGTTTCCTCCTCTGTCTCCTTCACTGTCTCCTTCACTGTCTCCTCTGTCTCCTCCTCTGTCTCCTTCACTGTCTCCTCCTCTGTCTCCTCCTCTGTCTCCTTCACTGTCTCCTCCTCTGTCTCCTCCTCTGTCTCCTCCTCTGTCTCCTTCACTGTCTCCTCCTCTGTCTCCTTCACTGTCTCCTCCTCTGTTTCCTCCTCTGTCTCCTTCACTGTCTCCTTCACTGTCTCCTCCTCTGTCTCCTTCACTGTCTCCTCCTCTGTCTCCTTCACTGTCTCCTCCTCTGTCTCCTCCTCTGTCTCCTCCTCACTGACAGAGGAGGAGACAGAGGAGGAGACAGTAAATATGAATAAATATGAATAAATAATAAATATGAGCTGCAGGTCGAGCGTCTCCTCGTCGGTGTCTGGCTCTCGACTCGTCTCCTCGTCGGTGTTTGGCTCTCGACTCGTCTCCTCGTCGGTGTTTGGCTCTCGACTCGTCTCCTCGTCGGTGTCTGGCTCTCGACTCGTCTCCTCGTCGGTGTTTGGCTCTCGACTCGTCTCCTCGTCGGTGTCTCGCTCTCGACTCGTCTCCTCGTCGGTGTTTGGCTCTCGACTCGTCTCCACGTCGGTGTTTCGCTCTCGACCCGTCCCTCGGAGCAGCGCGAGGCTTCAGCCGTGTGTTCTGCTGCTGCTGGAACCAATTTACTGACAGAAAATGTGT
Source organism: Lagodon rhomboides (assembly GCA_039737535.1). NCBI lineage: Eukaryota > Metazoa > Chordata > Actinopteri > Spariformes > Sparidae > Lagodon > Lagodon rhomboides. Next base: position 31,367,175 of record CM077792.1, on the reverse strand, counting down.
TTTTCAGTCTGTGATGTTTAACCTCTCTGTCTGTGTCTCCTGCAGAGGACTCATCATCAGAGAGCGGCAGCGGGAACGGCCTGCCCGCCCTGACCCCTCCCTCCTCCGCCGTGACGGACGGCGCCATCGTCAGGGAAGCCGAGGTCATCAATGGCAACGGCGGCCCCGCCCCGCTGGACTTCAGCACGCCCACTTCCTCCTCGTCGTCGTCCGAGGACCAGCAGCCGATGAACCTGAGCGACCCGCCCCCTCAGCGCCTGCCCCTGTCCGCCTCCCACCTGCCCGTCACCGTGTCGGCGGCGGCGGCCGCGCTGCTCGGCGCCCTGCACCCCAACGCGCCCGAGGAGCTGCGCAGGAAGTACCCGCTGGCCGCCAAGCCTCCCCTGGCTCCGCACCCGGCCCTGCCGCTGCCGCACACACACACCCTGCACACACACAATGCACACACTCCCAACACACACTCCCAGTCACACACACACACCGCGGAGCTGCGACTGGACCGAGACGGCAGGGACTACGGGGGCAAGGTGAGACACACACACACACACACACACACACACACACACAAGAAGTGAGTATCTAATAAGGGCGTATTCACACCAGGAAAGTCCGATAGTCCGCTTGCTTTGATCCGGAGCTTTTAAAAAAAAAACTTGGTTCGGTTTGTATTCACATTGCATTTTTTGACAAGCGGACCGACACTGTAAACAAAAGCACGTGTGTCCTGAAGCCGCTCAATCATAGGATAAAAAATATTGGCGGGATCTGATATAAAATAAAAATAAAAAGGGAGTCTAAAAAGTACCTTTTTCATTTCCAAGCGCAATTTTGGCAGATGTTCGTAGAATATGAACGCCGTGTACGCAATTTGCGCAACATCCTCATTTTGCATCGTTGGGGACAGAGGCACGCAAGGCGGCGACGTGGAAGAGCATTTATCAATGCCTTCTACATGCTGACAACCCCAGGATACGTTGGGAGAGAACGAAACAGGTAGGCAACACATGCTACCGGTACCCCATAGAGCCCGAGGGCAAAAATAATAAAACAGCGCCTACTGACATACATAAGCAGCTGCTTTACAACAATGAGAGAGGATGAGAAGTGAGAAGAGAGGACACAATACAACAATAGGCCTACAAATAGCCTACATTTTACTTCATCTTCATCTTAATACAAATACACACACACACACCTGCAGTAAAATCACCTGTGTAGCTCATGACTGTCACCAACATGCCTCCACCAAGTTCACCTTCCTCCTCTCCCTCCTCCTCCTCCTCTCCCTCTCTCCTCCTCCTCTCCATCCTCCTCCTCCTCCTCTCCCTCTCTCCTCCTCCTCCTCTCCATCCTCCTCCTCCTCCTCTCCCTCTCTCCTCCTCCTCTCCATCCTCCTCCTCTCCCTCTCTCCTCCTCCTCTCCATCCTCCTCCTCCTCTCCCTCTCTCCTCCTCCTCTCCATCCTCCTCCTCTCCCTCTCTCCTCCTCCTCTCCATCCTCCTCCTCCTCTCCCTCTCTCCTCCTCCTCTCCATCCTCCTCCTCCTCCTCTCCCTCTCTCCTCCTCCTCTCCCTCTCTCCTCCTCCTCTCCATCCTCCTCCTCCTCTCCCTCTCTCCTCCTCCTCCTCTCCATCCTCCTCCTCCTCTCCCTCTCTCCTCCTCCTCTCCATCCTCCTCCTCTCCCTCTCTCCTCCTCCTCTCCATCCTCCTCCTCCTCTCTCCTCTCTCCTCCTCCTCTCCATCCTCCTCCTCCTCTCCCTCTCTCCTCCTCCTCTCCATCCTCCTCCTCCTCTTCCTCTCTCCTCCTCCTCTCCATCCTCCTCCTCCTCTCCCTCTCTCCTCCTCCTCTCCATCCTCCTCCTCTCTCCCTCTCTCCTCCTCCTCTCCATCCTCCTCCTCCTCTCCCTCTCTCCTCCTCCTCTCCATCCTCCTCCTCCTCTCCCTCTCTCCTCCTCCTCTCCATCCTCCTCCTCCTCTCCCTCTCTCCTCCTCCTCTCCATCCTCCTCCTCCTCTCCCTCTCTCCTCCTCCTCTCCATCCTCCTCCTCCTCTCCCTCTCTCCTCCTCCTCTCCATCCTCCTCCTCCTCTCCCTCTCTCCTCCTCCTCTCCATCCTCCTCCTCCTCTCCCTCTCTCCTCCTCCTCTCCATCCTCCTCCTCCTCTCCCTCTCTCCTCCTCCTCTCCATCCTCCTCCTCCTCCTCTCCCTCTCTCCTCCTCCTCCTCTCCCTCTCTCCTCCTCCTCTCCATCCTCCTCCTCCTCTCCCTCTCTCCTCCTCCTCTCCATCCTCCTCCTCCTCTCCCTCTCTCCTCCTCCTCTCCATCCTCCTCCTCCTCTCCATCCTCCTCCTCCTCCTCTCCCTCTCTCCTCCTCCTCTCCATCCTCCTCCTCCTCCTCTCCCTCTCTCCTCCTCCTCTCCATCCTCCTCCTCTCTCCCTCTCTCCTCCTCCTCTCCATCCTCCTCCTCCTCTCCCTCTCTCCTCCTCCTCTCCATCCTCCTCCTCCTCTCCCTCTCTCCTCCTCCTCTCCATCCTCCTCCTCCTCTCCCTCTCTCCTCCTCCTCTCCATCCTCCTCCTCCTCTCCCTCTCTCCTCCTCCTCTCCATCCTCCTCCTCTCCCTCTCTCTCTCCTCCTCTCCATCCTCCTCCTCCTCCTCTCCCTCTCTCCTCCTCCTCTCCATCCTCCTCCTCCTCCTCTCCCTCTCTCCTCCTCCTCTCCATCCTCCTCCTCCTCTCCTCTCTCCTCCTCCTCTTCATCCTCCTCCTCCTCTCCCTCTCTCCTCCTCCTCTCCATCCTCCTCCTCCTCTCCCTCTCTCCTCCTCCTCTCCATCCTCTCCTCCTCTCCCTCTCTCCTCCTCCTCTCCATCCTCCTCCTCCTCTCCCTCTCTCCTCCTCCTCTCCATCCTCCTCCTCTCCCTCTCTCCTCCTCCTCTCCATCCTCCTCCTCCTCTCCCTCTCTCCTCCTCCTCTCCATCCTCCTCCTCCTCTCCCTCTCTCCTCCTCCTCTCCATCCTCCTCCTCCTCTCCCTCTCTCCTCCTCCTCTTCATCCTCCTCCTCCTCTCCCTCTCTCCTCCTCCTCTCCATCCTCCTCCTCCTCTCCCTCTCTCCTCTTCCTCTCCATCCCCTCTTCCGTCCCGCACTTTTATATAATTTTGGCGAAGTTTTTTCACCTTAAGCCGACATTGCATCGGAGTGCGGGTAAAGCCCGCCTCGCACATCCTCTCCGCCATTTGGCCGTAGACGTCGGCATTTTTGTGCGTCTTTTCGAGCAGCTGGTGTTTTCTCTCCTCTGACCACACGCCGATGAGGCGGTGCGTCTCCTCCTCTGTCCCCCACGTTGACCCACGGCTCATTTTTGGTAAACGAATGAATGAATGAACGAACGACCAATGACTTCCGCCCGTTAAATCCATAAAAGGCGCTCAAATTTTGCATTTGGTTCGGAAAAGGTTCAGATTGCATTCACACCATAAACGAAGCGGACCATGGTCCGTTTGGGACTCTGGTGCGGACCAAACAAGTGAACCGAGTCCCACCTGCAGAGGTGGGACTCGGTTCACTTGTTTGATCCGCACCAGAGTCCGCTGGTTTGTATTCACACCTACCAAAAAGGTCCGCACCAGAGGAAAAGTCCGTTTCAAGTGGACCAAACGAGCCTGGTGTGAATACACCCTAACTGTACCTGGGATGGACGGACTGTTAAAGGTGTACAGCCGCTGTTACACTGTGAAGTCTCTCCTGATTATAAGTTGTTTCCGTGGAGAAATGAATGTTCTGTGGCGTTTGTTGACGTGTTGTTAGAAAGGTGAAGGTTGTGATAAAAAGTGAAGAAGACATTTTTTATTTCCTCCTCTGCTGTCCGTCCTTCCTTCTCTCGTCTGCGCTCCCTCTGCTGAGGAAACAAACCAGTTTTTCTCAGACGTCGGCGCTTATTTATTTACAGGAAACATGAATTCTCGGCTTGATTAAATGAACCGACCTCCGTGTCGTCTCATTTAGAGCCGTCTTTTGTCGACGTGTGAAAGCCGAGCGCGGCCGTCTGTGAAGAGGAGTCAGAAAGCAGGAATTAGAAACATAAAAAAAGATGGAGGTAAAAGTGAGGAGAGACGGAGAGAGAGGAGGTGCAGAGTGACCAGATGAAATCCGTCTCCATCCTCTTCTCCTCTTAACGTCTTTGTGCCGAGCTGAATGGCGAGAACCTGGCAAACAATACACGCCGGCCTTGGAGGGAACACATTACCGCCAGACTGTCTACTCGAAGACACGAACACACAGTTATACAATCCTCACACACACACACACACACACACACACACTCGGTGTGAGCTGGAGGCAGAAGGGACTTTGTTTCTCTTTGCATTTTCTGTTTGTGAACTCGTCTCCGAGTCAAGGTTCCTCCAACTGTTCGTCTCCGTCTCCGTGAGGAGAGCTGCCACTCGTCTCACTGCGAAAACTATATTTACCCCAAAGTGATGAACTTAGAGGAAGGAACAGTGTCGTAAAGCATCTGATGGAGCTGTAGTTTGTTGGATGAAAGACTCGCTTCACTTCTGTCCGTCACAGTTGTTCAATCAACTTTTATTCCCGTCAAAGCATCTCGTGTGTTGTTTGAGTTCAAGCAGGCGTCTGATGATTAATTTTATTATTCACTGACTAATGTCCAGCGAGTAACATGACAAGTTTAAACAATCTTTAGCAAGAATGGGACCAGAACTTCAAGAATAGGATCCTGAAACACACGTTTATATTCAGAATAATGATGAGCAGAAATAAACCGACTAAAATTGCAAATATTGAAGCAAACAAAGCGTCAGTGTCTCCAAGGCCAAAATAACAAACAAAAACCCGCATTAACCTGAGAAAACAAACTAAACTTCCCCCAAAAAATTATCATTTACTCCATGAAACATCAGAAAATAGTGAAAAATCTCCATCTTTGTTCCCTCGAGTCGACGCTGATGTCGTCTTGTGTCTTCTTTGTCTGACCGACACTCACAAACCCAAAGATATTCAGTCGACAACAACGTGACACAGAGAAAAGCAGAAAATCCTCACATCTGTAAAGGAAGGAAAGGAAAAGACTCAAAACAATGAATGTAGCATCAAAATAATTGTTGATTTATATTCTGTCAAACAACCGATCGTCTCATCATCGCAGCCATGATCTGTGTCGACACCTTTCCAAACACAAATCGATAATAAACAGGACAAAATAATAATAAAAGACTGAGATTTAACAAATGCTGCACACTGATTAAAATGATCCAGAGAGCGTGAGCCGACAAGATATAATTAGTGAACACAAATCATCACACTGACACCTGGATACAGGTGAGCTGCTGGAGACAAAGAACGACGGGAGAAAGATGAAGCATCTGTTGCCATGGCAGCCAACACTCCGACCTGCGATCCCCGTCTCCTCCGTCTCCGTCTCCTCCGTCGCAGCAGAAAACTTTTTATCCGTTGACTTTCGCTCAGTGATCACATGATCTACAGTTTTATTTTGTTTCTGTGAAAACTGCAGAGCTCGAAGAAATATTGAATTAATTACGTGTTAGACGAGTTTTCTTTTTTCGTGGTCCGCTGATTGTCTCCATCAGAAACCTAAATCTGTGTGTTTAAGGAGCTTTTCATCAGCGAGCTGTCAGATCCTAACGAGACTCTTCATTAGTGTTGTATTAAGGACACGTCCTCTGGAACAATGGACCACTTATCAGCCCACAAATGGTACAAACAGACAGACGACGCGTGAGATTTTCTAATGAGACACTGATACAGTAACACAACTGTGTGTGTGTGTGTGTGTTCAGTCTCCTCAGTACAGCTCGGGCGGCAGCTACGACAGCGTGAAGATGGACATCAGCGCCGAGGACCTGACCATGGGGCGCCACGGCAGCCAGGTCGCCCCCGACGACGATGACGACGACCACGACGACCACGACGACAACGACAAGATCAACGACACGGAGGGAGTGGATCCCGAGAGACTAAAGGCCTTCAACGTAAGTCAGGAGCTCCGTCTCGCATCACGTCCCCGCCGGGATCAATAAGCCGTCTCCTCATATTCATACAGAGGAAGTATCGAGGAGCGGACGGTGATTTAAAACCTGTCGGCCTCATTGATCATGATCACACACTCGTGAAATGAAATGTCTTAAATACGAGGTTTTAAACATTGATTGGATTATTAAGTTTACTATTATAAACTTCAGTCTTTCTTGTGTCTTATCATGAACAAACTGAACCAATACTGTGATATTCTGATGTTTGATTACTGATGATGACATCACAGCCAGCAGCAGGTGGAGATGAGGTGTTGTCTTGCTCTCCGTCCAATCAGCTGCTGCCACGTTTAAGTTTTTGTAGTAAGACGACGTTGTTGTATCGATAACTCCTCGTTAAAACTTAATGAATTCACCGATAGAAACACAACGGTTACGACACTCGGACGCTTTACGTGCAGTTAGTAATAATAATAATAATACATTTTATTTATAACGCACTTTACATCAACTGAATGACCTCAAAGTGCTACAATGCACATAAAAAAAAAGAATAAAAACAACATAAAAGACTTTAAAAGTAGCAGAGTAAACATTAAAATAGCAGTTTTATCCGTAGGCTTTTCTAAAAAGATGAGTTTTAAGGCCTTTTTTTAAAAGAGTCCACAGTCTGTGGAGCCCTTAGATGGACAGGGAGTGCATTCCACAGACTTGGTGCAGCAGCTAGGAGACTTTATAACTTATAATAATCTCCTCTTAGCAGAAAGAAAGCTGCTTCTAGAGGTGACTGATTCATTTTATTAAATTTTACTTGTGCAAGTTAAACCAGATCTGGATTGACAAAAGGACAATGTTTAACTGTGGTGTGTTAAAATGAACAAATCTGAAGCCTCTTCAAGAAAACTGTGTAAAAAGGAAAGTTAGAAGTCAGTAGAAGGAGAGTAAATCCTGGATTCAGTGTCTGCTGAAGTGTAAATAAGCATTTATTTGCCAACATGTTCGACATAAAAACTTTAAGAGGCTTTAATATGAGAGGTTATTGTCAGCTTGTTGGAGCTTATCTTCACTAAAGTGTCCAAATAAACCTTTACTGCAGCTTTAACACACAGAAAAACACTTTAAAAACAAGATAACTGCAGCTACTGATTCAAACCGACCCCGAACCCTCCTGTTTCCTCTAACAGCTGTGTTGTCTCTCCCGCAGATGTTTGTGCGTCTGTTCGTGGACGAGAACCTGGATCGGATGGTTCCCATCTCCAAGCAGCCGAAGGAGAAGATCCAGGCCATCATCGAGTCCTGCAGCAGACAGTTCCCGGAGTTCCAGGAACGCGCCCGCAAGCGCATCCGCACCTACCTCAAATCCTGCCGACGCATGAAGAAGAACGGCATGGAGGTACTTCCTGTTGTTCACCTCATCACTCGTCCATTAAACGTCAGAACACGGCAGAAAATCCACATTGAGACGGACAGTCGGCACCTTTCTTTGAGAAATTCACAAACTTTTTCAGCAACGCAGCTTCTATCGATCAGATTTATTTGTCTTTTTAATATCTTTTATGTCTTTAATGTCTATAAAACCCAAATATATTCACTTTAGAATCATATAAAACAGAGAAAAGCAGCAAATCCTCACATTGAAGAACCTGTAGCGATGAATCAAAGTTGTGATCCTGTTTTCACGCTTGTGTTCCCTCGACGTGAACCTGAACGCAGCATCAGGCAGTGAAGAGAGAAAAGTGGTTTTAATGGAGCCTGAGCTGTGCAGCTGTGCAGTGTTGGAGCTTTTAGGCCGACAGACACATAATTCCCCCTTTTTACTCTGCAGACATTTCAGCAGAGACGTTAACTGTGTGAGCTGCGTCTTTATAAGAGAGACCGAATCAGAGTTAAAGAAGAGAATCCTGCTCATGTTTACATGACGATGGGCCCAATAATGTGGTTTGTTCTTTATTCTATAGCGTAGTTTATAATACGACGGGTTGTTTAACCCAGGGAGTCTGACTGAGCAGCAACAGAGCCAATAGTTCCCATAATGCACTGCTGGTCCTGCTTCTTTTGTCAGTCAGTCGACGTCTCTCCTGTTTCCCGGTGGTTTTTATTCTTAGCCCACGTTTATACACAGCAGGGTATTTAGAGAAACGAATATTTCCCCTCCTCCGTTTTCAAAAATAACATCATGCACACAACATCGTTTTCAAAAAAGTTGTCATTTACATCAACCTGCATAAACACGCCGTCGAGCGCCATTCTAACTCTGCCAAACCTCTGGGCGGCAGTGTAGGGAGAAGGATGAAGCCATGCAAGCCAATCAGAATCCTCAGAATCAACAACAACGAATAACACGAGCGACTTCCTGTTCCTTTCAAAACAAAGCTCACATGACGTTAAGCATTTTCTGGCACATAGCCTAATGAGCGTGAGAACCTAAAACCCCGTTTCTCCCAGCTGACACGACAACACATAACCGGAGTTTTCCAAATTCTCCACTTTGCCCGGAGTTTTTAGAAATAATCGTTTTCTGTGATAAAAACAGGGTTTTCGTGTAAACGAGAGGCCAAACCGCCTGGAAATATCTGCGTCTTCCCTTCGTGTAAACGGGGCTTTAATCTGTGTCATGAGTTTCAGGTAGTAAAATGTTTTAACTGGATAAAAGGCGAGAAAACCAAAAGACACTCCCTTCTGGGAAACTCAGGAATTCAGATGATTTTGTTTCAGGCTTTCCAGGTTCACACACACAATCGCAGTGTTTCTGGATTTTGTCAGATTGCTGATAAATTAAACTATTTTTAAGTTGTGCTACTTTGGCTCTGATACAACATCCTCTCACACAACGTTCAGTCCAGAAGTCACAGTGTGTGTCCTATAAACACCAAATAATATGAATCTGTAAAGCAACTAGTCCCCAAATGTGACAAATGAGTGTAAAGGAGAGGAAATATTCAAGTAAAATACCTCAGAAATGTACTTTAACAGTAAGATTTTCATTTTTAATGAATATCCGCTCCAAATATCGGTTATCAGTGTCTTGATTTATAATAATCGATATCTGTATCGCCCCTGAAAAAGCCATATCGGTCGACCCCTGATGTGTAGTGTGTTTTATTTTAAAAACAGCTGCTTATATTTTATATTATGGACTTATTTTTCCATCCAAAGGGATTTCTGTCATCCTGAAGAAGTTGCTGCAATGTATTTTTAATTAATCTTCGACGACGTGACATCATTCCTTAGGAGATTTCTTGGCCATAGCTCAGCGTGTTGACGTTTCTAACTTTGATACCTTGAAAAATATCATTTTCCTGCAATTTGGGGAAAAAATGACAGAAAATTGATTGTTTGAAATGTTTTATTTTAATGAAAAGATGAATATAACAAGGCTAAAACATGACAACACCTTTTCTTGACTACGAGCAGAGATCAGCAGAACGACAGGATTAAAGTTTAAAGATCACACTTTCTTGGATTTATTAGTTTCTCTCTTCAGATTTGGACGACTTGAAACTGTTTTCAGTATCAATATATCGACTCTCAGTTCTAATATTCTCAAAGATTTAGATATTGTCCATAAAAACCATCTTGGTTACGTCAATAAAGAGTGAAAGGTTGCAGATAACGGTGCAGGAAGTGCGATTTTTGCTGATATTTTCAAACTGATGATGCAGATATCGATATATATTGACGGACTGATTCTTCTCTTATCATGATGATGCTTTCCACAATCTTCACGTTCACCGAGAAGAATAAGAAAACTATTTGTGCCACGTAATTAAAGCCTCGTCGCGTCGACATGTTCTGTCTCACGGCTCCGAACATATATTTTATTAAAACAACATGTGTCGCCTCGCTGCTCCCTGCGGAGCCGCCGTCCGTCGGTTCAACAGTTCATCCTCAAAAAAAACATCTGAATAATGTGATGCATTTTATACGTAACGTATTTTTCCTCCTCTACATTATTTATCATCCAACAGAGCAGGCGGCAGCTTTCACTTCAGCGACAAATAATTATCATCTGTGAAAGAAAGAGGATGAAATGTGTCTGTAAACGGGTTGTAACTATAGAAACAACATGTTCCAGTCAATTTATTTCAGCTCACATATGTGCCAAGGTGCAGAATATCTAATAAAGAAGCCTGCGCTGCATTTTTATTTGCTTTAAGGCTGTTACGGGTCAGCGGCGTATCGAATCGGATTTCCCCCCCGAGAGGATTGATGAAGTAGATCTCGTTCTCCGCAAACTGACAGATGTGTTTCTGTTCATGTGTTTCACAGTTGATGACACGAAATCAGCGGGAACAAGTAATATACTTGTAATTAAATAATAATAGCATCTAAATGTGATTAGAAATGTTTCTTCTGGCAGAATAGATGCGCTGGAGAAGCTCTTTTTACTGTAACTGTGACTAAAGTCTCGCTTTCAGTGATCAAATGTCTCTGAACTGAAATAACTCATCACACATACATGAGGCAGAGTCATGCAGCAGAGGTGCATGATGGGAATATTAGTTGTGTTGACTCCTGCAGGGACTGAACACTCAGGAATTAATGTGTGGAGTCAGGAGGTCAGTGAAATGTCTCTGCTGCCCCCCGGTGGTGACGCCTGATGTTACACCGTGTTGATGTCAGGAGGGTTTTTATGACACAACGAGCTTCTTCTGACGATGGTTTTTACAGCTTTTGCACATTTGAAATCAAATTGTTTGTCGATGTTTTCACTGGAAGGTACATCTTCGTCAACCCCAGTCTGTGGACACTTTTAAAAAAGGGCTTAAGACTTTTTTGTTCAGGCAGGCTTTTTTAGGTTGTCCCTAGATGTTTATATTCTGTCTCTGCACCTTAATCTCCTCTTTTAGCTGTTTTCTTTAATTCATTTCATTAATTTAATTTGTTTATTTTGTTTCTGGTTTCTGTAGCACTTTGAGATTCTTTATGAAAAGTGCTTTACAAATAAAATGTATTATTATTGTTATTATTATTACTTGTCAATCTAAAACGAAATGAATAATTCAAATTATTTACACCAGTTTTCGATTACGAGCTCCAGACTTTTGCACAGAATCAGTAAATCGTAACAGGAATTGTTATTTTAGAGCTGAAACTAAACATTTTACAATTCAAGCTGATATAACTGTTTCAGCTGCAGGGAGGACGATGAAACAAATCAGGTGTATTTAGGTGGCTTTTAACTATAAGTGAGTCCAATTTGTGGTCGATCTTGAATTCTGTGATTAATTTATGGGTGGTTTAAAATACGGAGTGATGCTCCGTCACTCTCTCTTGTGATATTGGATGAGGCTTGATGTCGTGTCATTCTTAATTTCTTCACGTATTTTTCAGTCAGTTAACAGGTGAAAGAGTAAAAGAAACAGGTGTGGTGCTTTATGTGTCTTGTGTTGTTCAGCAAGTTATCACACTCGTTCCATTTAAACCCTGATATTCAAAGTATTGACCGTAAACTCTGTAGTCTCCTGTGTTCAGATCCACGTGTCCACCTCGTAACTAAAGATGTTTCCATCGCTCTGTCGTCTGCAGACCCGTCCGACTCCACCTCACCTCACCTCAGCCATGGCCGAGAACATCCTCGCCGCCGCCTGCGAGAACGAATCACGCAACGCCGCCAAGAGGATGCGCCTGGAAGCCTATCACGTAAGTCTACCAACACTGTGTCTAGTTCGTATGATGTCTAGTGGTTTAAGGGAAAAAATCAAAGGACCAATTAATGAACATAAAGCTCATCTGACTGTTCTGTGTCAGAATCACTGTGAGAAATGTCTGATTCTTCGAGTTATAAAAACTGAGTTAACTGTCACTGGTTTAGGAAGACATGTGTCCACAAAAATGAACATGTGGACACCTCAAACACGGCTCTGATTCACAGTAGGGGTGTAACGATACATCGATCCAGATCGATACATCGTTTCAGTGATCAAAGATCCAACAGCATCGATGCAAAGTGAAAACATCGGTTCATATTGCCGCCATCGTTGAGATACGCCTTTATTTTGAAATTCCCACGGCACGTCTGTGTCACCGTTTCCGTCCAACTCCTTTCTAAACTGTGCTAGATATTATTTACTCTCCTCTCAGGAATAAATCGGCAGCAGTCAGAGATGTTCATGATTTATGTTCATAATTGAAGGTCAACGAGGCTCTTTGAGTTAACTGAAACATAAGAAATGTTTCACTTTATAGTGAACAGAAGGTCTGTTTTTATTTCTTTCTATTCAAAATAATAGATTATTTTACATTTAAATGTCTGGAACCATTGATGAAATAATATTTCCACTGAAGAGTTCAGTAATAAAATTGTTAAATCATATTTTAGTTGCTTTTTGTGAACTGATTGTGTTAAATATCATCTCATATTGATCGCAGGCCCCTGAATCGAATCAAATATCGTATCGCTGTCCAAAGAATCGATATCATATCGTGATGAAACTGGCGATTTACACACCTACATCACAGATATGATAGATGATATGATTGTTTAATTGTTATGCTGCCTTCTTGACTTTGATCCCTCTTGAAAAATGATTCAAATCTCAAATTAGACATTTAAATTGTAAAAATTGTAAAATAAAGGTAAAGAAAAAGAAACTAACTGAATCAGAAATCCTCGTTCTCAGAAATGATGAAGAAAATGAGCCAACTCTGGATTCTTTTAACACCTTCTGACCACGCAGCTTGTTCTGTAGTATTTTGAAAATATAACCCCTCACTTCCTGTCTCCAGGATGATCAGATCTCCATGGACAAGCCGTCCAGCGGCGGCGGCGGCGGCGGTCTGAGGGAGCCGGCGTCCCTCGCTCACTCCGCCTACTCGCTGGCCGCGTCAGCCTTCTCCTCCCAGGACAACCAGCTCTACATCAACGGAGCCGGACTCAGCTACGCCTACCGCGGATACCCGGGCCTCGGCGCTGCCATGCAACACCCCGTCTCCCTGACGACCGGCGCTGCCGCACAGAGCAACGGTGAGGAAGGGGAAGAGGCGCCTTTATGGAGGTGGACAAGACGGAATAATGAGGAGGAAGAGCGAATAAAAAGAGGAAAAGAGAGAGTGATGAAAGGAAAGAGCACGAGTGGGTAATTTGTTCTGAATGAGGAGAAGAAAAGGGATCAGTGAAAAGAGAAAGAGCAGCAGATGGAGCTTAAATATGGAGTCGAACATCCAGAGTGATGTCACTGGAATAAACAGTCTGTGATTGTAAGAGGCTGTTCAACTTTTACTGATGAACGTTTGTCTCCGTGTCCGTCAGCTTCCCGTAACTGTTTCGAGACAGATGATCCTGTGAGTGTGGAGCAGAGCCGTCACACGACACAGAGACAAGGTTTAATAAGTCGTTTGATATCATTGATATTATCTCTGGTTGTCGGTAGTTCTGGTCCGTTCCTGCTGCTTTAAGAGACGTGAAATGAATCTCAGTTTGAAGAGTGACTCAGGCTGATGGGTTCACAAATGTGCTTCTGTTCAAAGTTCAACCACTAGAGGTCAGCAAAAACAAGAGTTTCAGGTGTTAAGTTTCATTTTAAAAGAGAGATTACAGCCTCAAGGTTACCACACAGCTTGTTCTTGATGCAAGGGATTAACATCAATCTGGAGGTAGATCGGTAGGATTTGATAACTACATTCAGTATAACTCCAGACAGTACGTACGTGATCAGACCGTATTGTGCATTCATTAAATTGACAGTTTTTAAATCAAGAAGAGAAACATCTGTTGATTTATTAAAGGGATATTCCGGTGTAAGACTCCCCCTCGAGAGGTCAAGTTTGCAAGTTTTGCCGGATTTGTATTAAAAACACAGCACAACTCACCCTCTCCTCCAGCAGCCTGCCTGTGTGGGGAAGCCCTGACGAGTCGATTACCGAGTGCAGTAGATTTCTGCAGCTCAAGGATGAAAATGTCTGATTATTACTCCATTACTTCCGTTCTTTTCCCTGTCAGCTCTCGATAATAAGAACTGAGCGTTCCATGGAGTAATAATCAGACATTTTCATCCTTGAGCTGCAGAAATCTACTGCACTCGGTAATCGACTCGTCAGGGCTTCCCCACACAGGCAGGCTGCTGGAGGAGAGGGTGAGTTGTGCTGTGTTTTTAATACAAATCCAGCAAAGCTAGCAGATGTTTGATGCTTCGTACTGTGTGCTGGGACTGTACATGTACTGTTGCTGAAGTTTGCTGCTGTTCTCACCATTAATTGTGGCTTTTTGATGGCGGTTTCTAGTTGGAGACATAAGCTGCAGTGTATTGTTATCGTGCGGTCTTTTCTGAGGTTGCTAAAACTAGCTAAGCTAGCGGTCAGCTAACTTGACCTCTCGAGGGGGAGTCTTACTCGGTGTCACGGTGTGTTAGACCATGGATTAAACTTACACCGGAATATCCCTTTAACTGTGACAGAGTGCGGTGGAGATGAAAGTTTCCTCAGATGTGTGGTGAGACAATATAACCGTCGCTGCTCACGTATTTCGAGCGTCCTTCACGTTAGCTTGGATGTTAAGCAGTACAGCCACTAGAGGGCGCCGCTCAGGGTCAAATCCGTCTCCCACAGACCTCCACCTTTCCTTTGACAACGTCCGACTCACATTTAATCCCCGTCCAATATCGCAAACTCGCACAACTCCGTCTCAAAAAGTTTTGAATGGAGTCAAACCAAAGGAAAGGTTCTGTTCCCTCCTGTTGTTCGGTGCTGTGACATGTTGTCTCCGTAGCTTGAAGCGTCTGCGTTTGTGTAGATTTAAAATATACATCAGGAAATATTTCGTGATGATTTTCTATCTGTGTCTGTCATTTTGAACTGACTGATCTTTTTCTCTCTCTGCTCTCCTTCTCGTCCTTTCACTCCTCCGCACCTCAAATCTTTCTGTTCCTTCTCTCCATCTCATCACCGATCCTCCATCTCCCTCCTCCTCCTCATCTTCAGGTCCAACAGACCTCAGCATGAAGTCCCTCACCTCCGCCAACATCAGTAACTCCTCCTCCTCCGCCTCCGCCAACAACAGCCTGGTCGGACGGGGCGGCGGCGGCGCCGGAGGGGGCGGGGCGTCGACCCAGCTCAGCCAACCGGAGATCACGGCCGTGCGTCAGCTGATCGCCGGCTACCGGGAGTCGGCCGCCTTCCTGCTTCGCTCGGCGGACGAGCTGGAGAACCTCATCCTGCAGCAGAACTGATGTGGGGGGGAGAACACACACACACACACACACACACACACACACACACATTTCCCATGATGCTTGTTTTGTCTCCTCCCCACCTCGACGTCTCTCCTGAACACCAGACCTCCTCTCGTTTCTGCCTTCTCTTCGGAAACTGTGGCCACTTTTTTTTTTTTATATATTTGGAGAAAAAAGTGGGACATCCATCCATCCTCCCTCAAAACAATCCTCCCTCCCCCCACATCCCCCCAATCCATCGACTCTCCCTGAGGAGGAGAAAGAACAAAAACAAAGGAGCGTTTGGACTCTGGAGGAAAACTCTTCCCGTCCTCTCTGGAAGCACCTCACAATCAGCTCCGAGCGAAGGAGTGTGGAAGAGGAGGAGGAAGAAAAGTGGTGTCAGAAAACAAAAAGACGTTGCCTCTTTGTGGGCGGAAAAGTGGAGTTCTGATTGGCCGGCGCCGTCTTTTACAATCCTAACAATTTAAAAAGATAATAAATAATAACGACTCCCTGAATTCGTACTACTGAAGCTGTTTTCGTTTGATTGAGAGATTTAATTTGTCCTTTTGTCGGGAGTCCAGTGAGCGTTTTTTTTTTGTGTTTCGTGTTTTTTTTTTACTCTTCCCAAGTGACTGAAGGAAAAGAAAAAGCGGTTTGACTTATCTCAAAGGAAAGCACTAACAGACTCTGAGTCCGGAGGGGCTGACGGACCGAACCTGGAAAAAAAAAGAAAAGACATGGAATTTAAAAAAACAACAAAAAAAAAAAGGAAGGAGGAGGAGAGAAACTTTTTTTTGTGCTCGCTTGTATATAAGCTCTCTGTGTCCTATAGCACTTTCCCCTCACCTCACCCTGAACACCTCCCCCCCCCCCCGTCCTCCTCACCCCTTTTTACCCAGGGAGCAACTTGCTACTTATGCATCCAAGACGCCATGTTGACCACCAGGAAATACCTCAGATCAGACCTGCCAACGACACCTTCAGCTCCTCACACACACACATTTACAAACACACACACACACACACACACTCTGCCAGTTTACTTCTTCTTCTTCTTCTTCTTTACCACCTGATGTCTTCAAGGTTTATATATATTTTCGGGGGGCGATGGTGGGGGAATCAAACTTTTATTGCGCAAAAAGACAGAAGCATTTCAAGAACTGACGACGACGACGTTGTTGAACTTTTCAAACACTTTAAAAACTTTTTTCTCTGTCATCATTCGTGCGGGTCCATTCGTGTGCTGCTGTATATATAATCAGTCCATCTCGAAAAAAGACTTTGAGGGGAATCAAGAGTTGGACCGGAGTGTGTTTTATCTCTCCGGGAGGAAGCGAGGTGTGTGTGTGTGTGTGTGTGTGTGTGTGTGTGTGTGTGTGTGTGTGTGTGTGTGTGCTGTCTTTAAAGAAAACGGAGGGTTTAAATGTTGATCACTGGTGGCAGATTTTACCTCCCGCTTCTACTTTTTACAAAATGTAGATGTAACGCCAACGAAACCTCAGCATCGTTCTGTTTTACACCCCTCTCCCTCCCTTTCTTCTTCTTCTTCTTCTTCTTCTTCTTCTTCTTCTTCTTCTCTCCATTGGACCTACTCTTCACCTCTTCTCCGTGGACCTACACATCCTCCTCTTCCTCCTCCCCTCCCTGGTCCGGTCCAGGTTTCAGAGGAAGAGGAGGACTGCTCTGTCTTACTGTGTTTGTCTGTTTAAACTCTGAGATGGCCATTACTATTATTATTATTATTATTATTATTATTATTACTATGATTATAATGATGAACTGTCATGTTGCTGCTGCTATATAAAAACCGGACCTTCTGCCATAGACCTGAAACCTCAACAAAGCCGGGCGTTAGCTAGCCGCAGTGCCCCGTGAGAAACCCGACCGACCGACCGACCGACCGACCGACCTCGAAGCAAAAACAACACAAAGACTCACAGAAAGGACGACTCAGTGACGTCAGCCGCTCACATGTCTCTTCTCTCTCTCTCTCTCCGACTGGTTGGTTGGTTTCTTTGTTTTTTTGCTTCATAGGGCTTCTTGATTCATGTCGTGCTTTGTGACTCTCTAACTGTGAATTCTTTCAACTCTCGTTTTCTTTCAATTTTCCCTCCCAACGTTTTTTCATCCTCCGGAGGGAACGACTCGGCGAAGCGTTGCACCTCGATATCAGGCCGACAAGTACACTCTGAATACTGTTCTTTTATAATCTGATCTTTTTTTTTTTTGTTGATTTAATCCCGAAGGAAAGAAAAGAGGTGGCACTAAATAACTTTAAGTAGTCACGTTTCCTAGTGGACTCCTGCAGCCTCCTGTTTGACATTTTTAGAAGTTCGTTGTTTTCTCGCCGAGAGTACGATGAAGAGATTGACAACACTCTCATGTCTGAACATTAGCTTAGCTTTTAAAAGCTAGCATGGCTCTGTTCACAGGTGAAACCCAGCAG
>CM077792.1:30914575-31344575 GCA_039737535.1 Lagodon rhomboides | reverse complement strand
TTGATTCTTCTCTTCTCTCTTTTTCTGTCTTCACCTGACTTTGTACCGGACTCTTGATTGTCTTGATTTCCTCCGCCGGGGCTTCGTACCTGCAGTGATACCAATGTGAAACCTGTATTCTCCTCATGATTTGACTCAGTGGAAGTGTGATGTTTACATGTACAGATTTTTCGCGGTTCTTTCTGGTTTTTTTGTTTGCCGTTTCGTCTCCTCTCATCTCTTCTGTCCTCCCCTCCCTCCCTCCTCTCTTTTCTCCCCCCCTCCTCCCTGTGTTGACCTCATCTGACTCCGTCCTCACACACTGAGGGGAAATGGGACTGCGTCTAAATACAATTATCACCGTTTCACACATGAAGCCTATCGCGCGACGGGGACGCGGCTAAAACTTCGGTCGCTCACTTTTCTTCACCGAACAGCTGCTTTTTTGTTTTGTTTTAATCCTTTCAGAGAAGCCTTGTTAGCATTTAGTTAGCATTGTGTGTCATCGAGGAATGCTAACAGCTAGCTCCTCGGTGGACGAACCTCGTTTAATGTTCGGTGAAGAAACGTCACGCGGCTGAAATTAAAAAACGTCCCCGGACGAAACCGATTGTTTTTGGGGGGAGGGTGGGGGAGTCGAGCTGTGTGTGTTCGCCTCTGTGGGGGGGGGCCTGACCTTTGACCTCTCGGCTAACTCCACAGCACACAAAATCACAGTGGGGCCACATTGACCCTCCACTGGTGTGACCGGATTCCTCAGTGAATGATAAGCCATGACAGACCCAGCGTGTCGGGTCTCTTAGTCTATTAGTATATTTAGCAAAACTTTAAACTGCAGATGACAAAACTCAACCTCAGGAAGAAAAAAGGACATCACTTTTGTAAAAAAACACGTCTAACTGAAGGCCCATTTCCCTCTCTCTTTGATACCATATAAATTATATCAAAAATTCTTTTTTATATTTATTGTGTTTATTATTATATATAACAGTGGATACCTTTTTTTTTTTCCAGTACCTGTGGCTGAATATTTTGATTCTTTAGAAAAAAAAGTGTTGATAATATATGTGAAGCAACTTAAAAAAAAACGATCGAGGAAAAAAAACACAAAAAAAAGAAGTTAAAAAAGAAATCTAGGGTTATTTTTTACTTTCTGTTTGTCGACTCCGTCGGAGCGGTACGGGCGTGTTTGTTTAGCCAAACAACGAGAACATATCACTCTGGTCCATGACGAAGAAACCAATGATCGAAAAACTGAGCTTTCTTTTGTGTGATGTCACTGCTAAGGCTGAAATGTTTCTGGACTTTGAAAAAAAAAAAATTGTGACCATTTAGTTTTGTTCTTTTTTGTTTTTTCTCCCGAGCTGTACGTCACAAAGCTAAATATACTAATAAAACGGTGTGCTATCTATCAAACAGAGTGACGTCGTCTTCTTCTTCTGGTGTTTTCAACTGTGTGGACTCACATTTGTATTTACTACACTCTTTTATTTATTTCTCTTTATATTTCCTAACTTTTTAATTACCTTCACAAAGGATGTGGTGTGTCTGTTTGTTGGTTTGTCAGCAGGGTTACACAAAAACTACGGAACGGATTTCCACTAAACTTGGACGGTGGATGAGTCTCAGCTCAGAATAGACCCAGTTCACTTTTGCTGGTGGACGGATCCAGACTTTTTTTTTAACACTTCGTGACACGATGTTGCTCTAGATTTTCAGATTTATTTAATTTCTCAGGGAAAAAATGGATCTTGATGAAAAGAATCAGGAGTCTGGTATCAATAAGTGCAATTTTAAAGGTCCACTGTGTCGTGTTTTAAGTAATTTATTACCTCAAATCAGCGTCTTCATTCATAAATAAGTCCTCATTGGTGTAAAATGATCTCTGCCAACAATCTCACTTCTCCTCCTGAGGGAAGAATCACTTCTCTGTATTTCCATAGGACGGGCGAGCTCTACGGAGGCTTCCATGTCCTTCCGCTGTATAAAAAACGATGAGCTGGTGAGAGGGACAAAAAGCTCTACGTGGTACAGATAAGGCTAAAGGCGTTTTCACTCAGAGCCAGCGTGACTGTGGAACGGAGAAGGAGCTTAGCCAGACGCGCTCGTCAGCTGCAGTTTGAAGTCTGTTTGAAATAACGTACCTCATCACCCGAAACTAAACTTGATGAAGTGCTGTTTGAAGACATGTTGTTGTCACAGCTTCTTGAATCTTGACACATCCCGCCTGCCGTAGTTCCAACAGGCTGCAACGCACGTTTGAAAACGCGAGGCGCTAGAGAGCAGTATTCGTTTGGATGCAGAATAACATTTAACCACTAGATGAGAGAAATAATTCCACAGTGGGTCTTTAAGCTGATCAAATTATCAGGCTTGATTGAATTAAAGGGGACTGGTGGGCGTTGGCAGAGGTATGCACTCTATTGAGCCATTCCAGTATACCTTTTCTTTTTAAAATACATTTTTAAAGGGGGTTCTGAACAGTCTCCACGCTGTGATTGACGCATCTTCCAGCCTTTCACATCGCACACCCAAAAAGTTAGGAGCATTTTGTCCTTTATTTTATTTAGTTTTTAGTTCAGTCTCACAGGTCAAACTTTTAAGGTACTTGTACTTTACTTTGAGTATTTTCTTTGGACTGTTTTACTGGAAATATCGCACCCTTTAATATATTTATAAGACAGTTACTGTTCATTAAAGATGCATTTTTGAAGAATAAACAAGTTATTTTCATGGAGAAGACACTCCACACATGGTTTCATCTAAATAATTGTTTTAGGTTCAAAAAGGGGAATTTATCCAAAATATAATAACACAAATTTGTGTATCAGATATTAGTTTTTTCTTCTTATTGCTCCTGGTAACACTTTATTTTAAGGTCTTTGCAATAAGCATTGATGTGGCCCTTATAAGATGCTTATTAACATTAATAAGACTATACAAGTGTTAATAATAACATCATAAACATATTTATCTTAAGACATTTATAAGCACATATAATAAACGTGTTAACTGTTTATAGGGACGTTAATAAAAGCCTTGTTATAGAAGCATCACAAACACATTTACTGACTTTAAATAACTCACCTGATGTCACTGTTGAACCTTTACTTTATTTATTAAGCATAAAACACACTTTATTATACATTTATCAGCAGTTTTAAAAGGACTCTAAAGGGCCTCGTTACGATGAGTTCAAGCCAGCTCAGCCTCAAACATGTTAATAATCTTAATAATGTCCCATAGATTCAGATTTCAGTCACAGGAGACCTTGAACGCCTCACGGTTTCCTTCAGCAGCGGTTTAGTCGGTAAATCCTGCCTCTTGTTGCTCCGCCTCTTAACTTTCTGAACCGAAGCTGAACTGAGTGAGCGATACGGAGACTTTCCTCGTTAGACTTCTCTGATGTAACTGCAGCTCAAACGCTCGACGCGTATACGCCGAGGAACTTAAAGCTTCTGTTCCAGCTGAAAGATTAAGATTAGAGCTCCGACGTGAAAATCTTTCATGTTGGATTTGAGGCCGTTTTAGTCTTAAAGCGTTCCCGCTCTGATCAAAAGGGTCGCCGTCTGTGATCCAGCTTCCCCCCAACGACTAACCTGCCTGTGCTTAAAGGATCCTTCTTGATTTTTGTGCCATTAATATTGTCAACGACTGAAATAGACGACGTGTTAGTCCATCTCTCAACGTGTTCTGACTTCCTAGAGGAACTAGAGAATTTGTTGGGGACTATTTTCAGCAGAGGATTAATCCGAAGTCGAATTCAAATCAATTTTGGATCTCAGGGCTTCTGGAGACTCTGGATTACACCAGACGAGACTGTGAAATTATGACAAAGGAGTCACGTCGTGGGGGGTTGTGATGCTCAAAATGTTTGGCCATCATCCCTGGGACGAGCTTTACCACCCACCGAGGATGTGAATAACGTCTTTTCAAATCAATTTGGAGTCTCGGGGATTCTGGAAATGGCAGACGAGCTGTATGGAGCCATTTTTATCAGTTTTTCTTACATTTTCAAAACAAGTCTCCAGCTGCTTCAGTTGACGCTGTTTTACTGTGAAGCTCCAGAAACTGTGTTGTGGACTATGACACTTCACCTGACTTTATAACAGTGAGGAGATGATGACCGACTTTTCATTTTTTGGGGTGAACTGTTCCTTTAAGATGAGACAACAGCTTTAAGAAGTGAACCTCCAGTTTCATGAGTTTCGCTGGTGCATCATCAATAAGTGTTGGGCTCCTTCTGCAGCTCCTGCTGTAGTTTATCTGCAGTAATGATGCAGAACTGATGCAGGACCAGAAGCACAGAGGAGAGTTTCACAGGCTGCAGAGAGGAGATGAGGTTGTAATAACCTCAGACTCATTTAGCTGTATTGATCCTGGTCACACAAACCTTGATAGTAATGTTTCTATTAATTCTGCAGGTGAAACTGTGAAAAAATGTCCAATCTGATGTCCTCAAATGTTTTGTTTTGTCTGACCAACAGTCCAGAATCTAATTATGTTCATAATAAAAACATAAAGCGCAGAGAAAATCATTAAATCATCATGTTTCAGAGGCTCAAATCCTCAACAGATTCGTCCAAAGTGAAATAAAAGTAAGTTTCAGCTCTATTTTTTCTCACATGATGAGATTAAGATCAAGAATTAAACTGTAGATGTGATGAATAAAAGCTGTTTCTGCTGCCGAGGTTGATCATTAATCGATATAAAGATTAAGACTCCACGTCAGAGCAGGTGAAGCGTTTCCATGACGTCACACAGAATAGAAACATGATGGAGGTGAGAAGAACTTGACTTACAGAAGGTGTCGTGTGTCAACACACACTCGTTTACTCAACCAAAATGACCTTAAGGGAAAGAGAGAGGAAACACACACACACACACACATACACTCATTATTATTCAAACAACTCTCTCTCTCCCCTCTCTCTCTCTCTCACACACACACACCCATCCACTCTCTCCTCCCCTCAGTGCGCAGGTGTGTGAGCAGCAGGAGGTGTGCGGAGCGCCAAACCCAAACTTTTTACGCACCGCGCCGCCGCCGCCGCTTCACCTTCACCCTCCTCCTCCTCTCCGTGGATTAACACCTGAGCATCAGCCCGCTGCAGACGCCCTCCCCGCCGCTCCAGCCGACGATGGATTAACATTTCTCTCGGGGAGACCATGCTCACACTCTCGGTTCATCTTGGGTCGCAGCGCCGCGTCCTCGCAGGGAGCCGATCCGACTTGGATGCCCTCCATTCCCGTTTCCGCATTCCCGCAGCCGCCGTGCGCACTGCAGGCGTGGAGCTCAGATCCATGATCTCGACAGAAAAAACCGGTTCCTCCGGCTAATCTACCCAACTATTGCTGGCGGTGCATTATGTTTGCAGCCAGAGGACGAGAGGGGAAGCGAGGGACTGAGCGGGCTGTGAGAGGCCGTTCTCAGAGAGGCTGAAGCGCGTCGTGTAGCTCGCTGCTCGGATCGGACCTGGACTAACCGCCGCCGCGCTCCTTCATGTCCCGGGATGGAGAGCTGCTGCCGCTCCTGTATGCCGTGTCTGAGCCGGCTCTGGGACTGCATTTGGCCCGACTTCCGCTACCCGAACGTGCCCAACCACAACCATGTCATCGCCAACCCGGCCGCGCACACGGCGGAGATCCGCACCGTGTCCGGAGACATCCGCGTCCCGTCGCCCAAGAAGCGGCCGGTGCAGCTTTACGCGGCGCTCTTCGACTTCGAGGCCCGCAGCGACGACGAGCTGACGGTGAGGGAGGGCGACAAGCTGTCGGTGATCGAGAAGCGGGGCGAGTACGTGCTGGCCAAGAAGCTGACCGGGTCCCTGGAGTCCGGACTGATCCCGGCCAACTACGTGGCTCTGCTGCAGGACGAGTTCGCCAAACACAAGTGAGTGTTGATCGAGAGTCAGCTGACCCACCGTGCTGCTGCTGGGGGTCTAATCTGCTGGTTCACCTGCTTTAAACCTCCCAATATGTTGTCTAAACAGACATGTAGAAGGTTAAATTATTTACAGCCCTGTTCCTCTGCTGGATTCTGAGGAGAAAAAAATAATTTTAAGATAATTCTGACAGCAACAGAAGCTGACAGCTGACCGAGGTTTGACCTGCCTGCTGATATCAGCTGGTTCAGTCACTGAAAACCACCAGAATATCTAAATGTTCTCTGATGGGACCAAAAATCTTCAGGCAGAAATGATGAAACCTGACCTGATGTGACTCATGTGTCATTTAAAGTTGAGGTCTGAATTTCTCATCGTTATATTCACAGATTAATTTTCATATTAAATTGAAAACTTGAATCACTTTTTTTAAAGCAAAATTGCAAAACTAACTGGTTTCTATCCTCTCATGTGAGTATTTTTAGGTTTTCTTAGACTTTTATGATATTAAATAAGGCTGTCACGATATCAGAATTTGATCGATAACGATGTTATCGCGATATTTCTCTGCACTGCAGTTACAGCGTCGTCTTCTTCTATTCCCTGATTTTATGGTGGTCAGTGCATCATTGCCACCAACTATGACAAAGCAAGAATGGAAGGAGAGTGGAAATGTTTAAGGGGTGCTGGATTATATATCCATCAATACTTAATCTTATCTTTAGTATCATCATTATCGTCAATATCTGTATATCATGACACCCTAATATGAAACTACATATTAGAGTCCAACGATACTTTTTTTGATATTTTACAATAATCCCTCAAATGTGGTTACTAGACACACAAAGATAAGTTTAATAAATAAATAATATATACATTTTATAGTTTGATAATACATTTTATTATCTAAAATGACATCAGAGCACTGAAACAGTAAACAATATATTTTATCGATATATCAACTGATCATTTAATCATTTTAGGTCACAGAACTGAACTGAACTCTGAGCCTGCTGACATCGTCCAAACATTAAAAACAAAGTTTAACACGTGTCCGTGGAGGTAAAAGCGTTGACCTGCTGCTGTCGAAGCTGACTGGAGCTAAATGTGGCCGAGAGGCTGCACGTGTCCTCCGGCCTACAGCTGCACTCAGGTCCTCCATTATTCATCCAGCCTGCTGGGAGTCGTCATGTTTCAGCTGAGCTCGCTCTCCAAGGTTGACTTCACTGCCTGAGTTCAAGTTGCTGAGCCAACACTGACTCCACACGTCCCACTGTCCTTAAACACACCACTGAAACTGAAGATAAGGACATCAGAAACAAAAGCGACAATGATCCCTCACAATGATGCTGAAGATGAATACTTCTGCTTAAACTGAAGACAGATCAGTGACAGTTTTCATAGGAACCAAAAAGATAAAATCACCAGTGTTCTAAAAATAACCTTGTTTGTCTCAGTTCTCACTGCTCTGCTGTTTAATATCTCCCGTAGTGTCTCTATAAAATTCCTGTGAGGAGATCAATCAAATCAATCAAAGTAACAGTTCACTCAAATATTAAGAGTCAGTCATTATCTCCTCATCACCATGCTGATGGCAAGTCAGGTGAAGTTACATAATCCACAAAACATTTCAGGATCGTCACAGCAAAGCAGAGTTGCAGCATTCTCCTAAACAACTGAAGTAGGTGGGGACTTGTTTCAACACGTCAGAAACAACAACAAAAAAAACAAACAAACATAAAAATGGTTCCATATACAGCTCGTCTGGGCAAATCCAAGTTTGATTTAAAAAGGTGTTATTTACATCCCTTTATAAAGCTGAAATATTCCCTGTTAGCTGACACGTTTGTGCACGCCTGTTGGGACTGGGCACACAAGCTCGACCACATGTCGAGGGTGTAAATAACATCTTTTCAAATCATCTTTGGAACTCAGCCCCTTTGGTGAATATGCCAAACAAGCTGCATGGAGCCGTTTTATTATGTTTTTGGGTTGTTGTTATATTTTTGGGCTGGAATGATCCTTTAGTATACTGACCCATTATTGTAATAATCAGTGTTTGTCAACAAGGGAAGACTTAGACAGCGCCCATTGGTGGAAATCACAGGGAGGAGACAAGAGGTTCCGGACCCCCTTTTTTTGGGAAAAACAGAGATCTGCCCCCTTCAGTAACCTATATCAGTTAAAACATATAATTTAAATATCAAAATAAAGTGCACTGAAAACATTCATGTAAATAAAAGACGCAAAACAATGCGTTTTTTAATTTTTTTAAAGATCGGTCCCCCCCTTCGTATGCCTCACAGTGGTTTGGTCCACTGCCGACCTGCAGCTCCACACGTTAGCGCTCAGTACCCGTATGTGGAGCGTGTCTGGGAGTGGCAGTGGTGCCGACTGACTACAGTAAGTACTAGCTACCTTGCGAAAGTTAACCTAAATGAAAGGTGCTGTTTTTCCTATTGTCACAAAGGTTTAGGTTTAAGCACAAAAGCCACTTGGCGTTGGTTAGTAAAACACAGTGTTTGGGCTAAAAATGGCTGCTTGTTTTGGTCGACACAAACACCGATGTAAGATGTCAAACTTCCCGCCAAAAGGATTCGTGTTTTGTCGTGACAAACACGGCTAGAAAGTGTCCCGAGCTCTCCTTAATAGATCCAGTGGTTTCACTTGAACACATGTTGAAGTCCGTCGTCAAAAATATCCACCTTTCCCTCCACCTCCACCTCCACCTCGAAAGTCAGCTAATCAAGGTAACGTGAATGCGAAGTTGGCTAACCCGGAAGTTAGCATAGCCCTTGTTCCCTCCAAATTAAAGCCTATGGGACTTTCTGAATTGGATTATGGATTATTGCATTATAACACACGTTTATAATACATACAGGTTTTGTTCAGCAAGATATTCTTCACAGATATACACCACTTTTGTGATTTTCGTGGAGTATATCAGATAGCAAGAAGTAAAAAGCTAATGTTCGGCTATAAACTAACTTTTTGGTGTGGATCCAGTAAATGTTTATCACTTTCTTTAACATTGTGTGATAGGGTCAGGGTTCCCACGTGTCTCATGTGGAAAATAAGAGAAGAAAGCAGAATGTCCTGGAAAATATTGTGTTGTCTTGGAACATTAAACTCCCCAAAACTACACATTACAGTGTGGTATTGGCAGTATTCGTACCAGCTAGATCGTCACTGAAAATGTCATGGGAAATGGTGTATTTAGGTGGCTTATTTGATCCAAATAAAAATCCAGATCCAGCAGATTTAAATGTTTTATTTGATATGATTGGGCTTGATTGTATTGAAGGGAAGACATCTGCTCTACTAAGTGTTCTAGTTAATTAAGTATTCCTTTAATATTCCCATAGAAACTAATAGTGCTGATACTCGGCTCAGTTTATAGAGACATTTATCTTCACAGTTATAATAGATTTGAACTATGATCTTTAATCTATCACAATGGTTTGTCTCGAGTCTGTTATAATATCATAAAGCTGCTGCTCTGCTGCTTCTCATTGTTACTGTGAGCGAAACCTGAGCCGCCCTCCTGAAACTGCAAAGTAAATACAGGTCGGTTTCTGATCTCTGAGCAAACAGGCAGGGCTCAACAGCCCTTGAAGACTTCTTCGACTTATGACTCTAACTTATGAATACATCTCTTTATCTATTTATAACTTTCATATACAAATATTAGAATTATTCCCATGTATTCTGGTCGGTAAATGGCTCCTGTCATGTTGACAGTACTGCTGTTGCTGTTCTTAGAACTGACTGGACCAGTTTGTCAAGTTGTGTTACTGTAATTACTGTAATGTCAACCTCCTTTACCCTGTGACTGTCAGCTGCAATGTGAAAAATGTCATCCATGCAGTGATGGAATGTAATTAATTACATTTATAAAATACTGTACGTATGAACAAATTTGAGGTACTTTACCTGAATATTTTTTTCTCTCGCCACTGGATACTTCAACTCAAATATATGTAGATTGGATTCACAGATAATTAATTGGCAACTTTTTTGATCATTCTTAAGTCAGTTGTTATGTAAGTAGAAGATGTGAAGATTTGCTCCTTTTCCTTTTTATCATATTAATCATTTTGATTTAAGTAAAACAGAACATAATGTAATCTTGCTTTGAATCATAATCGTCTAATGTGTGCAGCTTCTTCAACTCCCACCTGTCTTTTCTTTGTTCAATCATTAATTTACTGCTGTATTACCGATTTCCCTTCATCATGGTTGTGTAATTCCCGTCTGATCGTCCATTCATCCCTCTATCTCTGTTGTCCATCTTGTGTTTTCTCTGTGCAGGTGGTATTACGGGAACATAAACCGGGTGAAAGCTGAGAAGCTTCTGCTCGCTTCCCAAAACAAAGATGGCTCCTTCCTGGTACGCATCAGCGAGAGTCACAGTGACGAGTACACAATCTCTGGTAAGTGCCACAACCACCACTTATTCATTCATCCATCCATCCATCCATCCAATCCCACCCTCAGTAGTGTCCTCTGAACCCCCCTGGTTCCTCTCTTATTTTCCTGACCTCTTTGCACTTCCTTCTTCAAACCAGGATTCACACTCTGGCTTATTTAATTCAGTTCAGGTCTATTTTTGTATGGTTTATGCAGTCGCAGAGTGTTGAGCTCTTGGCCACGGCACATGTTCAGTGAGAGTCCTGTTACAGTCCTCTACATTTCTTCTTCACCTCCTCCCTCTGCTCAGTCTCTCTCTTCATCCACCCCGTCCTCCATCCATCACCCTCTCCTGCCTCCACTGCCCTTCAAGGTCTCCAGCCACTGTCACCCTCGATCTCCCTGCCTTCGATTTTCTCTGCCTCTTCCTTTCTCCTTCTGTCCTCTCGACTCCTGCTACAGGGGTTGTGAGGTGACACCATCTGCCTCAGGCGTCAATAGTACTTTGAAAAGCATTTAAACGACTCGTCAGTGGTTTGCAGAAACGTACAATGCTCTGAATATTTGCTCTGAATTTGAAGAACTCATTTCACCCAATCTGGAGTGTTTCGCGGTCGTGTCTCCAGTCGTAGTGACCCACATTTGTAAGCCCATTGTTGTCATCAGATTACACTTTTATGAATGAGCCCACAGCCAATTCTCTAATGGACCTCATGAGATTTGTGACTTCAAAGCTTGTTGTTACTATGTCAGCCTTGAATCACCTCCGGCTCAGTCCTCTCTCTGCTCCTCGTCTTTTCTTTTCGTCCTCCGGCTTCTCCATCCTCTGCATTGGCATCTTTTCCCCCTCCATCCCCCTGTACTCCCTCTCTCTCCCTCTCTACCCTCCCTGCCCCCCTTTCCTCAAGGTCCTTCAGCTCCCGGGGGGAAAATGCTGCAGTTACACGTTCAGTTTTCACTGTGCTGGTATTCCTGAAATATGCATCATCAGTACTCTGTGTGCACACGAGCTGGAGATTGAGGTTAGAACTCCCCAAGCCTTTAGTATCTCCGTTTTATGGCACGATTACACACATTCCTGTCTGTTTTACTGTCCCTCAATCATGAAGACGTGACCATCTTCATGTTCTTGTTGTGTATCTCTGTATCTAGTGTTAAACATCTTGGTGTATGTAGATGCTGCAGTCAGTATGTGATTGTAACTTGCATTTAGCCACAGTTCTCTGGCTGAAGAAGAAAGTCTGGTAAAGAGTTTTAAAGGCACCGTGTGTTGAATTTCGATGCATTTTACAGCATTTGTCAGTTTGTTTGGTGGCTTTGGTTTGAAGAAAATTATTGTACACAAGGGGTGGCTTTCCCTTGGGGAGCCAAAGTGTTTGTGTTTAGTGAGGTATCTTCAAGGTTAACTCTGCATTTTCAGGGTTAGTTCAATACTTAGAGATCAACACATAAATACCGCCTTCTGACCAGTCAGTTCTCTGGAAAATCACCTTATGCTCAGCCGCCTCCTATCTTCTTCATTACACTTTTTCCCTGTTGGCTGCAGGCGGTGTCAAAGCAATTTCATTGTGTTTTTTTTTTTATGCAAATATCCTCTTCCAGCAGAGACGGATTACAGCACCAAAGCCATGTACTTAATAATAATGATAAGATATGAATACCACTTGCGCGGGGTCACAGCTGAAAGAATAAGACTGTCACACACACTACAAGAATATCCTAAGCAACATATTTATTTAATGGAATACACAAATGTAACTAGTCAGATCGACTTGTGCCACAATGATATTATAAACCTGTTAATTTACACATTCACACAGTCTGTGATTTTTCGTTCAGCTGAATTTGGCAGCTGTAATTGTGGTTTTTTATCCTGGATTATGTGTTTAACTTCTTTTTCTATTCATCTAAAACTTTGCCCTGCTGCCAGTAGAGTTTATGATTGGGCCGGTGCTGCAAACATGGCTACATGTGGAAAACCTGGGTTGACTTATCGAGTTGGTGGTTATCAACTTGATAAGTCAACGCAGGTTTTGTCTGACCGCTGAACAAGATCGTCCTTGTAAGTGTTAGTAAAGCCAGATAACTAAATATATCCTGGTAACGCCTGTTTGGTGCTCCCAGTAATCAAAGCAGACCTGAGAAATTCTACACTTGGTGGCAGATGCATTGCAGAAGGTGAACGTTGTGAACATTACTGCTTCCTGTCGAAGAGTGCAAGTTTAAAAGCCCCTCAAAGAAATTGCATCAGACGACTTCACCAGAGGCCATGAAAAAACTTTTCCATCACATTATTTCATCCCATCTTTGTCTTTTTATTCAGCACTTCCAGCTGCGTTTTTGCTGAAGACGCGGTATGAATAATGTATCCCGTCTTCTCCCTTGATGCTCCATATTCTCTCTCTTTATGGAGATCTAGCATGCGTATGCAGAGAGTGACTGGTGTTTATGATGAACATGTTTCTGAATAAGTATGCTGCTGGATTACGGGGTTATTTTTATTTGACTATTCTGTTTTATTTGAGAGAAGAGAGAAACCTTTCAGGAGTTTACATCTTGGTCTTTCTGTACCTTGGTAGGTCCTTATTTTTCCTTTTCAAAGTGACGGTAAGAAACAAAAGTATAACAACTGATGACGATAAATATGTTTTATTAATGCAACAATGGCAGAAACGGGGAAACATTCATGTGGATGTTTTAAATTTAGATGCATTAATTTGGCGAATTATGCAGATCAAGTCATCCTGGTCTAAATTGTAGATATCAAGCTAAACAAGATGCTGCATGCACAACACTGAAGATATTATCCAAGACCTTCTTCAGAGCTAACTTAGATAATAAACTGGGCGTTTGCTGTGGAGACAAGCGTGCAGAGATTTTGATCTTTTTCTTGGTTGTCTAAAAGTCTGAAGTACACAGATATAATCACTGAAACAAGTTACAACAAGGGTTATTTTTAGATTTCTAAAAGATTTGTCCTCTCTGTCATTCAGCATGTTTGATGTTTCTCTTCTACTTCTTCCAGCTGTCCCTTTCAACACAAAGGCACCTTCTTCCAACACTTCCAAGGAAACATGAGACAAATATTCAGTTTGTGACGAAGAGTGAAATGATACATTCTGAGTTTGACACACAAACAATAACTTGATCTGTTTACTTCCTGTCAGTATTTAAACATGCTCTATGTGACCACATTGACTCTCCTCCTCCTCTCTCAGCCCGCAGTGAGGGGAAGGTGTATCACTTCAGGATCCAGCGCTCGTCCATCGGCGCCTACTTCGTGTCGGATAAGATCTCCTTCGCGACGCTGGGGGAGCTGGTCTCGTACTACCAGAAGAACCCGCGGAGCCTCGGGGTGGTACTGGAGGATCCCTGTGCCCAGCAGGTAGGAAACAAATGTGCACAAAAACACAAATGGTTTTTTACTCCTATTCTTGTGAGGACACAATGCATTCATTCACCCCCAAAAATTAAAGCTGCACTTAACAATGTTTTATATAAACAGTGGAACAAATGACACAGTTCCCCTCAGAGCTGAGGAGTGTTTCAGTGAGCTGTTTTATGGCCACAACTTCCACTGTTTTCAATCCCTCATTAACGTTGTTTCCAGCAGCATGTTAATAAACTGACTGAACATTACCTGCCAAAAAACCAACAGAGAGTCAGAAGTTTATGACTGTCAGGTGAACATAGTGAAGGATTTTGCATAACATTTCCCTGAGGAGATAATAAAGTTGAAGAACCAGATATTTCGGTCAGGTGGTGGGTGAGTTACAAACGGAGCTAAAAGGAGAGTGAATAGTGGATAAATATTTGTCCAGTGTTTAGAGACACGAGTCCAAATGAATGGTTTGGGTCACCTAAGTCCATTATTCACTCTCTTTCAGCTCTGTTTTTGGTTCTTTAGCTGCTAAATACTCCACTATGTCCACCAGCTGACTTCTAGCTGTGTCAGACTGCTGTTTCTGCTGCTATTACATTGCTGAGAGCAAAGCAAAACACTAAAATCTAAAATCTCACTTTCCAAAAATGTCTACAGTGTAAAATTGGTCCTCACAAAGATAGAAGTACACGAGCACACATGAGAAACTGTTGGTATGTTTGTGTTTGTAAAGATATGGTTATCATGTACATGTGTGTTTTTGTTTATCTTTTCCATCTGTGTTTTAATCCACACCTAGATATCTGAACATACAAATAACACTTGCAGAAACAACATTTATATACAGAATATTGAATATTACAGCAGCACAACAAAAAGTCCAAACAATTCTCATTTTGACCCGTTGTGTGATGAGCAAAGTGACAGAATGAAAATAAAGGATATTTAATATTAAAGTATGTTATAATGTGAATATAGATAGTATACAGAATTACAATTAAATATAATGTAATATAGTTTCAAAAAATAATTCTGTGTACACAGTAACAAAGATCACAGGAGCTAAAATGAACATTAAGTGAGAATACAGTTATTACAGATACAGATATTAATTTCAAGAAATATATTTTCTTCTATCAGGACACTTAAGAGTGTATAATTTAAAAAAATAAGGGCTGTGGCTCTGTGTTTTAGTTTGTTGTGTTTTTTGGGAAACTGTCAGCTGAAGGATTTCAGTAGTGTTACTATGGTAACATGCGATTAACATAACTGGAGCAGTGATTTAATAATCGACTGGGACTGTGTTTGAGGTTTCTCACTGTTTTATGATTTTAAAATTAAAAATCATCTCCTCCCTCCATGCTGATGGAAAGTCAGGGGAAGTTTCGTAGTCCACAAAACATTTCTGGAACTTCACAGCAAAACAGCATTCTGCTGAACATCTGAAGTATCTGGAGACTTGATTTAAAATGTACAACAAAACAATAACAACAAAAACAAAACATTAAACGGCTCCATACGGCTCGTCTGGTACATTATGTTCATCCATTTTTAAGAGGAAATCGTCACGATAGCTGCTAAGCTAAAAGTGTTAGCAGGAGCTCAATCATGTGTCTAGGGTTTGATAAATGTATTTATTTTAAAAGAAATACCAATTTATGTTTTATTTATGTTTTACACAGTGTCCCAAAATATTGGAATCATGTTTGCTTTCCCTCTTTGCATGTTAGCAAAAGGTGAATTTGTGCCAAGAATTCAACCTGACTTTGGAAAAATGGTGCTCTGCTAAACTGCATCTGCCCTCCAGCTAACAAACTGAAAACCAACAACAGTTCCTCCTGATGATTTAAGTCAAATTTCAGGCAGAAAAGCTCCAGTTTTTAATCTAGATAGCTCCAGTATCTCCTTTTTAATTTGCACAGCTTTTGTCTTCGCAGTAAGAATCTGAGACAAAGTGTCATAAAGATCCTGAGTTCATCTCTCTATTGTTGCACTGCAGCAGGAATTTAATGAGAGCGGTCTTATTCTTTTACGTGAATAAATTAATACTGAGAGGCAAATATATTCGGAGCGTAATTAACCAGTGTAAAATATTTGGAACGGTTTGAGAATAATATCACGTGGCAGTGCTGTAATTACACGCGCTATCTCTGCAGTGCAGCTTACATTAAACCCCCAGCGCACTGTATTCTTTATTCACGGCTCATCAGTTCGAGCCCAGCGGGAGACGACGAGGAGAGCTCGCTGAGGGCTCTCAGCATCTGGAGACGTTCACTGCAAGATGAGGAGCCACTCGTTTAAACGGCAACACACCCACTCGTCAATTAGTTGACGTTTAGGACAAAGAATGTTACCTGTTATTATTTGTAGATATTAAAGATGAGTAGACGAGTGTTGAGATCTAAAGATCAGGACTTCTTCTCCATCAGAGGACGCTCAGTGATTCCTCCCCTCTTCTCTCTTCCCTTCCAGAGGAAGCTGTGAGTCTGAGGCCACGGACACACTGAGGCAGAAACACACACACACACACACAAACACACACACGAGTACAAAACACAGATTCAGCATGTAACTCTACGCTTTCATGTTTAAAATGCAAACACACAGCGAAACGTCATTAAGCATCATATATGTTGGTATCTTCTCATAGATGCACACACAGAAGGAGAGAAGCTAACAGGAAGTGATGAGACGACACTTTGTTTTCATTTCAAATCATTTCAACCATTTCATTTTTTTATAAGCTTTTATAGACTTTGATTCTGTTGTTAACCGTGTTATTAATTACGACGGAGTATTAGGGCCATACTAAGAGGAAAAAAAAAAAAAATTGGGGGGAAATTACGAGAAATAAAGTCGTAATGTTACGAGAATAAAGTCGTAATGTTAGAATAAAGTCATAATACGAGAATATTGTAATAATAATACAAGGGGAAAAAAGTCGTTTTAATGAGAAAAAGCTTCGATATAGTTAAGATCTGACGCAACTCTTCAAGTTATGCTCAACATTCCTCATTCCTTAATATTTTTACTTTAATCTCGTAATATTATGACTTTTTTCTCATAATATTTTGACTTTATTCTCGTAATATTTTGACTTTAATCTCGTAATATTATGACTTTAATCTCGTAATATTATGATTTTTTTTCTCGTAATATTTTGACTTTATTCTCGTAATATTTTGACTTTATTCTCGTAATATTTTGACTTTATTCCCGTAATATTTTGACTTTAATCTCGTAATATTATGAATTTTTTCTCGTAATATCTTGACTTTTTTTCTCGTAATATTTTGACTTTATTCTCGTAATATTATGACTTTATTCTCGTAATATTATGACTTTATTCTCGTAATATTTTGACTTTAATCTCGTAATATTATGACTTTAATCTCGTAATATTATGACTTTATTGCTCTAATATTTTGACTTTAATTCTCGTAATATTATGACTTTATTCTCGTAATATTTTGACTTTATTCTCGTAATATTTTGACTTTATTCTCGTAATATTTTGACTTTATTCTCGTAATATTTTGACTTTATTCCCGTAATATTATGACTTTATTCTCGTAATATTATGACTTTATTCCTCGTAATATTTTGACTTTTTCTCTGGTAATATTATGACTTTATTCTCGTAATATTTTGACTTTATTCTCGTAATATTATGACTTTATTCTCGTAATATTATGACTTTTTCCTCGTAATATTTTGACTTTTTTCTCGTAATATTTTGACTTTATTCTTGTAATATTTTGACTTTTTTCTGGTAATATTATGACTTTATTCTCGTAATATTTTGACTTTATTCTCGTAATATTTTGACTTTATTCTCGTAATATTTTGACTTTATTCTCGTAATATTTTGACTTTTCTCTGGTAATATTATGACTTTATTCTCGTAATATTTTGACTTTATTCTCGTAATATTATGACTTTATTCTCGTAATATTATGACTTTATTCTCGTAATATTTTGACTTTATTCTCGTAATATTTTGACTTTATTCTCGTAATATTTTGACTTTATTCTCGTAATATTTTGACTTTAATCTCGTAATATTATGAATTTTTTTCTCGTAATATTTTGACTTTAATCTCATAATATTATGACTTTTTTCTTGTAATATTATGACTTTATTCTCGTAATATTATGACTTTATTCTCGTAATTTGCCCTCCAAAATATATTTTTTTTCTCTTAGTCTGGCCCTAATACTCCGTCGTAATTAATCTATTAACAGAACAGTTCACCCAAAAAGTGGAAATTCAGTCACTCATCTCCTCCCTACATGTTGATAGAAAGTCAGGTGAAGTTTCGTAGTCCACAAAACATTTCTGGAGCTTCACAGGACAACTGAAGTAGCTGGAGACTTGTTTTAAAACATGACAAGAACTGATATAAATGGCTCCATACAGCTCGTCTGGCATTTCTAGAAGACCTGAGACTCCAGATTGTTTTGAAAAGACGTTATTTACATCCTCGTGCGTGGTAGAGCTCATGCACCCACTTCAGAAAGGTGAATGCCAAGCCCCCTAAGGGAGAGCGCCGGTAATGGCCAAACCGTGTAATTACAATAAAACGGTGGATGCATTTTGAGCGCCACAACCCCCACGATGTGACTCATTCGACTGGTTGTATTTTCACACATGTAGCGCAATCAAATTTGGAAAAGTCTACAAGAGCCGCAAGATTAAATCATTTTATCTCCATTCAAGTTAGCCGGGCGCTCAGCTGGAAGTTTCTGGAAGTCTCTAATCAGCACAATCAGCACACACACCACGCTGTGGGTCGCACAACACTGAAGATCCAGGTGTTCAAGGTTTTTTGGCTTCATGCATCACTGAGCAGCTTTTATAGGAATTAACAGGCTCTGCCTCAAACGCTGCATCCAGATTTTGACTTGTGCATCCACGGTGTATGCAGCACTTTTAGTTTAGCACTACAGTGAAGATCTCTCTTTTCAAATCGATGTGGGATCTCTGGGCCTATGGAGACATTTAATGTTTTTCTTTTGTCGTTTTAAGACGAGTCCCCAGCTACTTCAGTTGTTTCGCTGTTTTGCTGTGAAGCTCCAGTAAATGTTTTGTGGACTACGAAACATTTTATGGATGAACTGTTCCTTTTAATTGTATCTTTGTTTTGATTTGTGCCTTTTTTATATTTCATGACTCTGCTGCAGCTTAATGAGTCGACGTTATTGAAGAGAAATGTTTTATTTAAAAGTCGTCTCTGTGACTTTGTTGTAACCCTGAAATCCTCAAACATCATCTCATCTCGCTGTCGATGTTATCAAAGACATACAGCTAATAACGCTCACAGCAGAACAACTTCTCATGACTTTACATGTGAAGATATAATATCCTGAATGTTATATTCATGATTTCATAGCTCAAAAACATGGAGGCTATTAAAAGAAATAGGCCAATGTTCAGCTCAGTGTCACAAACAGCCTTTTCCTCTACAGTCTGACGGTTCATCATTCAGGCTTCAAACTGGAGGATAAATCTGCTTTTAGCAAATGACACCCACATTTTGATTGTACCGAAACACTCAATTACATTTTTTCACACTGAAAGAGTCACTAATGATGCTTTCAATCACTTTTTATTGACCTGGCACAAGATTTAGCTCTCAGTAATTACTCAGCCAAGAGACATAGTCGATATAAACGGGTGAAGCACAGAGGGACCGACGGGTCTGATTCTTCTACGAGCTTTTACTTTCTAAAAGCAGATCCTTCCTGCTGTTAAATGCTCAATAAAGTGCCCAATCGACTGAGTGAAAAGCCCAAGTGGGTGGATTCGTCCAATTTACAGCCATTAGTGAGATTATGTCTTTGCGTGATTATAAATGATGAGAGAAAAACATTTTGACGAAGTGGAATTACCAAAAAAACGTGCCATAACTTGTTATGATGATGAAGAAAGTGCTAAAATCTTCACGCTGTTTTCCGTCTGAAGTATAAGATGGAGATGTTTATTTCAATTTAAATGTCCTTTTTAATTTCAATTTGTTTTGGATGAGCTTTTGTCGGTAACACTTTATAACAGGGTTCATATATTCACCACTAACTAGACGCTTATTAGTAGCATGTCGGCCTCCTAATAACTGATTATTGATAGTAAGTAAAGAAGTTGCATGAATTAATTAAGTGATAATGCCAGGTTGACAAACAGTAGTAAATGTAACCTATTTTTTGTATCTCAATGCAAAAAAAGGTGCAGTTTTCTAACAGGAAGTGTTGTTGCGCAGTGTCACACTGATTCAGTCTGTAAGTGTGAGTCTATTTTTAGTGAGGTGCTGCTCGTGACTAATTCACTAGAAGTTTGACACCAATTAACCCACAAATGTTTTACCGGTTAAATAGTTATGAGTGAAACATCAGTTCAGAATGTGGAACAACGACAACAACATCTTCCTCACTCGCTCAAAAAGCAGTAATTAAGATGTTATTGAAGGAAAACTCAGTTAATATTCTAGTAGTTGTAGAATAAAAGCTTTATGATGATTAATAAATACCCAGTGTGCTTCTTATATGCATGCTAATTGGCAACTAGTTCAATGTTTATATGTCAGCTTAAATATTAAGTGTTGTCAAAGGTTCATTAGCGAAGAAAAACTAAGTTGACCAACAAGTTGTTTTGTGTATCATCTCATTAACACTTGAATTTATTTTTTACATTTATATTTTACAATCAAGTTGATTTGTGGTGTTTTATTTATAATTATTTAATTTATTAATCATGTTTTTTTTTAACCAATCATTTCATCGATCTGTTCATTTCATTTCATTTTACGTGTATTGAAGCACTTGATCATTAGAACGAAATGTTTTATAGCACCTGATTTTTTTTTTACTGGCAATAAATTTGTCATAAAAATGTAAGATTCACGTGTCATTTATTAAGTCTGACTTTCATTCTTTCATTCATTAAAACATGGTTCACTTACATCAGACAACGCTGCTGATCGGTGAGTGTTTGATGACGTATCTGCCCGATACGTCATCAAAAGTGAAATCTGTCCAAGAGTACAAGAATAAGAATCTTAAGAGAGTAAAAACAGGATTATAATTTGACAAGGTGAAGACAAAATATAACCAAATATTTCAAGATTGTATCATCGTGGTTCAAGTTATTTTTTTGTCCGTTTGTCAAATTAGAAAAGAGTAATCGGACTTTCATTCGATCGTTTTCAGGAGGGAGTTTAATCGCAGGCTGTTATAATTTTATTTTCAAGCGGTCGTGTCTTCTGTTATTTTTGTTCTTCTGATGGAGATTAAGACAAACGGCACAGGAGAAGAAAAACAACAGTCAGTGTTGAGGGAAAGTGTCCAGAATATTTAATTAACTATAATGAGTCCAAATCAAAGATGTTCTTTGTTGTAATCAAAAGCATATTTTCAGGCGAATTTCAGCCAACACTGGTTTCCTGCTTTGCCCAGCAGGTCTGGTTTGCGGTTGTTTGTATCTCTGCAGCTCCGTCTGCCTTCTTTGTTTTAAGCTGCTGTGATGTAAAGTTGTCTGGACTCACCCTGTCGTCTCTGTGCAGCGGGAGCTGTTCGACATGGAGCCGTGGGAGAGACCTCGAGAGGAGTTCAGACTCCACAAGAAACTGGGAGAGGGACACTTTGGAGAGGTGTGGGAGGCTCTGTGGACCACGGAGAACAAGAAGGTGGCCATAAAGACGCTGAAACAAGGTGAGGATGGAGATTTAAGATGGTGATTTTTCATCAAAGTTAGAGTATTTCCATTTTCTTATACGTCCACTCTCACTACATGTAGGATTTTTACTCCATTACATTTTTTAAATAACTTAAGTCACTAGTTACTTTGCAGATTACAGGCCGCTTTTTTAAAATTGGATTAATTGTATTACCAATATGATTAAAAAAACAAAAACAAACACTCATTATGATAATCAGCAAATTCAGAATATCAGATCTGAGGCAGCTCATCAGTAAATAAATTGACTTTTACTGGACTCTTTATAGTTGAGTATCGAAAGTAATTTTCTGGCATAAATGTAGTTGAGTACATTTAATATCAGATACTTAGATGCTGAAAAATGCTCAAAAACTTCAGAGTACCTCGAATTGAAGCAGTGAAAATGGAAAGCAGCCATTAAAGGTCCACTGTGTCGTGTTTTAAGTAATTTATTACCTCAAATCAGCGTCTTCATTCATAAATAAGTCCTCATTGGTGTAAAATGATCTCTGCCAACAATCTCACTTCTCCTCCTGAGGGAAGAATCACTTCTCTGTATTTCCATAGGACGGGCGAGCTCTACGGAGGCTTCCATGTCCTTCCGCTCTATAAAAAACGATGAGCTGGTGAGAGGGACAAAAAGCTCTACGTGGTACAGATAAGGCTAAAGGCGTTTTCACTCAGAGCCAGCGTGACTGTGGAACGGAGAAGGAGCTTAGCCAGACGCGCTCGTCAGCTGCAGTTTGAAGTCTGTTTGAAATAACGTACCTCATCACCCGAAACTAAACTTGATGAAGTGCTGTTTGAAGACATGTTGTTGTCACAGCTTCTTGAATCTTGACACATCCCGCCTGCCGTAGTTCCAACAGGCTGCAACGCACGTTTGAAAACGCGAGGCGCTAGAGAGCAGTATTCGTTTGGATGCAGAATAACATTTAACCACCAGATGGGAGAAATAATTCCACAGTGTGTCTTTAAAGAGTAATTTACCACTATTTTTTTTTTTTGTGTTGATCTTTCAGTTTAACCTCTCACCTTGCTGCAGTGATGTACAGGTGTACTGTATGACATCACTGTTTGGGGCGTGGTCACAGGTGTTACAAAACACACTTCTGATCACACCTGACCGTGATGCTGCAGTGACAAAAAGGGTTGGGACGTTCAACCAGAGAACAGATACTGAAGCTGATGAATGGTTGCTGTTCATTCTTTCATTGTTCATAACTCGTCCGGCTTCATTCCCTCCCACGAACCAGAGAGAGAGAGAAGCTTTTCAGCCTGGTGTTAGGTTTCTCTTTAAT
The DNA here is from genome assembly GCA_039737535.1 of Lagodon rhomboides. Classification (NCBI taxonomy): domain Eukaryota; kingdom Metazoa; phylum Chordata; class Actinopteri; order Spariformes; family Sparidae; genus Lagodon; species Lagodon rhomboides. The sequence continues at coordinate 31,321,904 of CM077792.1, read as the reverse complement.
GTTGTGTGCAGCCAAAAGAAAAAACACAAGTGTCTGTATAAGCTCATGAGAAGATAAAACCTCCACTTTAAGGTTTCAAATGCAGAATGCTGCAGGATTTTACAATTCAATGACGTTGTCATGGCAGCAGCATTTCCTGTTTTTTTACCAGGACACTTGTACAATAACAGAAGCGCTCAGTGCAACACAATACATGATACAACACATCCTGGCTGGAATATCAATGGAAGGTCAATGGAAGCTTTTCATTCAGTGGGACAGAAACGAAAGGAGAGCAGTGACGACTCTCAGATATTAAAATGAATTACATGACTAATTAGAAAATATTAGTCATCAGAAGGAAATCACATAGGAATCATTACACCCAAACTCATCCAGAATTCAGAACCTTTTCCCAGTTCTTGCCATGGATTCACTTAAATTCATGAAACCTCTCAAAGTCCTGTAGCTGCAGATCTGTGGCACTCTAGAGACAGACAGAACTACATTAATACTGTGCAGAATCCAAATTTGGCTGCAAAAAAGTGAAAACTAGTAGAGATATACATTATAAAGAACATTCTTCCATTGGCTGCATCGTCCGATGGATTTAAAAGAAGATGGAATACCATATAGAATAGCCTAAATGTGTGTGAAACAACTAGTTCAGAGATTAGAGTACTTTTGGGGGAATTTTACTGTCTTTCCCACATTCCTTGGTCAGAGTCTGTGGGCTCATATAACAATCATGATACCAGAGTGAAACAAAGCAAGTGAACCAAAGAAAGCTTTATCTGAGAGGAGGCTTTGAAATCTGCTGGATAGATTACATTACACATTAAGGGGACAAAGAATAAGAGGTGGAGGTTGTTAAAAGGGGGACAGTAAAAGAAAAAATAATTTAATCCCTCATTATTTCCAGCAAGAAGCCGTTTTTCCACCGACAGTACCAGCTCGCCTCGGCTCAGCGTGGCTCTACTTGGTTTGGTTTCAGACGCGTTGCGTTTCCATCTAGAATTAGTATCTCTTCAACGTGGGCGGGTCGTCGTCAACGTGGGCGGGTCGTCGTCAACGTGGGCGGGTCGTCGTCAACGTGGGCGGGTCGTCGTCAACGTGGGCGGGTCGTCATCAACGTGGGCGGGTCGTCATCAGTGACGTACTTATCCACGCGACACATAAACAGGGCTAGCTGTGGGCGACGCAAAACACGTCCACCTTTTCATTTCCTGTCGCACCATCGAGCTCGTTCTGGATGCGTCTTCAGCGACAACACTCAGGAGCGTCTCCACCTCTGCCACGGTCCACGCCGTGTTCCTGCGCGTTGTTCCTTCCATGTAATCGCCATGTTGACTGAACGCAGATGCTAGTTTTTAAAGGTAGCGGGCGTCAGGCTCGGACGTCGCGCTCGTCACGAGTCGTCAAGTGGCGTCGCTCTCTGTCCAATCAGTGGCCGGCTGCCAGCTTACGTCACACAGAAGCATCAGCTCAGCTCGGTTGGAACTTATACGGAGGTGATACTAAAAAAGCACCACTTTAGCAGGTACCAGGTACCAGATTTCAGTAATGGGAACGCAAAAAAGGCGAGCTGAGTCGAGGCGAGGCGAGCTGGTACTGTCGGTGGAAAAACGGCATTAGAGAGAGAAAATTAGGTGATGGAAAGATGAATGAAGAGTGTGGATTATGCTTGAAGACAGACGAGGTTGTAAAGGATTATTGTTTAAATTCACCAATAATTCTGTTCCTCCTCCTCCTCCAGAGGACACGAAGCAGGACGAGTTTGTGAAGGAGGTCCAGGCGTTGAAGAGCCTCCACCACCCGAAGCTGATCCAGCTGTTAGCCATGTGCTCCAGAGGAGAGCCGGTCTACATCGTCACCGAGCTCATGAGCAAAGGAAGCCTGAAGTCCTACCTCGCCTGTGAGTGCTCCAACACACAGTCGGATAATAATAATTCACGGGCTGCTCCCACACCTGAGCCGGGGTCATAAAAGTTTATCTCCTGGCTGTAATATTTAACGCACACGTCATCTCACCCGCAGCAGAAATCTGATAGTAAATCAGTTCGTCGTCAACGGCAACCGTTTGTTTTCCTGTTTCTAAACTCCACCTGGCGGCTTTCTAACAGGAGGAGACTCCGCTGTTGCTTTAATATGCAAAGAGGTTTAGAAGAACAGGAAGTTAATTTAGCTTTTCTTGGGTTTGAGAGTTTCAGCCCTTACCTCAGATTTCTTTTTTTTTTTAGGAAATCCCTTTGAATGAGTATTTAGGCCAAGTGACGTTAAATCTGTCCCCCCCGTAAATCCAAAGCAAATGGAATTATAATCTGTGTTCTGGCAGCTCCGCTCGGCAGAGAAATATTGTTCTGACGTTTTACAAAAGGCTTTAATCACAGGGCGTCTTAGTGAGCAAAGTGTGAAGGCTCTGACTCATATTTCTGATTCCTCACGCTGTGTGTGTGTGTGACTGCATGTCATTACTGTACTTATCTGCCTTCCTGCATATATTTAGCCTCATGGCTGCAGCTCTCTGCTGCACAGAAACACCTCGAACAATGAAGGGAGAAAAATGATTTCCCTTCTAAATGTGGTTAGGAAATTGTAACCGTAAACTACGCGCAGGTTGAAATCATCTTCCCCTATAAAAACTGGATCTGCTATCATTCAAACAACAATGAACTGAGCAGAACTGTTTGTTTTATTGTCTCATTGTTTCGCTCGCAGATCACACAAACAGTTTAGTGCCGCAGGCGATCTGTTTGCTCGTCTCCGCCGCGGTAAACATTCAGCTTTATGAGTCATTTAGAGTCGTTCAGCCTGGAAACATGACTGCACTGTCTCTGGGAACGACGGGTTATAAATCACAACACTTGTTTTGTAGCGCCGAACACGCCTTCAGTTGTTTGAATTAAGAGGGATGTGCTCCTAAAATTTGATGGCGTCTAACTATTGAATGCACTTCTACAGTAAGTGGTGTCCTCCAATTTAATGTAATATTACAAAGCTAAATAATGTAAAAGTGAGAAAGAAGCACTTAAACCCAAGGTTGGAAAATTATTCTAGAAGCATTTTTTGTTTTGTTTTGTGTAAAAAATGTCTGTGGCTGTCAAAGAAATCTAATAAGCCCGCCCAATAGATTAATTTGGCCTGTATGAAATTATTGGACCGGAGTCTCCAACAGGGTCGGGAGGATGTATTTTCCAAAGCTGGTGGCTCAAGAATAATAATGTATTTTGGAAAATGTGTTACATGTCTTCTTTGTGTTAAAACAACATATCAGACTTTGAACTCAGCTGACAGTTGTTGTTTTATTTTGAGGAGACGAGCGTCACGTTGTTTTGTAGTAACACTATAGATTTTTCAGATTTAGTTTTACAGTATATACAGGGCAGATAGTACCCACTATAACCATAAGACTCTTGCCAGAATTGCAGACTATTGCATGTTCTGCGCTTAGAACTCCACTCAACATTCCATCTGGGGTTAAATCGTCTACACGTTGGGAGGGATTTCTGGCATCTCAGACTCTGTTAATGCGTTCGAGCTCAATCAGGTATACGTATCCAGGGTCCGGGAGTCTTCATGCAGATGTGACGTAGCGGAGAAGCGACTGTTTTGATTCAGACAACAATGGCGGCTTCGCATTCGAGGAAGCAAGCGTCAACATTGATGCTGCTGTTTCAGTCGCGTGTCGTCCAGATCTACCCAATATTTGTTCATTAAAAGAACGTCGCTCTCAGGTCGAATCGTCACAGGTTGGTTTCGATGTGAGTGGTTGAAGTAGCACGTCAATAAAGATGACAGACAAGTGGTTTATCCAATCATATGCGTTAGGATTTTTGATAAGGCCCAGCCTTCTGAAACACATCTCACATATGGGAGTCGATTCTCCAGATGGATGAGTGGAGCGATGTTTGCGGTAACACTATAGATTCATGTCAGCGATCAGTCAGGTTAAGAATAACTTGGATTACTTTACTTAAATTACTGTTGCAACGAACACTATAGACTGGGATCAGGATCAATAGATAATATTCTGAAGTGACTGTAGATAGAATTCACCTCATTTGAAAGGTGGCTTTAGGTCGATGTTGGACTTATTTTGTGGTAGAGTCATCAAAACTCGCTGTCAGTTGGGACACGACCTGCCTGGAAGAGAAATCCATCTTGTTCACCTGTTTAGCTGACTCTGTTTAACTGTGTGTGTGTGTGTGTGTGTGTGTGTGTGTGTGTAGCCGCTGAGGGCCAGGTGCTGACATCAGCTCACCTGATCTACATGGGCAGTCAGATCGCAGAGGGCATGGCCTACCTGGAGGACAGAAACATCGTCCACAGAGACCTGGCTGCCAGGAACGTCCTGGTGGGAGACGACCTGGTCTGCAAGGTGGCCGACTTCGGACTGGCTCGGATCATTAAGGTAGGCAAGCGTGTGTGTGTGTGAGAGGAAGAGAGAGACGGTGTGTAAACATTACATCGTCTCATCTGTCTGGAAACGTTTCTTCATTTCAGAATGATGCTAATTCTTTATCCGTGTTCCTTTTAAATATGTATAATCTTGCGTTGTTGTTGTTCATTTCCGAACTCATGTATTCTTAATCTTGACTCCGTCCTCCTTCCATCTGTCTGGTATAAAAGGAGCAGCACTCTAAACAGAATACTTTATTCACCCAGAGCTTCTGAGACATCAGAAGACTTGATATCAGCTCAGAGAGAGGCGGCTTAAAGGTTCTGTGTGTGATACTTAAACATTACTGGAGAGACAATAGTATTTACTGTCAATTAATCAGATTCTCCATGATTCTGTGTGTTGTATTTCTATCTTGTAAAGAAACGTAGTGCAAAGAAACTGACTGTTGTCAAGACTGTTTTCATCCATTTTGTGTCTGTTTTGAGCCAATATTTGTATTTTATTATTTGTTTTTTTTTTTTAAAGGTCCACTGTGTAGTGTTTTAAGTAATTTATGACCTCAAATCAGCGTCTTCATTCATAAATAAGTCCTCATTGGTGTAAAATGATCTCTGCCAACAATCTCACTTCTCCTCCTGAGGGAAGAATCACTTCTCTGTATTTCCATAGGACGGGCGAGCTCTACGGAGGCTTCCATGTCCTTCCGCTCTATAAAAAACGATGAGCTGGTGAGAGGGACAAAAAGCTCTACGTGGTACAGATAAGGCTAAAGGCGTTTTCACTCAGAGCCAGCGTGACTGTGGAACGGAGAAGGAGCTTAGCCAGACGCGCTCGTCAGCTGCAGTTTGAAGTCTGTTTGAAATAACGTACCTCATCACCCGAAACTAAACTTGATGAAGTGCTGTTTGAAGACACGTTGTTGTCACAGCTTCTTGAATCTTGACACATCCCGCCTGCCGTAGTTCCAACAGGCTGCAACGCACGTTTGAAAACGCGAGGCGCTAGAGAGCAGCATTCGTTTGGATGCAGAATAACATTTAACCACTAGATGGGAGAAATAATTCCACAGTGTCCCTTTTAAAGCAGTTGAAATAAATATAAGTATACAACTCAAACGGCTCCAGAGTGGGTGAATCTTTTCTGTTAACACTCCATCGTCTCTCTCTCTTCAGGACAGCGTGTACACAGCCAGTCGCAGCACAAAGATCCCGGTGAGGTGGACGGCTCCCGAAGCGGCAATTTACCAGCGTTTCTCCGTAAAATCGGACGTGTGGTCGTTCGGGGTGCTGCTGTATGAGATGATGTCACGCGGCAAGATGCCTTACGAAGGTACTGTGTTAACGGCTCTCTGCTTTTTTATAATGGAAAATTGGAAACTTGCACAACAACCACTTACAGATGTACTGCTACAGCCCTCTCAGCTAATTGTGCAATTTAAGTGTGAATTAATTAACATTTTAGTCAACTATTTTTATCTCTTACACATCACTCGGACAAACAAACATGATGTTTTCTGTTTGTTTTGTTTTTTTGGCAAAGAAAGACGGAACTTAGGAGAAGACGGTGCTTCACAAAGTTTCCCTTAACTCAAAAAACTTACAAAATTGCACAATTTTTAAAGGGAGTCTGGGGACTTTCTCCACGGGCCACAAAAAAGTAGCCTATATTGGTTGCAAAAATGTAACGTGTTTACCGTCAATAAAATGTCTTTATTTTTTTTTTATGTAGGGTAAATTGTGAATTTAGTTGAGTGTGTGTTCAAACGGCTGCTTTAATGATGGTAGGTACGACGCAGGCAGGCTGGTACAGCGATGCCACGACAAACTGACTCTTTTTACATTGAAAGAAACGACTAAATGTTTTGAATTTAATGCTGAATTTACGAGAAGGCCCTAAAAGATTTAGAATTTGCCTGAGGTGTATCACAAAGTGTTACGTTTCTCCTCCTCACACAACAACTCTTAAAATCACACGATTTGTTAAGGGAGTCTGGTCAATACACACATTATACACACTGGTGTCAGCAAAAGATAATGCTGGAAATATTCTGTGTTTTACTTATTGTCAACAAATCCCATGTAAAAAAAATCATTAAGACCAACACAATGTCGGGTTTTGAGGACTTAATCTTTAAAAACAGGTCATAAATATACAATAAAACATTTTTAAAGGGCTAAACTTCCTCACACAGCTGGTGACTGTAGCTTTAAGAGCTGCAACAATCAGCTGATCCACTATTTTGATAATCGATTAATCAGCTTGAGTAATTTTTTAGGGAAAAAGTCAAAATCTGAGTCTTTAATCATTTAAAATATTATAAAATAAAACTATATTTGTGTATTATTTATGTTTTTATTAGAGATCAGTGGGCTTAATAGTTTGAGGAGTGAAGTCAGAAAAGTACTGAGAGACACCAACACATTTATGGTTTCGGTCTTTTCATGAAAATAAAGAATAAAAGATGATTTAAGTACTTTTTAAATCGGTGAGTGATCATTATGTGTGCTTCCAAGACTTAATATCTTGACTCAGTCCCTTTTAAAGTTGAGCTGCTGGTGTTCTCACAGGTGTGGTTGCTGTATTCCACTCTGAACATCATTTATTCTGCACCTGCAAAAGGTTATAAAAATCAGTGAACTCTCTCTCATGCTTTCACATCCCTCCCTTTCAGGAAAAAGCAACAAGGAAGTACTGGATCTGCTGTCGTCCGGGTTCCGGCTGCCCTGTCCGACCCGCTGTCCTCAGAATATTTACCGCATCATGATGGACTGCTGGGCCGCCGAGCCCTCCAAGAGACCCTCCTTTCACGCCCTGCACAGCCAGCTGGACTCGATATACGCCAGGATTTATTTCAAGACTATAGAGGTTTAGAAAGCGGGACACGAGGAGGATGAAGAGGATGACGAGAGGGCTTTGAACAATGCAGGTGAAAATCCTCCGGTCAAAGGAAAGAAAGAAAGAAAGAAAGGCGAATGAGAAATGATGACTGTTCTCGTCGCCCTTTCAGTCCACTTCCAACACAGGGTATATGTACTTTAAAAACACTGAGGTGTGAAAGGACAGAGGGAGCATCAGGAGCGGCAGTGAAGTGTTCAGATGATGCTCGCCAAATCAAAGACACACGAGGAATCCTTTGTTTCTCAGGCTTAAAGACAGCGGACACACTGACTGAAAACAGCCTGAGGAAGGTGTGTAAATACACTCCTACTTAAAAAACCTCACACTTTAAACCCTCAGCACATTCACAGAACCAACTGTTTTTAATTTTATACCCTTTTTGTGTTTTATAAATAATATTTTATTACTTCTGTATGTGCCATGTCTGTGTATGCACACTTTGAAATGTTATGAAATCACGAGTGAGGACTTTAAATTAATCACCTGTCTTTTTGAGTGCTAAAGATTTGAGGTAATGTGCAATAATGAAGTGCTCGCTGGGGTTTGAGCCACGCTAGCATCCCGGTGCCAGACACACTCGGCAGTATAACTGCTTTTGATCGGCCCCAGTGCAAATATAGATTAATATATTCCAGCCTGTGATCGATGCCACAGACGGCAGCCAAATAACCAAATTTATAAACCCTAATCAATCAGCCTGCCCTGGATTCAAACCACCACAGCCTTCTGTCAAAACATCAACTGGCAATCATCCAAAACATGCTCACTGTTCAGAGGATTATATGTGACACAACAATTTTTCCTCCAGTGACACTATTAGATGTGAGGATCCGTCCTGATTGATCCGATCCTGAATGGACAGCTTTAAGTCTGTCAGTTTAGTCCTGGCATGTGTCTAAATGAACACGTGCATCACTCGGACAAACAAGCGTGATGTTTTCTGTTTGTTTTGGTTTTCTGGCAAAGAAAGACGGAACTTAATGTGTCATGTTTGCCAAATTTAGAAAAAGACAGCGCTTCAAAAAGTTTCCCTTAACTCAAAAAACGTACAAAATTGCACAATTTTTAAAGGGAGTCTGGGGACTTTCTCCACGGGCCACAAACAAGTAGCCTATATTGGTTGCAAAAATGTACCATGTTTACCGTCAATAAAATGTCTTTATTTTTTTTTATGTAGGGTAAATTGTGAATTTAGTTGAGAGTGTGTTCAAACGGCTGCTTTAATGATGGTAGGTACAGCGATGCCACGACAAACTGACTCTTTTTACATTGAAAGAAACGACTAAATGTTTTGAATTTAATGCTGAATTTACAAGAAGGCCCTAAAAGATTTAGAATTTGCCTTAGGTGTATCACAAAGTATTACGTTTCTCCTCCTCACTCAACAACTCTTAAAATCACATGATTTGTTAAGGGAGTCTGGTCAATGTTTAGATCCGGATTTTAAATGCGACCTCACGCCTGTACTTGAGCTGTCCACTTGTGATTGGATCACTCAGGACCGATACCACGTGTCAATACGACCACTCTTTTTTCATCCATCCACCAGTTTCTGTTTTCTAGCGTGGCTTTAAACTGTCGGTCTTGTTATAAACCACAAGCGTTAAGTATTTTATGGAGCCCGTCTTCTGTGACTGGAACTTGAGAAGGTTTTGGCGAGATGATGACACACCTGGAGACAAGCGTCTCCAGAATAGTACAGGAACTGTTTTTACCCTCCTGTGATGCATTTTTTGGGGGGCTGACTCTGCAGCATGTGTACAGGCCTTAAATTATTAAACCTCACATTAATGGCCAGTTCCAGCTAGAGTGCCTATGTTTACACTACAGACTCAGTCCGCTCACTACACTCCAAATATATGGACTGGAAAGACCTGCACACTGAATCAGCCATACCCACAACACAAGACTCTTTTGAGGGGGGGTTTCTTGCACCACAACATCGTACAGCCATGATGCAATGCAATGCAATTTGAGAACAATGCAACTTTTTTTGTCTTTTTATGCATGACATTTACAGCAGACAAAAGCCAAGTTCAGGAAAACGTTAGCCATAGTCACCGAATCACACGATGGGAGTTTTTTCTGTTTTTAGGCTGCGTGCCATCAGGTACCAAACACCAGTAGTGCAAAGAATAAAGTATTTTAAGTATTCTTTTGTAACGTGTCTGTGCTTTTTATCGTAAATATCTACTGTCGTTTCCATGCTCATGTAAAGCAATCAACTTGTTTAATTTAGTAGAAAAAGGAAAGTCTGCAGGATGAAATCGGAACTTCTGAGAAATTAGTCTTCATTTGAAATAAGCTGCTTGCACAGTCGACCTATATGGTAATTTTGCTGATACCTCAGGCTGCTACTTCATGTAAACCAAATGTACCTCTCTGGTTAGATGGCGCCCTCTCGTGGCCGTAGCAATTATAACAGCAGCAAAGGAGGAAGTCAGGTGAAGTAGCGTAAAGAACGACAAGTCTGCAAAGAGACGAGGTCGAGGCGCGACAAAAACAAGACTGTGAGCCAGGAGATGGAAAGTAAAAGGTCAAAGGTGAGTTCTTTTAACTTACTAACAGTTAAGTTACGTCACGTACATAAATAACATACTTATTAAAACTCAAACAGTTGTTTTCTTTAACCAACCTGAGCGTACAACGACGGTCTGGTCGTAGAGATGTAAATTTTAAAAATGTATTAATCATTAATATTATGTGAAATATGTTATATGTGGTTTATATGTTTTAAGCACTGACTTGATCTATTTTAGTCGGCTGCATTAGGAGTTAAAAGAACATAACGTTATATTATCTTTTTGCATATAATGTGTTTTTGTCGCTTTTAGATTCTAAACTAGTTCTATTTTAATTAAATACATTGTCACACCAGTATTCAGTATTTTACTTGGATACATTTGTATCTGTAATCTGTGATTGTGAGATACTTTTTGATACATTTGAGCCCATCTCTGATTGTCAGTTGATACATTTTTCATCAGGTAAATGAATCGATTAATCACTAACATCCCGATCTGGTACGCTGCATCGGTCAAGTTGTTTTGACAACGGTGATTTATGTCTTTTAGGGAGTCGTTCACAATCAATTCAATCGATCAAACTGCTACAAGATCCTGACTGATGAGTCAGTTTCTTACAAAAAACAAACCCTCGATTTTCTTTTCAGAATTTAAATTTTTTTCTAAAGTATAACTTTGACGGGTTGGAAACTGAAGTATCTCTTGTATTCCTTGCAGCTTACTGTTGACGTTGCTCAGTATTGATGTTGTTGAAGTCAACAGTTCAGTTTGACATTTGGGGGGTTAATAGAAACAATATCAGTCTCCTTTTCACAGTGCCAGCTTTGGATTGGTGCTTTTCTTCCCTTTCGTCTGATTTTTCAAAACAAACCTTTCCAGTAAATGTTTTGTTTTCTTGAGGACAACTCTGCTCGTCTCTTAAAGTAATAGTTGCATTTGGACTAACTGCTCTCACATGTACAAACTATTTATCCTCCAAAATCCTATTACAAAAAGTCAAGATGTGTTGGACTGTGAAGTGTCGAGTGTTGCTGTGATGCGGATCTGACCACCTGATCTGTTCCTGATGATCATATGACTCATGTGATAAGTGTTCAGGTTGTCAGATCAGAGATCTCGGCAGCAGACGCCGTCGAGACTGTCGCGCTTGAATCAGATGAAGAGTAAATGACTGTGGTATGTTGTGAATGCCAAGAATTTCTTTTGTAGGTTTTAAGATCCGTCAGGTTTTACTGGAACTGTCCTCCGCTGCTCACACAGGAAGTATTAACTCGACATCGTAATATTTCTGTAAACATACAAAAGTGTTTGGATCAAAACAAGCGTAACGAACCACAAGTAAAAGTACAGAGTCTCTGCAGAATGACACAGGCTTTAACAGACGGTAGGCTGATAATTATTTTAAAATGTGCTACTTTGCTTTTGTAAAGGATTGCACGACATGTGTTAGGCTTTAAAGGAACAGTTCACCCAAAAATTCTCAGTCTCAGTCCACAGAACAGTTCTGGAGCTTCACAGTTAAACAGAGTTGCAGCAATCTGCTGAACAACTGAAGACTTGATTTAAAATGTAAAACAACAACAAAAAAGAAACATAAAATGGCTCCTTCGACATCCCAAATTGATTTTAAAACACGTTATCCTCATCCACGAAGGGCGGTCGACTTCAGACGGGGTGCATGCTAATGTTTTAGCAGCTACAGTGAAGATTTCAGCTTAATGACGACTTTTCAAATTAACTTAGGATCTCTTCTGGATAATTAGATTAAGCCCAACAAGCTGTCTGAAGCCATTTTATGTTTTTGTTCTGTCAGATTGCAGATAAAAAATAAACAAATTTAAAAATGTGCAGCTTCGGCTCGGATGCAACATCCTCTCAGTCGAAGTCTGCGATGTGAAAAAGCGTCAAAGGGAGTTACTCTCTCTGACAGGAAACGGCTGGTTTGGAGTCGAGCATTTACTTCCGTAACTTACGTGCATCACTGTGTAACAGGCGTTATGTAAATATATTCATTCCAGTTGGTCAGCAAGCATACAATTGCTGTTATTTTAGATCACACTACCTTGCTCGGTGTGACAACTCCCTCCTCAGCCTCTGATTGGCTACATCCTTCCCCTTAAAGGGATATTCCGGTGTAAGTTTAATCGCACGGTCTAACACACCGTGACACCGAGTAAGACTTCCCCTCGAGAGGTCAAGTTAGCTGACCGCTAGCTTAGCTAGTTTTAGCAACCTCAGAAAAGACCGCACGATAACAACACACTGCAGCTTATGTCTCCAACTAGAAACCGCCATCAAAAAGCCACAATTAATGGTGAGAACAGCAGCAAACTTCAGCAACAGTACATGTACAGTCCCAGCACACAGTACGAAGCATCAAACATCTGCTAGCTTTGCTGGATTTGTATTAAAAACACAGCACAACTCACCCTCTCCTCCAGCAGCCTGCCTGTGTGGGGAAGCCCTGACGAGTCGATTACCGAGTGCAGTAGATTTCTGCAGCTCAAGGATGAAAATGTATGATTATTCTCGAGGGGGAGTCTTACTCGGTGTCCAGGTGTGTTAGACCATGGATTAAACTTACTTACACCGGAATATCCCTTTAAGTGTGTTTTTTTGAAAATTAAAGTATGTCAATCTATTCTACTGGGACCCCCAAATAAAAGTTTAAGAACCTAATTTTGATTACTTCATATATTGGTTGAATTTCCACTCAAGGATCAACAGTCTTATTTCATATCAGCGTGTTTGTTTGTTTTTTTGTTTTTGTTTTGTATTTATGAATCCAATTTATTCAGTAACCTTTGAATTACTCCAGTAAATGACACAACATCGATCCTTCCCGCCGCCTCTGACGCGCGTGCCGATCAGAGGCGGTTCCTCTGTGGGGTTTTAACTGCTGCCAGCTGAGAGGAAGTTGTTGTTGTTCGGCCACAGTTTCAGCACGACGACACGAGAGGAGGAGGCGCAGCAGCTTCTCTCTGAAGACATTCCGAGGATTCCTGCGCTCCATCTCCTCCACCTGTCCTCCACCTGTCCGACAGGTGTGTAACCGGCTGACACACGCGCGCTCTCCGGCTCTCATGCTTCATCTATGGCAGGCGAGTGTCTGCGCAGAGCGTGTCCGTGTCTGGAGACGCTATGGGAGAGGATTTTCACCGACAAGAAGCCTCCTTCTGCGGACAGAGGAGGAGAAGTGCGGGTGGATGTGAGTGGCGGAGGAGGAATCAGCGGCTTGGAGCGGAGACCTGCACCGAGTCCGAGTCCGCCTCCGCTCCAGGAGCGAGGCTCGGAGAGCGGCTCCGTGTACACGGCGATGTGGCCCTTTGAGTCCCGGCACCCGGACGAGCTGTCGTTCCAGGAGGGCGACCTGTTCAGCGTGACCAGCCGCAGCGGGGACTGGTGGACCGCGCGCAGGATCGACAAGAACGGGCGCGTGCTGGACTCCGGGATCGTCCCCAGCAACTACCTGGCGAGGGCCGAGTCCCTGGAGATGCAACCGTGAGTTTTACAAAGAACTTTGATTTCCAAGAACTGTAATAGAATCTACTTCCTTCTTCTGTTGAGATTTTACTGCACGTGTGACAAAAGATTAACAAAAAAAAAAACCTTTAAATTCTAACAAAGGTCCAGTCAGGCTGTTGGATCAGAACATCAGAACAGTCCTGAAACATGAAGCCACAATTAAAACCTTCCCAGAATACAAAAAGGAGGAAATTCTTATCACAAGGAAGCAACAGCAGAGAGATAAAAAGAGCAGACAGTCTTGTGCTACATGTGTTGGACTTTAAAGGAACAGTTCACCCAAAAATTTAAATTTTCAGTCTCATATTTCTGGAGCTTCACAGCAAAACAGCGTTCTTCTAAACACCTGACGTAGCTGGAGACTTCAAAAACATAAAATTACGTAATTTACATCCTCGACAACCAACTCTGCAGCTACAGTGAAGATTTCAGCTCAACATAAAGTATAAATGACGTCTTTTTAAATCCGTGTGGGATCTCAGGGCTGCTGGAGTTTCAGATTTCACCCCAACAAGCAGCCTGGATCCACTTTCTGTTGTTTATTTCCTGCTGCTTCACTTGTTTAGCAGAAGGCTGCGGCACTGTTTTTACCATGAAGCTCCAGAAATGTTTTTTGTGGACTATGACACTTCAGCCAACTATCAGGTTTAGTTTAGTTTAGTTTAGTTTATTGGTTTTTGTTAACAGGGACCATGTATAGAACAGGGTCTATACCAGGATTAGCTAAACAGCTAATTTGCACCTGTGGTCCCTGGGCAGGAAGTTCAGGTGAGAAGATGATGACTGTATCTCATTATCAGGTGAACTGTTCCTTTTAAACTCTTTCCTGCTTCCAGCTCCAGCCACATGAATCAGTTACAGGATGTCAAAACACATCTTTTCTGGTCAAAACTGTCATTTTCTGCCTTTTAAAGGGTCCACAACTATTGTATTTTATGGCTTGCCTGTGAATATTCTCATTCATCCAGGTCATAGTCCTCTCAAGGAAATTGAATCGAATGCAACTGGATTTGGTTTTTGTCTTGAAGACGTTTCACCTCTCATCCAAGAGGCTTCATCAGTTCCTGCTCGATGACTAGGCTGGGACTAGTTTTATTATATTATTATTATTCTATTTTATGGCTTCAGTTAGAGTCCAACTTGAGCTGAGGTCCAAACCTCCATCACTGACGAGGACTCGATGTTGAAACTCTGACTAATGTTGGCGAGCGTTCAGCGGGGAGTGATTCATTAGCCTGTAAAATGTGTAAATGTTTAACACGCTGATCGACACGTTTCACAGACGTGAACCTCAAAGACGACGTATCATCAGCTCAAACAGGAAGATATTAATTCCACTGTCAAACAATCCACTTCCTACGAACTGAACCTCGAGCTAAATATACACACACACACTGTGAATACGGTGCTGCATGTTGGACGTGTTGAAATATGTCACAACAGTAAAACGTGTGACAAATGCATAAATACACCGATACACACTCTGCACTTCACACTCGTCAACTTCACGATCTTGTTTCACACATTCACTCCGAGCTGATGAACGTTGCTGTTCATTAATTAAGGGCGTCGCGTTGTGTTGAAAACAAACAGTTGGGACAGAAAGGCTCAGCAGACACATGTAGTAAGAGGAAGAGTGATATTAACCCTCAAAGATCGAGATTTTTCTATCGATTCGATGAAGAGTTTCTCAGCTTTTCAGTGGCATCACACACGTCTTGTTTGGGCATTCAGGGCCACCGTAGTGAACGTGGTCACCCCGTCATGTTCTCTCGGTCAACTTTGATTTTCTAACATTTCTTTTTTACTTTCTGAACTTCACTGGACACTAGACTTGTAGTCAAGACCGCCTAAACCGAGACCAAGACACAACCAAGACCAGAGAGTATCAAGTCCAAGACCAGAGAGTATCAAGACCAAGGCCAAGACAGACCAAGTCAAGACCAAGACTTGTTCAGCTAGACCGAGACCGATACCGAGACCAAAAAAAGACTAGTTTTTTGCCATTTTGCATGAGTTGTAGAACCCGCACGCAGGTGCACCAAAAAATGCATTAAATTAAATGCAAAATACAAATAGTTTATAGTACAAATAGTACAAAATTGTACTTCAAATTGTACATTAACAAGAGGAAGAACTGGTCACCTTGATGTGTGCAATGGCATCTCAATTATAACACACTTTATCAAGTTGTAGTTGTAGCTGTAGTTCAGTGGGACAAGAACAATATAACACAGACATCACAAAGAACAGATACATAAACCTTGGTATCTTGGTCTTGTCACGGCCTCGACAGTCTTTGGTCTTGGTCTTGGTCTTGATACTCTCTGGTCTTGGTAGTGTCTTGGTCTCGGTTTAGGCGGTCTTGACTACAAGTCTACATAAATGCATTCATGATGTAGTAGCCTTTTGTTCTACAGTTTGAATGTATATGTTTATGTATCTGTTCTTTGTGATGTCTGTGTTATATTGTTCTTGTCCCACTGAACTACAGCTACAACTACAACTTGATAAAGTGTGTTATAATTGAGATGCCATTGCACACATCAAGGTGACCAGTTCTTCCTCTTGTTAATGGACAATTTGAAGTACAGTTTTGTACTATTTGTACTATAAACTATTTGTATTTTGCATTTAATTTAATGCATTTTTTGGTGCACCTGCGTGCGGGTTCTACAACTCATGCAAAATGGCAAAAAAATAGTCTTTTTTTGGTCTCAGTATCGGTCTCGAGCTGAACAAGTCTTGGTCTTGACTTGGTCTTGGTCTTGGTCTTGATACTCTCTGGTCTTGGTAGTGTCTTGGTCTCGGTTTAGGCGGTCTTGACTACAAGTCTAGCAGACATGTGCAATAAGAGGAAGAGTGATATTAACCCTCAAAGCTGAAATAGCTTTTCTATCCATCCGATGAAGAGTTTCTCAGCTTTTCAGTGGCATCACACACGTCTTGTTTGGGCGTTCAGGGCCACCGTAGTGAACGTTCTCTCGGTCAGCTTTGATTCTCTAACATTTCTTTTTTACTTTCTGAACTTCGCTGGACTCGTCATCATAACTTGGAGGATGTTTGTCAGGATGATGTTATAAGAAATGGCTGTGACTCGCTCAGGAAAGGCAGACGTAGACAAAAAAAATCATTTAGAAGTATAAGGATGAATAAAAGGTTCTGTCTGAGTTCACAGTAAAAAACAAAACCCATCATAACTTAAATATAGGACAGCAGCTGTTTTTCAGGATGATGTTATAAGAAATGGCTGTGACTCGCTCAGGACAGGCAGACGTAGACAAAAAAATCACATGGAAGTATAAGGATGAATAAAAAGTTCACAGTAAAACAAAACCCTTATAAAAATATAAAATTGGGACTTTAAATGCACCAGACTGAATCCTAACATTCCCCTGAGTCAGGTGATGTACGTCACGTGATGCCGACTGCTGAATATGGTTGGAAAAACAAAATACCTACAGGTCAGTCAGGCATCAGAAAAACATTTTTATATGTTTTTGAGGATTAATAATTAAAGGTCAGAGCAGGAAACGAAGCGAGCAAAATGTTTTTTCACCTGCAAAAACCTATTTTTTCCTACTGGCCTCTCAGGGCTTCCGTATACGAGCTAATTATGCTCTTAAAAAGTACAAAAAATCAACTCTTTCCAGAAGTAAGTGCAGCGTCAGAGTAAATAACACCTATGACAGTCATTTTTGAAGACTCCATCACGTCTCTTGTTCCCACACACTTCACATTTCCCTACGTTGTGTTTGTAACTTTGATTAAAACCACACCGGACTGCTCCATCACCCTCCACCTCCCGCTGCTGTTTATCTTTTCCCCTTTGTCCGTGATGAAAGTGAGCATTCATACGGCTTCATATCAAGATCTCCTTTTTGCTCTTTTGCATCTGGTATCTGCTGTTGACCCTCTGTTTGAGTAACACGGTGAGAAATGTCAACAACGAGCCTGTTCGTGATGTCGTCCCGTGTCTCCGAGCAGCAGTGATGCAAACTGGGACACGACGCGGCGCCGGGCCGCCTCACCACTTCTTGTTTTGCTTCCCTCTCTCTCTCTCTGGCTGTTTATTGCTTCAGCAGAATGGGAAGTGTGTAACGTGGTTATTCCTGTGTGTCGACAGGTGCTGACATTATTTATAGAGCCGCTGGTTCTTATCATCAGTTATATGATTTTTAGATTTATATCATGTGTTATCATCTGATGTCTCAGCGTAGCAGCAGTTTGTTTAATTGATCTTTTTATGGTTGTACTGAGAAGTCTGTGGACTGACGGTCACACTCGTCTCTGAACTTTGCCTTCGTCTTTATCTTAACGACACACCTGTAAAGTTTTACGGCTGTATCTTGTATCTGTGCTGACAGAAATACGTCCACAGACGGACGGACGAGGTGAAAAACAGAACGATTGGAGCCAAACAGACTCCCTAAAAACTCGGTATTTCGCCCGACCCGCGTTCGACGGATCACGTTGTGTGTCCTGTCACTTGTAACTTTGAGATGATTTGTATTCTTGATGGAAAACCGAAAGTGAACCTCACAGCGTATCTTTATTGGCTCGGTCTAACTTTATAGTTTTATTGCCTGAACTTGACTGTGACATAAGTGTAACTGACCTTTCCCAAGATGTTCTCCAAGCAGAAAACTTCTCATAAAACCCGGGTTTGGAGTTAGAACATCACCTTCTGTACTCAAATTATTGGAAACGACTGCAAAACCACAACAAATTGCACCTTTTCCTGCTTCCTCCCTCCCTTGTTCCAGCCCTTAGTTCCTGTCACGTTTCCAGGAGCACAGTTTGCAAGGTGAAAACATGACCAGCCCACACTACCACGGTCGGTGAACACCATCAACAAATCCTACTAAGAAAAGGTGAAAGAAAAATATCAGCTTGAGGACGTTTTTAGATGACGGAGAAGCAAACAGGCTCCGTTTATTCACTCCGCTGCTTTCGAGAGCCGAGTTTTCGGCCTCAGGAACCGTCGATGTGTTGAATCTTAAAGGTCTGGTTAGTTTGACTTGGTTAGGGTTTAGTTTTGTGTTAAAATATCTGGTTTTGTCACCAGAAAAATGGCTGCAAACGGTCTCAAGGTGTTAAACTGCACCTCTCTCACACCTGAGATGGTTTGAGACTATATTATCTACTATTTACACACCATCTGTGATCATTATTTTGTTTTCCATGGAGCTAAAGTTTGAAGCCAAACACCACTTCCTCTTAATCACTTTCGTTTAACGTCTCTGTTTGGTTTCCAGATGGTTTTTTGGGACGATGAACCGCTTTCAGGCCCAGAGCCACCTGCTGGCGCCGGAAAACAACGAGGGGGCGTTCCTCATCCGGCACAGCGAGAAGGACAACGTCGGATACGTTCTTTCAGGTGAGATAAAGAGACAAAAGACGGAGAGCTGGAGGTGAAAGGAGGAAGGAGGGAAAAGAGCGAGAGGCGTCTGGTGTCCGTGGGTTTGAACGGAGCGAGTTTCACTTCAGCTCCAAAACTGTTTTTGTATATTTAGTAAGAAGATGAAATACAGAGGAAGAAATGTGTCAGTCTTCCATCTGAAAAGGAACAACAGACCCGGTTTTCATGACACTCAGCACAGTTTATCCACGTCAACGTACGTAAATCCTGTTGGTTAAATCTGAGGCCTGATGTGTTCAAGCTCAAACCTCCATCAGGCCTCCACACTGACGTTTTGCAGTGTGTGAGCTTCAAGCATCGATGTTGTAAACACAGAGTCCACCTCTCCTCGTCCAGCTGTAGTCGGGTCAGAACACGGAGACAGATCTCTGTGAAATCGTCAAAATGGGACTCAGGCGGGCAAAACTACGCGACACCGGACGGTGTCGCGTAGTTTTGCCCGCCTGAGTCCCATTTTGACGATTTCCTTTTTGTCCTTTCGTCACGAGCATCCTCAAACCGAGCTGGATTAGCACGGCTCTTATACCGACTCTCCTCCTCCCTGACACCACGATGGTCTCAAAGTCCGCTTCTCCTAATCCAGAACACCTCGCTGTCGTCTCGAGCGATGATGACAGTTATTCTGTACGTGTTTTAGCAACAAAGCCGACAAAATAACGGTTAAAAAAACTAAAATGTAGATTAATTTAGAGGAGCTTCTGGCCTCTTCAAGTATTTGTAAAATAGATATATTAAATTCAAATATTATTGGGTTTAGATTTAGTGTTAAAATGTTTATTTATTTATTTATTTATTTATATAGCACTTTTAAAAACCATGTTCACAAAGTGCTTTGACAGAACAAAGCAAGAAAAAACACAAAGCAAGAAAAACAAATTTCATTTACAAAGGAAAAATAGATTGCATGAAATCGTTAAAATAACAATAAAAGAACCACATCACATAAAGGCACGTCTATAAAAATGGGTCTTAAGAAGTGATTTAAAAGAAAAAATGGCCTCCTATAGTGCAGACAGACTATTTAATCTGATCTAATCTGGCCTTCTGCGTACAATCCATGTGTGACCGAAATATTCACACCCTGTCCCGTCCACAGTCGTAAATATTCTTTATTCGATATTCTGTTCACCTGAAGTTGACAACATTCGAGCTTCATGTGTCCATTCTGCTGTGACAGGCGGTGAGAAATAATCCTACAACCTTGATCCAAGGGATTATTAAAGGTCAGCTGGTGGTCCGACAGAGAGTCTGGAAACCAAAAGGCGAGAAGATCAATCCCGCTCATATCTCAGGAGGTTAGCTTAGCTTAGCTTAGCACAAAGACTGAACTCTGGGGGAAGAACCTGTCCCGATGACAAAATCCACCTTCAGTCAGCTCTTTAGATTTGCTCATCCCTTCCTTCCATGTCGAACAGTCATGAGACATTCACCCGGTGCCCTTTCAAAGAGCAGCAGCGCGAGCGTAACCGGAGAAAATGTCAGTATTTATGTTTTCCCGTCAGACTAATCTGCAGCTTTCAACACAGAGCGAGGCCTCCGACAGGTCTGCTGAAGACCGAAACATGAGGGCAGACGTGTAATACATTTGTTTCTGACTTGTCTTTGTGTGAATCTCTCTGCAGTGAGGTCCGACGACCGAGTGAAGCATTTTAAGATCCTCAAAGCGGCCGACGGGAACTACCACGTGGAGCACAACCACCACTTCAGCTCTCTGATCGACATGGTGGAGCACTACTGCGCCAACGGCCTGCACAACACCGGCACGCTGGGAAACCCCTGCAAGAGGGTAGGACGGGCCGCGTTGCTAATTTTCAGCTTCTTCATTTTGTCGGTTCCTTCCTTGTGGTTGATAAAAACAAGAAGTGTGGACATTTCAGAGGTGACGACAGTTGTTGTTGCCATAGAGCGCCGTTTTATCATTTGTTTTCTCGCAACTGAGCCTGAACACAAAATCCTGTTTTAGGAAATCACACACAGCTGCAGAAGTTGGATGTGAAGTGAAAAACAAAACAGCAAATCAGGCGACATGAACACGTGCTCTCACAAAATGAGAGTTTGGTGTGATCTTTAGGCTAAAAACATTGTACATGAGGATTTAAAACTTGTTTTTTTACTTGCTGTAATCATTTCTCTGTTGAATACTCGACAGTGGAAGATTAATTTCTAACATCCTCCAGAAGGAAAGGATGCAGGTGTGCTGTTTTCACATGGGAACGTGATTTAAAGACAGAAAAATTGTGAACTTATCCTTTAAGCCATGAGCGTGACGACATCTTAGAGCCATTCTGGGTTAATTATAAGGAAGAATAAATAGAATGGCACTCTCAGATACCATTCAAATAAAAATGTTTGATTTCTACATCGTTCTTAAAGAATAAATCTGAGACATTAATGAAAATGTAAACAAAAGATTCCTGGGTCGAGACCCGTCCTCCATCCAAGTTTGGTAGAAATCAGTTCAGCAGTTTTTGTGTGATCCTGCTGACAAACCAACCGATCAGTCGATCGCTGATGAAAACATTACCTCCTCGGCAGAAGTAACAGATGGAGCCGGAGGGGCGTCTTATTCTGAGGAAAATTCTCGTCAAGTTCAAAGATTAAAGTTCTAAATTAATGATACAGAAATCTAACCTGACTCTCGCCAGATGAATTTCGTTCCGCCTCGCTCCACTCATCCATCTGGGATCGCTCCATTGGAGATGTGTTTCAGAAGGCTGGGCCTTATCAAAAATCCTTGCATATGATTGGATAAACCACTTGTCTGTCATCTTTATTGACGTGCTACTTCAACCACTCACATCGAAACCAACCTGTGACGTCGATGAGAGCGACGTTCTTTTAACGGAAAAATATTGGGTAGATTGGACGACACGGATGAAACAGCAGCATCAATGTTGACGCTTGCTTCCTCGATGCGAGCCGCCATTGTTGTCTGAATCAAAACAGTCGCTTCTCCGCTACGTCACATCTATGAAACTCCCGCCCGGCGGTCCTGATTGGCTCAACCTGAAAATCTGGTGCCGAAATCCCTCCCAACGGGAGCGATCCCAGATGGATGTGAGTGGAGCTAGGCGGAACGAAATGCATCTGGCGAGAGTCAGGTTAGCAGAAATCATAAATTCTCTGAAATCATAAAGACATAAATTGACCACATTATCAGGAGCATCCAGACTTTAACGAGACAAGCAGAAGAAAGAACATACTGATTTAGATGAGCTCAAGTTTTTACTGCTATTTATTTTTACTTTACACTCACTGAGAATATTCAAGTTTTTTACAATTTAAATCTTTATCTTTTTATTTATTCTATTTTATTTTACCAACACTGGCCCTAATACATCATCATACTTATCATACTATGGCTTTAAGGACAGTTGTTACGTTATCACAGTTATGAAATTTTGTTGTTTTGTGTCAACTAGAGCTGAAATTATTTAATGGAAATAATCAGCTACAACAATTTGATACATAATTAACTGTTTAGAAGGTTTGTTTCGCAGTTTCACCTTCTGAATTGTGAGAATTTGCTAATTTTTTCCTTTATGTGACAGTAAAACTGTATTTCTTTGGATTCTGGGGGACAAAACAAGAGATTTGATGACTCCCTCAAAGCATTTTTCACTACTTTCGTACAGCATTCGATGAGAATCTGGACCGAGTGTGTGCATTTAAATCCTGCCTGTATGTGCTGATATGAATGTGTTCGCTGTGCGTTTCCTCCCTCAGAAAAAGCCGGTAACCCCGATCGTGGATCCTTGTCCGAAGGATGAGTGGGAGCTCCCGAAGGAGGAGTTCACCCTGGAGGAGGAGCTGGGCAGCGGCTACTTCGCCGACGTCTACAGCGGCCGCTGGAAGAACCTCATCAGAGTCGCCATCAAGATGCTCAAAAGTGGTAAATTCATCGTCTCTGTTGAATAGAAAGGTTTTTCTCAAAACGTAAAACCAATAAGGCCCAAATTCTTTGAGCACAGATCTCCAGTGTTAAAGACAAATATGCATTGTTCAGTGAACCTGGGTGTGTTCTCACAGGTAAAGATAACAAGAGTCGACTCCAGTTTTGTCATGATAACTTATTGTTTTCCCGTCAGCTGTGACAGACGAGCGGTGCTGTTGTGTGTCCTCTTTGAAAATCAGTCGAATTCTTTTCCGGTCTAGTAGAAACTAGTCATCATTTTTGGCTGAATGCTGCGCTCTGTCTCGCTATTGTTCAGACGTGTTATTTTCATCCAGAATAACAGGATCAACACCTGCGGAAAGTAAAGTGAGAGCAGGCTGTGGGAGTTGACAGATGAGCCACTTTAGAAGCATGAAGCAAAGCCAGTCTGCTGTCATCGATCACAGTTTTGCACAGTCATAATGAATACCTCCGTTTCTGGACGTTAGCCAGAGATATAATTACTGATACAGCTTCTTTACTCCAGTAAAAGTACTGATACAGCTTCTTTACTCCAGTAAAAGTACTGATACAGCTTCTTTACTCCAGTAAAAGTACTGATACAGCTTCTTTACTCCAGTAAAAGTACTGATACAGCTTCTTTACTCCAGTAAAAGTACTGATACAGCTTCTTTACTCCAGTAAAAGTACTGATACAGCTTCTTTACTCCAGTAAAGGTACTGATACAGCTTCTTTACTCCAGTAAAAGTACTGATACAGCTTCTTTACTCCAGTAAAAGTAGAAGTACTGATACAGCTTCTTTATTCCAGTAAAAGTACTGATACAGCTTCTTTACTCCAGTAAAAGTACTGATACAGCTTCTTTACTCCAGTAAAAGTACTGATACAGCTTCTTTACTCCAGTAAAAGTACTGATACAGCTTCTTTACTCCAGTAAAGTAGAAGTACTGATACAGCTTCTTTACTCCAGTAAAAGTACTGATACAGCTTCTTTACTCCAGTAAAAGTAGAAGTACTGATACAGCTTCTTTACTCCAGTAAAAGTACTGATACAGCTTCTTTACTCCAGTAAAAGTACTGATACAGCTTCTTTACTCCAGTAAAAGTAGAAGTACTGATACAGCTTCTTTACTCCAGTAAAAGTAGAAGTACTGATACAGCTTCTTTACTCCAGTAGAAGTACTGATACAGCTTCTTTATTCCAGTAAAAGTACTGATACAGCTTCTTTACTCCAGTAGAAGTACTGATACAGCTTCTTTACTCCAGTAAAAGTACTGATACAGCTTCTTTACTCCAGTAAAAGTACTGATACAGCTTCTTTATTCCAGTAAAAGTACTGATACAGCTTCTTTACTCCAGTAAAAGTACTGATACAGCTTCTTTATTCCAGTAAAAGTACTGATACAGCTTCTTTACTCCAGTAAAAGTACTGATACAGCTTCTTTACTCCAGTAAAAGTACTGATACAGCTTCTTTATTCCAGTAAAAGTACTGATACAGCTTCTTTACTCCAGTAGAAGTACTGATACAGCTTCTTTACTCCAGTAAAGTAATCGAGTACAGGCTCTGACATGTCCTCAGAGTATCAGAGTAGAAAGTCTCCCTCTGAAGGACATCTGTGGTCAAAGCTAACTGAAGCTCACGTCATATTAATATAACTCAAAGACTATTAAAGTTAAAGGTAGAATCAGTAGGATTTGTCCCAGCTGTTCCTGAACGCACCACAAAGACAGCTGATTGTTGAGTCTCATTCCCAGGACGTCACATAGACACATGTTGGGTTGTAAAGCGTCCCGAGCAGCAACAAAGAGAGAAAATCAGAAACTCTCTGCAGATACGAGACACTAACACGCCTTTTCTCCACATTCCAGCCTCCCTCTCTGTCTGTTCACGGCTTCTTACAGCTTTGTTTCGTCTCGCTGTGTCTGAAAATGCATCAAACTAAAGTAACGAGCCTGTTCTGAAGATGTGAGGAGGAGAAAGTTCAGATATTTGTGTTCAGATGTAGAAATATTCAAGTAAAGTACAGATGCCTCAAGTAGATAACAAAGTATTTGCACTTGTTCCTTCTCATCATTTCTAAGTTTGAACGTTTCTCTTCTAAATCTTTAAAATCAAGTTAAGAAGGAACAGAAAGTCCCGTCATCTAGGCAATTAAAATCTTCACCACAACTTCACTGCTGTACAGTTTAGTCGTATTTGTTAGTTGGTCAGTGTGGTTTCCTTCTCGTCATTGTGGTTTTTCATCTCTGGGTTTCTTCTGTCTGTCACTCAGACTCGGAGTTGAACCAAAGAGAGTTTCAGAGGGAAGTTCAGATCCTGAAGAGTCTCCGTCATCGTCACCTCATCTCTCTGTTCGCCGTGTGCACGAGCTCAACGCCGTACTGGATCATCACGGAGCTGATGGAGAAGGGCAGCCTGCTCAGCTTCCTCCGAGGTGAACCTCACTCTTTTACGTTACGTTGAGATCTAAAGTTTAAGTCTTTAAGTCTTTGAGTTTTGGGCTTCGAAGCTTAAGACGTGTTGGGGTCTGATCGTTTGTTCGTTTCAGGTCCAGAGGGCCAGAATCAAGACATCGCGTCACTCGTTGACATGGCTGCCCAGGTGGCTGATGGGATGTCATACCTGGAGGAGAAGAACAGCATCCACAGAGACTTGGCGGCTCGAAACGTCCTGGTCGGGGAGGACTACACCTGTAAGGTGGCCGACTTCGGACTGGCCAGAGTGATCAAGGTAGCGGAGGGAGGAAAAGTTAGTGCACGTTTTGAGCAAGTCAAATCAATTCTGCAGTTTTTTTTAAGACAATTTTCTTTTCTCTTCCAGGAGCCGTTTTACATCACAGAAGACAAGAAGATCCCCTACAAGTGGAGCGCACCAGAGGCCATCAGCCACGGGAAGTTCTCCAACAAGTCAGACGTCTGGTCGTTCGGCGTCTTGCTCTATGAGATCACAACCTACGGAGGCGTTCCTTACCCAGGTCGGTAGAAGGACATGTTTCTTTAAAACACTTTCACTTAAAAATGAAATACCGAGACAAAGTCCTCTGGAAGGTTTGTGAGAAGAGAGAGTCGCCGTTATTTAAGACAAAACAAAGCCAGGCAGGAATTTGCAGTAATGTTCAGATGTGGTGACTCACGTAGGAAATAAAACTCTGAAATCTCCGTTTGATGTCTTCAACTGGGACAAAATCTTTTAGGAACTTTATTCGTCCACTTCTCAGCACTTGCTCGACTCTTTCAGCAGAATAAATGTCAGCTTAATACGTTTCTGCAAAACCACAGATTTCTTTCTCTACGTTGCAACTTTACGCTACGTTTAGGTTGAACTGTCTTCTCCTCTCTCTTCACAACGCCGGGCTCATGCTCTGCTTAGGTTTAGGCACAAAAACCACTTGGTTAGGGTTCGGAAAGCATCGTGGATTAAGCTTAAAATACCTGTTTTGGTCGCCAGGATCGTTAATGAAGATGGGGTCGGGTTTGTTTCATGTGTTTAATCACTTCTGCCCTCATAATTTCCTCTCTCTACCTGCTCTCCTCAGCTTTAAGCAACCAGGAAGTGTTCCAGCAGGTTTCCACCGGTTACAGGATGCCAGCGCCGCCGAAATGTCCCAACTTCCTCTACCAGATCATGCTGAAATGTTGGAGCAGCGAGCCGGAAAACAGGCCGGACTTCAAGTCCCTCAAGGTCCAACTGGACAGCAGCTCCTACGAGCTGGAGTGACGGCTTCGACAGCCTGCAGTACAGACTGCTCACCACAGGGGGGCAGCAGAGAGACACTGAGCAGAGGCCTCTTCATCAACAGAAACTAAACTGATGTTACTTCAAGAAAGACTGACTGTTTGTGTTTGCAACGTGCAAACCTGCAAAGCTTTTTGTGGTTCATTCAGTCCGCTTGGGCTGCAGCTGTTAATTATTTTCAGTGTCGATCAATCTGATTTGTTTTTGTTTTTGTAAATGCTGAAACCATTCAAAATAAATCAATTAGCAACGATTTTTATAATCGATTAACAATTTCAGTCATTTCAGTTAAACAACAATGACAATAATTCTGGTTCCGAGCTGTCCAGAGTGAGAAACTGCCGCTTAATCTGGTCTTTAACAGTAAACAGATGTGGCAGATTAATGCAGATAACTCGCTAACGTAAATAATTATTCACCTCTAATTTTCTTCTTCATCTGATCAACAGACTGAAACCCAAATACGTTCAGTTTCAAATGCAGGAAGTCGTCACATTTCAGAGGATTGCTGATTACTTTTCTGTTGATTGAAGCCACAGACAACACGAAACATCCAACGTGTTTTCAGGTTTGCTATAATCTCCTACAGAAGCCAATACTGGGACTCTTCAATGGTCTTTAATAAAAAAACTTTTGACTTGAGACACTCCACAGGTGCAAAGTGAAAGTAAGAAGAGGTTTGACAACTCTTTGAAAAGGTCTGATGGTCCAGAGCTTATCATCATATCACAGGATTTTTACCTTCAGAGGTCGTTTGACTGTTTGTTGATGGTTATTTAAAGTTTCGTGGATCAGAGGGCCTTACAATGTACAGGAAAAAACAGGAAACACCTCCACTTCTGTGACAGCTGGGCAAACTGATCGTTATCCATCTCTGTCAGCAGATAAACGTTTCAGAGTCTCTCTCTAACTGGTGCTGGATAAAATGGAAGCAGAGCGAAATTCACAGAGCTCTCAAACCAATCAGTTTTGAGTTATGACAACCTTAAAACAATTATAAAAATATTGTATATATTATAGAAATACAAAATATATATTCATATCATAAATAGATGTCACCAGCTGTGAACTATTGCTGTTTCAGCTGTCTGCAATATTTACCTCTGACCAGCAGGGGGCAGCACAGCCACAGTATATATTTTTCTTTCTTATCCAACTAGTGAATTAAGCAGAAATAGTCACATTAGACTTTCTGTCCTATAACACACAGTCTTCCAGTGATTGAAACAGTTTCTCTCAGATCTGATGCACGACTGCATCATACGATAAATCCTCCTCTTCCTCCAGACGAGCATCCTCAGCTGTCTGTGTTCAGATCAGTGTGTGACCCATTCAAACAAACAGCGCCAACTTAAAACTGATTTTTGAGTCCTCAGGAAGTAAAATAAACCTGACCAGCAGGAGGTATAAAAACTTTGTGTAGCATTAAATGTTATTTAATACCTTCAACAGTTAAAGGAAGCAACTGAAGACAAAAATGTAAATAAAGTCCCAGGATATGTTCTTGGTTGACACAAACGTAAATAACAATCGTATAAAAGCCATAAAGCATATCAATAAATACAATGACGTCTATTGAAGTCCTTCTAAACCATGTTTTTTTTA
The DNA here is from genome assembly GCA_039737535.1 of Lagodon rhomboides. Lineage (NCBI taxonomy): Eukaryota > Metazoa > Chordata > Actinopteri > Spariformes > Sparidae > Lagodon > Lagodon rhomboides. The sequence goes on along the minus strand of CM077792.1, from coordinate 31,293,913 downwards.
AATGTTTGAACAAATTTAGTTTCCATTCCTTTTTCCGTGTTGTCAGCGTTGCTGATGAAATTCCTTGAAAGAGGTCCTCGGTGTCAGGTTTGTAACTGATTCACTGTAACTGGATGTTTTGTCCCATTTTAACATCTGACAGCTTCTCAAAGCGCCGCTTCACCCAAACAACTGTTATGAAAGAAGTGTTGAACGTAACCTGCTTATCGCTCTCCACCTGGTGCAAACACAACGCGACTCTACACACATGTACAGTCCTCTGAATAGGAACCTTTTTGTATTCCGTCTGTTTTTATGCCACATAATGTGCAATCACGTTAAATAAAAAAGTATGTGAATAATATAATAATAGTCTGTAAGTGTCCTTATAACAGCGAGAGAGACAGAGAGAGAGAGAGAGAGAGAGAGAGAGAGAGAGAGAGAGAGAGAGAGAGAGACATTCCTTCCTGTCTGCTGCTGGAGTTAAATGGGTCAGTAACACCTGACCTTTGACCTCTACATATATTTTCCATGTCCGTCATCTTCTGGGAAAGCTGAAATTAAAACTCAGTTTTTGGACAACACTGAGAATACTGACAAACCTTATACGGAGGCCCTGAGGGTCAAAACACATCGTTTCAGAAAATTAATGCAACAACATACTGGATGTTATCCAATCACAAACACAAAGTGTTGTCGACTTTTCCAAAAAAGTTGTGTTTTTGGAAATGTTTATTTTTTAAATGTTCTATTTTGTAAAATGTCATGCTTTCTGAAAATTTGTTGTGATTTGATGTTTTCTTTGAATTCATCATCAAACCATGACATCAGATTAATTTGATCTCTTGTACTAATTAATAACACAAAAACATTTCACAACATCTCAGAAACTTGAATTTGATTTAAAAGAAAATATTTCTGAAAAAAGTTGTCGACTTTTTCTGAGAATTTTTTTGGGAATTTTTCCGAAAAAAGTTGTTGGCAATTCTGAAATATTTTTGGCTTTTTAAGAAACACAATGAGAATTTGAAATTTTAATTTAATCATCAAAAATAAAATCGCATACATTTTAATTCTGTATCAACTTGATGAAGATGAATACTGAAAATTTGTCTTTTTCTGAAAAAAGTTGTCGACTTTTTCCAAAAAACGTTGTCGAATTTTCCCAAAAAGTTGTCCACTGTTCTAAAAAAAAAAAAAATTGAGTTTGTCAGTGCAAATAAGTGGTCACACTGCAATCAGGAAGTGCTGATAGCTAATTCGGCATGCTTTTAATAACGCAGAACAGCACATTTGACGAGTTTCTTCATTTTTCATGTAGCCAATTTGGACAGTCATCTTAAGAAATCACAGGGGGAAAAAAGACGCTTCAGAACTCGCCCTGGAATCTTCACATTTTTAGGTTTTCTTCAGTTTTTCACTGATCCAGTGATACTTGACGGTACTTCCATGTGTCCATTGTAAACAGGGAGTGCTAATAGACAATTCGGCATACTTTAAAGGCACCTATTCGCCAAAATGTCAACAAATACAGGCTACAAACATGACGTGGTTCGACTGCTGATTTGGACGCTCAGCTGCTGTGGATGTGAGAAGCAACTCCAGGAGGATGTTATGGCAGCTAATTTTCGATGTCAAAACTCAGTCAAATGTGGACAGACAGACATTAAAACATCATTAAACACATCAGGAGTGCCTTCAACTCTTCAGGGATATCATTATCTCTCATCTCCATCGCGAATAAACGTCCAAAAAAAACCCTTTAGAAATCATATAAAAAAGACCATTCAGAACTCGCCCTGGAATTTTCACATTTTAAGGTTTATTCAGCATATAAGTATTCCGGTGAGACTTATATGCAAATAAGTGACCACACTGCAATCAGGAAGTGCTGATAGCTAATTCGGCGTGCTTTTAATAACGCAGAACAGCACATTTGACGAGTTTCTTCATTTTTCATGTAGCCAATTTGGATAGTCATCTTAAGAAATCACAGGGGTAAAAAAGACGCTTCAGAACTCGCCCTGGAATCTTCACATTTTTAGGTTTTCTTCAGTTTTTCACTGATCCAGTGATACTTGACGGTACTTCCATGTGTCCATTGTAAACAGGGAGTGCTAATAGACAATTCGGCATACTTTAAAGGCACCTATTCACCAAAATGTCAACAAATACAGGCTACAAACATGACGTGGTTCGACTGCTGATTTGGACGCTCAGCTGCTGTGGATGTGAGAAGCAACTCCAGGAGGATGTTATGGCAGCTAATTTTCGATGCCAAAACTCAGTCAAATGTGGACAGACAGACATTAAAACATCAGTAAACACATCAGGAGTGCCTTCAACTCTTCAGGGATATCATTATCTCTCATCTCCATCGCGAATAAATGTCCCAAAAAACCCTTTAGAAATCATAGAAAAAAGACCATTCAGAACTCGCCCTGGAATTTTCACATTTTAAGGTTTATTCAGCATATAAGTATTCCGGTGAGACTTATATGCAAATAAGTGACCACACTGCAATCAGGAAGTGCTGATAGCTAATTCGGCATGCTTTTAATAACGCAGAACAGCACATTTGACGAGTTTCTTCATTTTTCATGTAGCCAATTTGGATAGTCATCTTAAGAAATCACAGGGGAAAAAAGACGCTTCAGAACTCGCCCTGGAATCTTCACACTTTTAGGTTTTCTTCAGTTTTTCACTGATCCAGTGATACTTGACGGTACTTCCATGTGTCCATTGTAAACAGGGAGTGCTAATAGACAATTCGGCATACTTTAAAGGCACCTATTCACCAAAATGTCAACAAATACAGGCTACAAACATGACGTGGTTCGACTGCTGATTTGGACGCTCAGCTGCTGTGGATGTGAGAAGCAACTCCAGGAGGATGTTATGGCAGCTAATTTTCGATGCCAAAACTCAGTCAAATGTGGACAGACAGACATTAAAACATCAGTAAACACATCAGGAGTGCCTTCAACTCTTCAGGGATATCATTATCTCTCATCTCCATCGCGAATAAATGTCCCAAAAAACCCTTTAGAAATCATAGAAAAAAGACCATTCAGAACTCGCCCTGGAATTTTCACATTTTAAGGTTTATTCAGCATATAAGTATTCCGGTGAGACTTATATGCAAATAAGTGACCACACTGCAATCAGGAAGTGCTGATAGCTAATTCGGCATGCTTTTAATAACGCAGAACAGCACATTTGACGAGTTTCTTCATTTTTCATGTAGCCAATTTGGATAGTCATCTTAAGAAATCACAGGGGAAAAAAGACGCTTCAGAACTCGCCCTGGAATCTTCACACTTTTAGGTTTTCTTCAGTTTTTCACTGATCCAGTGATACTTGACGGTACTTCCATGTGTCCATTGTAAACAGGGAGTGCTAATAGACAATTCGGCATACTTTAAAGGCACCTATTCACCAAAATGTCAACAAATACAGGCTACAAACATGACGTGGTTCGACTGCTGATTTGGACGCTCAGCTGCTGTGGATGTGAGAAGCAACTCCAGGAGGATGTTATGGCAGCTAATTTTCGATGCCAAAACTCAGTCAAATGTGGACAGACAGACATTAAAACATCAGTAAACACATCAGGAGTGCCTTCAACTCTTCAGGGATATCATTATCTCTCATCTCCATCGCGAATAAATGTCCCAAAAAACCCTTTAGAAATCATAGAAAAAAGACCATTCAGAACTCGCCCTGGAATTTTCACATTTTAAGGTTTATTCAGCATATAAGTATTCCGGTGAGACTTATATGCAAATAAGTGACCACACTGCAATCAGGAAGTGCTGATAGCTAATTCGGCATGCTTTTAATAACGCAGAACAGCACATTTGACGAGTTTCTTCATTTTTCATGTAGCCAATTTGGATAGTCATCTTAAGAAATCACAGGGGAAAAAAGACGCTTCAGAACTCGCCCTGGAATCTTCACACTTTTAGGTTTTCTTCAGTTTTTCACTGATCCAGTGATACTTGACGGTACTTCCATGTGTCCATTGTAAACAGGGAGTGCTAATAGACAATTCGGCATACTTTAAAGGCACCTATTCACCAAAATGTCAACAAATACAGGCTACAAACATGACGTGGTTCGACTGCTGATTTGGACGCTCAGCTGCTGTGGATGTGAGAAGCAACTCCAGGAGGATGTTATGGCAGCTAATTTTCGATGCCAAAACTCAGTCAAATGTGGACAGACAGACATTAAAACATCAGTAAACACATCAGGAGTGCCTTCAACTCTTCAGGGATATCATTATCTCTCATCTCCATCGCGAATAAATGTCCCAAAAAACCCTTTAGAAATCATAGAAAAAAGACCATTCAGAACTCGCCCTGGAATTTTCACATTTTAAGGTTTATTCAGCATATAAGTATTCCGGTGAGACTTATATGCAAATAAGTGACCACACTGCAATCAGGAAGTGCTGATAGCTAATTCGGCATGCTTTTAATAACGCAGAACAGCACATTTGACGAGTTTCTTCATTTTTCATGTAGCCAATTTGGATAGTCATCTTAAGAAATCACAGGGGAAAAAAGACGCTTCAGAACTCGCCCTGGAATCTTCACACTTTTAGGTTTTCTTCAGTTTTTCACTGATCCAGTGATACTTGACGGTACTTCCATGTGTCCATTGTAAACAGGGAGTGCTAATAGACAATTCGGCATACTTTAAAGGCACCTATTCACCAAAATGTCAACAAATACAGGCTACAAACATGACGTGGTTCGACTGCTGATTTGGACGCTCAGCTGCTGTGGATGTGAGAAGCAACTCCAGGAGGATGTTATGGCAGCTAATTTTCGATGCCAAAACTCAGTCAAATGTGGACAGACAGACATTAAAACATCAGTAAACACATCAGGAGTGCCTTCAACTCTTCAGGGATATCATTATCTCTCATCTCCATCGCGAATAAATGTCCCAAAAAACCCTTTAGAAATCATAGAAAAAAGACCATTCAGAACTCGCCCTGGAATTTTCACATTTTAAGGTTTATTCAGCATATAAGTATTCCGGTGAGACTTATATGCAAATAAGTGACCACACTGCAATCAGGAAGTGCTGATAGCTAATTCGGCATGCTTTTAATAACGCAGAACAGCACATTTGACGAGTTTCTTCATTTTTCATGTAGCCAATTTGGATAGTCATCTTAAGAAATCACAGGGGAAAAAAGACGCTTCAGAACTCGCCCTGGAATCTTCACACTTTTAGGTTTTCTTCAGTTTTTCACTGATCCAGTGATACTTGACGGTACTTCCATGTGTCCATTGTAAACAGGGAGTGCTAATAGACAATTCGGCATACTTTAAAGGCACCTATTCACCAAAATGTCAACAAATACAGGCTACAAACATGACGTGGTTCGACTGCTGATTTGGACGCTCAGCTGCTGTGGATGTGAGAAGCAACTCCAGGAGGATGTTATGGCAGCTAATTTTCGATGCCAAAACTCAGTCAAATGTGGACAGACAGACATTAAAACATCAGTAAACACATCAGGAGTGCCTTCAACTCTTCAGGGATATCATTATCTCTCATCTCCATCGCGAATAAATGTCCCAAAAAACCCTTTAGAAATCATAGAAAAAAGACCATTCAGAACTCGCCCTGGAATTTTCACATTTTAAGGTTTATTCAGCATATAAGTATTCCGGTGAGACTTATATGCAAATAAGTGACCACACTGCAATCAGGAAGTGCTGATAGCTAATTCGGCATGCTTTTAATAACGCAGAACAGCACATTTGACGAGTTTCTTCATTTTTCATGTAGCCAATTTGGATAGTCATCTTAAGAAATCACAGGGGAAAAAAGACGCTTCAGAACTCGCCCTGGAATCTTCACACTTTTAGGTTTTCTTCAGTTTTTCACTGATCCAGTGATACTTGACGGTACTTCCATGTGTCCATTGTAAACAGGGAGTGCTAATAGACAATTCGGCATACTTTAAAGGCACCTATTCACCAAAATGTCAACAAATACAGGCTACAAACATGACGTGGTTCGACTGCTGATTTGGACGCTCAGCTGCTGTGGATGTGAGAAGCAACTCCAGGAGGATGTTATGGCAGCTAATTTTCGATGCCAAAACTCAGTCAAATGTGGACAGACAGACATTAAAACATCAGTAAACACATCAGGAGTGCCTTCAACTCTTCAGGGATATCATTATCTCTCATCTCCATCGCGAATAAATGTCCCAAAAAACCCTTTAGAAATCATAGAAAAAAGACCATTCAGAACTCGCCCTGGAATTTTCACATTTTAAGGTTTATTCAGCATATAAGTATTCCGGTGAGACTTATATGCAAATAAGTGACCACACTGCAATCAGGAAGTGCTGATAGCTAATTCGGCATGCTTTTAATAACGCAGAACAGCACATTTGACGAGTTTCTTCATTTTTCATGTAGCCAATTTGGATAGTCATCTTAAGAAATCACAGGGGAAAAAAGACGCTTCAGAACTCGCCCTGGAATCTTCACACTTTTAGGTTTTCTTCAGTTTTTCACTGATCCAGTGATACTTGACGGTACTTCCATGTGTCCATTGTAAACAGGGAGTGCTAATAGACAATTCGGCATACTTTAAAGGCACCTATTCACCAAAATGTCAACAAATACAGGCTACAAACATGACGTGGTTCGACTGCTGATTTGGACGCTCAGCTGCTGTGGATGTGAGAAGCAACTCCAGGAGGATGTTATGGCAGCTAATTTTCGATGCCAAAACTCAGTCAAATGTGGACAGACAGACATTAAAACATCAGTAAACACATCAGGAGTGCCTTCAACTCTTCAGGGATATCATTATCTCTCATCTCCATCGCGAATAAATGTCCCAAAAAACCCTTTAGAAATCATAGAAAAAAGACCATTCAGAACTCGCCCTGGAATTTTCACATTTTAAGGTTTATTCAGCATATAAGTATTCCGGTGAGACTTATATGCAAATAAGTGACCACACTGCAATCAGGAAGTGCTGATAGCTAATTCGGCATGCTTTTAATAACGCAGAACAGCACATTTGACGAGTTTCTTCATTTTTCATGTAGCCAATTTGGATAGTCATCTTAAGAAATCACAGGGGAAAAAAGACGCTTCAGAACTCGCCCTGGAATCTTCACACTTTTAGGTTTTCTTCAGTTTTTCACTGATCCAGTGATACTTGACGGTACTTCCATGTGTCCATTGTAAACAGGGAGTGCTAATAGACAATTCGGCATACTTTAAAGGCACCTATTCACCAAAATGTCAACAAATACAGGCTACAAACATGACGTGGTTCGACTGCTGATTTGGACGCTCAGCTGCTGTGGATGTGAGAAGCAACTCCAGGAGGATGTTATGGCAGCTAATTTTCGATGCCAAAACTCAGTCAAATGTGGACAGACAGACATTAAAACATCAGTAAACACATCAGGAGTGCCTTCAACTCTTCAGGGATATCATTATCTCTCATCTCCATCGCGAATAAATGTCCCAAAAAACCCTTTAGAAATCATAGAAAAAAGACCATTCAGAACTCGCCCTGGAATTTTCACATTTTAAGGTTTATTCAGCATATAAGTATTCCGGTGAGACTTATATGCAAATAAGTGACCACACTGCAATCAGGAAGTGCTGATAGCTAATTCGGCATGCTTTTAATAACGCAGAACAGCACATTTGACGAGTTTCTTCATTTTTCATGTAGCCAATTTGGATAGTCATCTTAAGAAATCACAGGGGAAAAAAGACGCTTCAGAACTCGCCCTGGAATCTTCACACTTTTAGGTTTTCTTCAGTTTTTCACTGATCCAGTGATACTTGACGGTACTTCCATGTGTCCATTGTAAACAGGGAGTGCTAATAGACAATTCGGCATACTTTAAAGGCACCTATTCACCAAAATGTCAACAAATACAGGCTACAAACATGACGTGGTTCGACTGCTGATTTGGACGCTCAGCTGCTGTGGATGTGAGAAGCAACTCCAGGAGGATGTTATGGCAGCTAATTTTCGATGCCAAAACTCAGTCAAATGTGGACAGACAGACATTAAAACATCAGTAAACACATCAGGAGTGCCTTCAACTCTTCAGGGATATCATTATCTCTCATCTCCATCGCGAATAAATGTCCCAAAAAACCCTTTAGAAATCATAGAAAAAAGACCATTCAGAACTCGCCCTGGAATTTTCACATTTTAAGGTTTATTCAGCATATAAGTATTCCGGTGAGACTTATATGCAAATAAGTGACCACACTGCAATCAGGAAGTGCTGATAGCTAATTCGGCATGCTTTTAATAACGCAGAACAGCACATTTGACGAGTTTCTTCATTTTTCATGTAGCCAATTTGGATAGTCATCTTAAGAAATCACAGGGGAAAAAAGACGCTTCAGAACTCGCCCTGGAATCTTCACACTTTTAGGTTTTCTTCAGTTTTTCACTGATCCAGTGATACTTGACGGTACTTCCATGTGTCCATTGTAAACAGGGAGTGCTAATAGACAATTCGGCATACTTTAAAGGCACCTATTCACCAAAATGTCAACAAATACAGGCTACAAACATGACGTGGTTCGACTGCTGATTTGGACGCTCAGCTGCTGTGGATGTGAGAAGCAACTCCAGGAGGATGTTATGGCAGCTAATTTTCGATGCCAAAACTCAGTCAAATGTGGACAGACAGACATTAAAACATCAGTAAACACATCAGGAGTGCCTTCAACTCTTCAGGGATATCATTATCTCTCATCTCCATCGCGAATAAATGTCCCAAAAAACCCTTTAGAAATCATAGAAAAAAGACCATTCAGAACTCGCCCTGGAATTTTCACATTTTAAGGTTTATTCAGCATATAAGTATTCCGGTGAGACTTATATGCAAATAAGTGACCACACTGCAATCAGGAAGTGCTGATAGCTAATTCGGCATGCTTTTAATAACGCAGAACAGCACATTTGACGAGTTTCTTCATTTTTCATGTAGCCAATTTGGACAGTCTAGAATCACCTTAAGAAATCACAGGGGAAAAAAGACGCTTCAGAACTCGCCCTGGAATCTTCACACTTTTAGGTTTTCTTCAGTTTTTCACTGATCCAGTGATACTTGACGGTACTTCCATGTGTCCATTGTAAACAGGGAGTGCTAATAGACAATTCGGCATACTTTAAAGGCACCTATTCGCCAAAATGTCAACAAATACAGGCTACAAACATGACGTGGTTCGACTGCTGATTTGGACGCTCAGCTGCTGTGGATGTGAGAAGCAACTCCAGGAGGATGTTATGGCAGCTAATTTTCGATGTCAAAACTCAGTCAAATGTGGACAGACAGACATTAAAACATCATTAAACACATCAGGAGTGCCTTCAACTCTTCAGGGATATCATTATCTCTCATCTCCATCGCGAATAAACGTCCAAAAAACCCCTTTAGAAATCATAGAAAAAAGACCATTCAGAACTCGCCCTGGAATTTTCACATTTTAAGCTTTATTCAGTATATAAGTATTCCGGTGAGACTTATATGCAAATATGTGGTCACACTGCAATCAGGAAGTGCTGATAGCTAATTCGGCATGCTTTTAATCACGCAGAACAGCACATTTGACGAGTTTCTTCATTTTTCATGGAGCCAATCACAGGGGAAAAAAGACGCTTCAGAACTCGCCCTGGATTCTTCACATTTTTACATTTTCTTCAGTTTTTCACTGATCCAGTGATACTTGACGGTACTTCCATGTGTCCATTGAAAACAGGGAGTGCTAATAGACAATTCGGCATACTTTAAAGGCACCTATTCGCCAAAATGTCAACAAATACAGGCTACAAACATGACGTGGTTCGACTGCTGATTTGGACGCTCAGCTGCTGTGGATGTGAGAAGCAACTCCAGGAGGATGTTATGGCAGCTAATTTTCGATGTCAAAACTCAGTCAAATGTGGACAGACAGACATTAAAACATCATTAAACACATCAGGAGTGCCTTCAACTCTTCAGGGATATCATTATCTCTCATCTCCATCGCGAATAAACGTCCAAAAAACCCCTTTAGAAATCATAGAAAAAAGACCATTCAGAACTCGCCCTGGAATTTTCACATTTTAAGCTTTATTCAGTATATAAGTATTCCGGTGAGACTTATATGCAAATAAGTGGTCACACTGCAATCAGGAAGTGCTGATAGCTAATTCGGCATGCTTTTAATAACGCAGAACAGCACATTTGACGAGTTTCTTCATTTTTCATGTAGCCAATTTGGACAGTCATCTTAAGAAATCACAGGGGAAAAAAGACGCTTCAGAACTCGCCCTGGAATCTTCACATTTTTAGGTTTTCTTCAGTTTTTCACTAATCCAGTGATACTTGACGGTACTTCCATGTGTCCATTGTGAACAGGGAGTGCTAATAGACAATTCGGCATACTTTAAAGGCACCTATTCACCAAAATGTCAACAAATACAGGCTACAAACATGACGTGGTTCGACTGCTGATTTGGACGCTCAGCTGCTGTGGATGTGAGAAGCAACTCCAGGAGGATGTTATGGCAGCTAATTTTCGATGTCAAAACTCAGTCAAATGTGGACAGACAGACATTAAAACATCATTAAACACATCAGGAGTGCCTTCAACTCTTCAGGGATATCATTATCTCTCATCTCCATCGCGAATAAACGTCCAAAAAACCCTTTTAGAAATCATAGAAAAAAGACCATTCAGAACTCGCCCTGGAATTTTCACATTTTAAGCTTTCTTCAGTATATAAGTATTCCGGTGAGACTTATATGCAAATAAGTGACCACACTGCAATCACGAAGTGCTGATAGCTAATTCGGCATGCTTTTAATAACCCAGAACAGCACATTTGACGATTTTCTTCATTTTTCATGTAGCCAATTTGGAGAGTCACCTTAAGAAATCACAGGGGAAAAAAGACGCTTCAGAACTCGCCCTGGAATCTTCACATTTTTAGGTTTTCTTCAGTTTTTCACTAATCCAGTGACACTTGACGGTACTTCCATGAGTAAATTGTGAACAGGGATTGCTAATAGACAATTCGGCGTACTTTAAAGGCACCTATTCGCCAAAATGTCAACAAATACAGGCTACAAACATGACGTGGTTCGACTGCTGATTTGGACGCTGAGCTGCTGAGGATGTAAGAAGCAACTCCAGGAGGATTTTATGGCAGCTAATTTTCGATGCCAAAGCTCAGTCAAATGTGGACAGACAGACATTAAAACATCATTAAACACATCAGGAGTGCCTTCAACTCTTCAGGGATATCATTATCTCTCATCTTCATCGCGAATAAAAGTCCAAAAAACCTCTTTAGAAATCACAGAAAAAAGACCATTCAGAACTCGCCCTGGAATTTTCACATTTTAAGCTTTATTCAGTATATAGGTATTCCAGTGAGACGTATATGCAAATAAGTGGTCACCCTGCAATCAGGAAGTGCTGATAGCTAATTCGGCATGCTTTTAATAACGCAGAACAGCACATTTGACGAGTTTCTTCATTTTTCATGTAGCCAATTTGGACAGTCATCTTGAGAAATAACAGGGGAAAAAATACGCTTCAGAACTCGCCCTGGAATCTTCACATTTTTAGGTTTTCTTCAGTTTTTCACTAATCCAGTGATACTTGACGGTACTTCCATGTGTCCATTGTTAACAGGGAGTGCTAATAGACAATTCGGCATACTTTAAAGGCACCTATTCGCCAAAATGTCAACAATTACAGGCTACAAACATGACGTGGTTCGACTGCTGTTTTGTACGCTCAGCTGCTGTGGATGTGAGAAGCAACTCCAGGAGGATGTTATGGCAGCTAATTTTCGATGTCAAAACTCAGTCAAATGTGGACAGACAGACATTAAAACAGCATTAAACACATCAGGAGTGCCTTCAAGTCTTCAGGGATATCATTGTGTCTCATCTCCATCGCGAATAAACGTCCAAAAAACCACTTTAGAAATCATAGAAAAAAGACCATTCAGAACTCGCCCTGGAATTTTCACATTTTAAGCTTTATTCAGTATATAGGTATTCCGGTGAGACGTATATGCAAATAAGTGGTCACACTGCAATCAGGAAGTGCTGATAGCTAATTCGGCATGCTTTTAATAACGCAGAACAGCACATTTGACGAGTTTCTTCATTTTTCATGTAGCCAATTTGGACAGTCATCTTAAGAAATCACAGGGGAAAAATACGCTTCAGAACTCGCCCTGGAATCTTCACATTTTTAGGTTTTCTTCAGTTTTTCACTAATCCAGTGATACTTGACGGTACTTCCATGTGTCCATTGTGAACAGGGAGTGCTAATAGACAATTCGGCATACTTTAAAGGCACCTATTCGCCAAAATGTCAACAAATACAGGTTACAAACATGACGTGGTTCGACTGCTGATTTGGACGCTCAGCTGCTGTGGATGTGAGAAGCAACTCCAGGAGGATGTTATGGCAGCTAATTTTCGATGTCAAAACTCAGTCAAATGTGGACAGACAGACATTAAAACAGCATTAAACACATCAGGAGTGCCTTCAACTCTTCAGGGATATCATTATCTCTCATCTCCATCGCGAATAAACGTCCAAAAAACCCCTTTAGAAATCATAGAAAAAAGACCATTCAGAACTCGCCCTGGAATTTTCACATTTTAAGGTTTATTCAGTATATAAGTATTCCGGTGATACTTATGCGAACATAAATGATCACACTGCAATCAGGACGTCCTAATAGCTAATTCGGCATGCTTTTAATAACGCAGAACAGCACATTTGACGAGTTTCTTCATTTTTCATGTAGCCAATTTGGACAGTCCTTAAGAAATCACCTTAAGAAATCACAGGGGGAAAAAAGACGCTTCAGAACTCGCCCTGGAATCTTCACATTTTTAGGTTTTCTTCAGTTTTTCACTAATCCAGTGATACTTGACGGTACTTCCATGTGTCCATTGTAAACAGGGAGTGCTAATAGACAATTCGGCGTACTTTAAAGGCACCTATTCGCCAAAATGTCAACAAATACAAGCTACAAACATGACGTGGTTCGACTGCTGATTTGGACGCTCAGCTGCTGTGGATGTGAGAAGCAACTCCAGGAGGATGTTATGGCATCTAATTTTCGATGTCAAAACTCAGTCAAATGTGGACAGACAAACATTAAAACATCATTAAACACATCAGGAGTGCCTTCAATTCTTCAGGGATAACATTATCTCCCATGTCCATCGCGAATAAACGTCCAAAAAACCCCTTTAGAAATCATAGAAAAAAGACCATTCAGAACTCGCCCTGGAATTTTCACATTTTAAGCTTTCTTCAGTATATAAGTATTCCGGTGAGACTTATATGCAAATAAGTGGTCAGACTGTAACCAGGAAGTGCTGATAGGTAATTCGGCATGCTTTTAATAACGCAGAGCAGCACATTTGACGAGTTTCTTAATTTTTCATGTAGCCAATTTGGACAGTTGCCTTAAGAAATCACAGGAGAAAAAAGACGCTTCAGAACTCGCCCTGGAATCTTCACATTTTTAGGTTTTCTTCAGTTTTTCACTAATCCAGTGATACATGACGGTACTTCCATGTGTCCATTGTAAATAGGGAGTGCTAATAGACAATTCGGCATACTTTAAAGGCACCTATTCGCCAAAATGTCAACAAATACAAGCTACAAACATGACGTGGTTCGACTGCTGATTTGGACGCTCAGCTGCTGTGGATGTGAGAAGCAACTCCAGGAGGATGTTATGGCAGCTAATTTTCGATGTCAAAACTCAGTCAAATGTGGACAGACAAACATTAAAACATCATTAAACACATCAGGAGTGCCTTCATCTCTTCAGGGATAACATTATCTCTCATCTCCATCGCGAATAAACGTCCAAAAAACCCCTTTAGAAATCATAGAAAAAAGACCATTCAGAACTCGCCCTGGAATTTTCACATTTTAAGCTTTATTCAGTATATAAGTATTCCGGTGAGACTTATATGCAAATAAGTGGTCAGACTGTAATCAGGACGTGCTGATAGCTAATTCGGCATGCTTTTAATAACGCAGAACAGCACATTTGACGAGTTTCTTCATTTTTCATGTAGCCAGTTTGGACAGTCATCTTAAGAAATCACAGGGGAAAAAAGACGCTTCAAAACTCGCCCTGGAATCTTCACATTTTTAGGTTGTCTTCAGTTTTTCACTGGTCCAGTGATACTTGACGATACTTCCATGTGTCCTTTGTAAACAGGGAGTGCTAGTAGACAATTCGGCATACTTTCCGGAAAAAAAAATCGGAATTGCTATATTTTGTAATATGCTAAGTGTTGACCCTCAGCGCCACCGCCACTATCAACTTACACTGTATCTCTGTATCAACCTGATGAAGATGAATACAGTAAATTTAGTGACGTTTCCCAACGTTTTCTGAAAAAAGTATTTGACTAATTCTAAAAAAAAAGTCGACTTTATCTGAAAAAAAGTTGTCGACTTTTTTTAGAAAAAGTAGATTTTTTCTGAAAAAAGTTGTTGATTTTTTCCTAAAAAGTTGTCGACTTTTTCCAGAAACACGGGATTAAACATGAAATCACATACATTTTATGTCTGTATCAACCTGATGAAGATGAATCGAGTAAATCTGTCGACATTTATCAGCTTTTCTGAAAAAAGTTGTTGATTTTTTTCCCCAAAAAAGTTGTCGACTCTCTGAAAAATAGTTGTCGACTTTTTCCAGAAACATAATGAGAATGTTTTAGGAATGTTTTATTTGAATCATCAATAAACCATCACTTACACTGTATCTCTGTATAAACCTGATGAAGATGAATGCAGTAAATTTGGTGACGTTTCCCAACATTTTCTGAAAAAAGTTGAAAAAAATTGTCAACTTTCTGAAAAAAACTTGGCGACTGTTTCCGAAAAATAGTTGTCGACTTTTTCCAGAAACACGAGATTAAACATGAAATCACATACATTTTATGTCTGTATCAACCTGATGAAGATGAGTAGAGTAAATCTGTCGACATTTATCAGCTTTTCCGTAAAAAGTTGTTGATTTTTTCTGAAAAATAGTTGTCGACTTTTTCCAGAAACATAATGAGAATGTTTTAGGAATGTTTTATTTTAATCATCAATAAACCATCACTTACACTGTATCTCTGTATAAACCTGATGAAGATGAATGCAGTAAATTTGGTGACGTTTCCCAACGTTTTCTGAAAAAAGTTGTTGACTTTTTCTGAAAATTGTTGATTTTTTCCCAAAAAAGTTGTCGACTTTCTGAAAAATAGTTGTCGACTTTTTCCAGAAACATGTGAATGTTTTCTTTTAATCATCAATAAACCATAAAATCACATACATTTTAGTCAGTATCAACCTGATGAAGATTAATACATGAAATATGTTGACGTTTATCGACTTTTTCCGAAAAAAATGTTCAACTTTGTGAAAAAAGTTGTCGACTTTCTGAAAAACTCTTTCCAGAAACATAATGAGAATGTTTTAGAAATGTTTTTATTTAATTATCAATAAACCATAAAATCACATTTTATTTCTGTATCAACTTTGTATCGACTTTTTCCGGAAAAAATCGATAATTAATCATCAATAAACCATAAAATCACATTCATTTGATCTCTTGCACTAATTTCTAACAAAGAAACACTTCACAACAAAAAGTGTTCAACTTTGTGAAAAAAGTTGTCGACTTTTTCCAGAAACATGATGAGAATGTTTTGGAAATGTTTTCTTTTAATCATCAATAAACCATAAAAACATTTTTACTTTTTGCAAAAGCTGTGTTTGTGTGCAATGTTTTTCTGAAAAAAGTTGTCAACTTTATCAAAAAAAAAAGTTTGACAACTTCTTCCAAAAATGTTTCAGCTTTTTCGAAAAAGTTTTCGATTTTTTCTAGAAAAATAAAGCCGTCGACTTTTCCAAAAAAAGTTATTGACTGTTTCCAAAAATGTTGTTTTTTGTGCACTGTTTCCCCCAAAAAAATTCTGAACTGTTGTATTTTGTTAAATGTGATGTTTGATCTCTTGTACCAATTACTAACACAAAAACATTTTAGAACATTTCTAAAAACATCATTTTTGGAAAAGTTGTGTTTATCAGAGAAAAGTAGACAACTTTTCACTATTTTCGATGTTTTGTTCTATAATTCATATATTAAATTTGCGCAGACATCATGCTGCCGATTATCAACCTGATGGAGATGAAGATACAGTAAACTTAAGTGTGCAGGATGTTGTGGTTCTGTCACAGTAGCAGATTTTTACAGTTCATTTTTAACAGTTTTCAAATAGTAATGAGTGCAATTTTCATCATTTGAAAAAAAAAAATTGTATCTCACAAAAAAATGTTAGTTTGATCTTTAAATAATCATTTTTTGTAGTGCTACATCCTAAAGATTGATCTCATAATTAATCAATTTATATATATTTTTTCTTTTACCCACAGTACAGAACCCAAAGAGACTCAGTTTATAATGAAATCAGAGAAAAGGCAACAAACCTTCACATTTAATAAGCTGGAAACTAACTTGACCTCTCAGAAATAAATTAAGGTTATTCATTCAACTGCCTGCTCCCAGACGGGTTTTAATGTTAATGTAAACTGCAGTTGTTTCCATAGCAGTTAATCCACACGGCACAGTGTCCTTCCCTTTAGTTAATCTCTCTCTCACACACACACACACACACACACACACACACACACACACACACACACACACACACGTCCTTCACAATGAGCTCTCTATATAATTCCAGTGATGATGCAGCATTTTTAGAAAGTACGCACCGACACAAAGCAGCCCCACATTCACACGTACACCTGAAACCACATGTGGACTCACACAGCCACAACTGTCTCAGTCACTGAGGCCTCGTGGGTCAACGTGAGGACACGCTGAAACTGTATATGTGTGGGAATGTGTGCGTTTGTGTGCCGCTATGCTCTATACGCCTCCCCATCCTCCCGTCCTACAGAGTCACAGCACCGTGTCAACCCAGGTGAATGAAGGATGGTCAGGAATAGAGTCAGAACCTCAGATGACTCCTCGGTGGACTCGGTGACCTCAACAAGAAGAAACTCTGACACTCGTCTCATTCTCATAAACCATTAACTTCACACAAATTAAAACAATTCTTGGAGAGTTGTGAGCTGAAATCCAAAACAAAACAACCCCCACAGAGTTTTCTCTTACTGCAGGAACTGAAACACCCAAATGACAAAGCGAGCCAAATATGCAGCCAGTTCGTTTATTGTTTCAGTGTCTGGAAACACAAATGCAGTCGCCTTTAAAAACATATTCTAATATCGTCTTAGTTTCTCTTGTTCTGGTTTTAAACTGGAGCTGTCAGGCTGGCGTTAATACTTCCTATACAACCGAAGTCTGACCCACATTCAGCCGATCATGTGCTCTGAGAAAGCTTTCAAGTGGGAAACCAGCCAAAACTGTGGGGTTTTTTTATGCAGTAGATCCGGTTCAAGGCCTGAACCCGGTCACCCGGAGACGGCTGGCTGGCTGGCTGGCTGGCTGGCACCACAGCCGTGTCATTCAAAGCGAAAACAAACAGACTAAACATACAGAACATCTCAGGTTAAATCGACTGAACAGGAAAGCAAATAAAATCGCTCTCATAACACTGCAAATGAATTCTACTTACTGAGAACGAAGCGTTTTCTGTCTGACGAATTATGAGCCTCTTTTTCTACGTTTGTATTTCAAAGTGGATTTACGGACGATATCACGATAGTTCACAACTTGTAGCTAGTGATGTCGACTTTCCTGAGTGCCAGAATGATCCGAACCATCCGTGACCTCGACCTGAACTTGTGATCCTGTTGTTATTGGATTCATGTTCCTCTAATCGGTCTCTGCTCAGGTCTGTTTTTCTTGTAAAGCTGTTATGTCGATTTCGTGTCGTGTCTCTGCCTGTTATTGTACCGTCTTTGCTTCGTCACACTGTAATTTGCTCGGCTTTGTCTGCGTCTTTGTCCCGACACGCCTCACATCATGACTGTAGTTTGCCAACTTCACACCTGGCCAACGACTCACAGATGAAAACTAGCCTGCAGGCATATTTACAGTAATGTTCATTAATGTGCACTGTCATAAACTGGATAAAGGAAAAGTAGAGGTGTCACGATTCTCCGTTCATGTTTTGTTTTTTTAATTTAAAACATTCTTCAGATTTGTAAAGATCGACAGATGTTTGGTTTTATTCTTGCCAAATTCTTCTTTAAAAAGGTTATAGGATTATTTTACAACAACATCTTGATGTTATCCTGGTGGCTTTTCTTAGGTTAGGGTTAGACAGGTTTGAATAATAATATTCACCAAAAATAAAAGATTCCGGAGTTCAACACCCTTCAGTCATTCAACAATATCTAAAGTTAAAGAAATCAATGACAGATCTCTGACAAAGGAAATAAACCCACCATCTCCGACACTTCTGGAGTTTCTGCTGGTACCGATCAGCTGATCTTTCGTTGTGCACTCAGTGTCTGAAAGTGCAGCTGCAGGCTACTGTTTTTTATTTTCCAATGCAAAGACAAGACAAAGTGTCAGGTTAAGCTCTTACTCTAAATTGTCCGTAGGTGTGAATGTCTACATGTCAGCGCTGTGATGAACTGGTGGCTAATTCCGTCGCCCAATGTCAGCTGGGATCGGCTCCAGACCCCCGGTGACCCTGAAGGAAAAGGAAAACAGATGATGGATGGATGATCATTCATTCGATTGATTTGATTCACGACAGTCCTGATTCTAACACAGCATTAATTTGCTTGATTTGTGTTTCCAGGCAGGATTTTGCTAACCTGACTCTCGCCAGATGAATTTCGTTCCGCCTCGCTCCACTCATCCATCTGGGATCGCTCCATTGGAGATGTGTTTCAGAAGGCTGGGCCTTATCAAAAATCCTTGCATATGATTGGATAAACCACGTGTCTGTCATCTTTATTGACGTGCTACTTCAACCACTCACATCGAAACCAACCTGTGACGTCGATGAGAGCGACGTTCTTTTAACGAACAAATATTGGGTAGATTGGACAACACGGATGAAACAGCAGCATCAGTGTTGACGCTTGCTTCCTCGATGCGAGCCGCCATTGTTGTCTGAATCAAAACAGTCGCTTCTCCGCTACGTCACATCTATGAAACTCCCGCCCGGCGGTCCTGATTGGCTCTACCATAAAATCTGGTGCAGAAATCCCTCCCAACGGGAGCGATCCCAGATGGATGTGAGTGGAGCTAGGCGGAACGAAATGCATCTGGTGAGAGTCAGGTTAGGATTTTGCAAACTAAAGATAAATAACATTTTACAGTCAAGTGTTGAAAAGTGACAAATGTTGGTGCTAGTAAGCAAACAGTAAATATTAATTTCTTGTACACCGACTGTAAAAATGCTACCACAACAACTATTGTTGTGAGAAACCATGCACTTTTCATGAATAGCAGGTTTGTCTCCTCAGATCTTAACTATTTTCCTGACACACACCTAACAATAGTTGCTGATAAAGGACGACTCTGCAATACTAACATTACCCCAAATGATCTCTCTCGCTCAACTTTATACTCAAAACATAAACTTTAACTGTCTTAAAACAACTCATTCACGTGGAACAAGCACGCAAACTCATCGTAAAGTCAAATCCGTCTGGCACTTTTGTTAGTTTGGTATGAAAACAACACATTTCCATAAGAACATTTTTGTTTTGTTGTTCTGTTCACCTGAGTGTGAACTCTTAAAATTTAAAAACAGATGGTCGTCATCTCAGACGGGAGCAGGAGTTCGTTAGCAGACCGTCTCCTCCTCCTGTCACTTTTTTTGTTCAGCTGCTCCAGAATCTCATCCCCTTTATACAGAGTGACCTTTATACAGACTGAACTTCATACCAGGTTATCAGTTGCATTGCATTACGTGTCCTGCGTCTGCAGGCGCTACTGGAAGTGAGGGAACATAAATACTTTTGTAATTTGCATTAATGAACCCTTAATGGGTGACTTTGAACTTGGCGGTAAGAATTCAAGACGATAAAAGTGACGGGGAACGTCACAAAAGATGATAAAGGTGGAACTTTTCTAAAGAGACCCGTCTATGTTTGTCCTAAAGTGAAGCACAGAAAAACAACAACACTGAAACCTGCTCCTCCTGTTTTACAGCTGGTCACATTTCTTTATCTCACAGTGTCCTTAATGGCTCCACGCATCACGTCCTTTCTAAAAAAAAACAACCTGCTGTTTACTGTTCACACAACTAAAGCTGAACGATTTGGGAAAACAAAAAATCTAATTGAGATTTCGAACACTGGTCATATACACCGATCAGGCACAACATTATGACCACCTGCCTAATATTGTGAAGGTTCCCCTTGTGCAGCCAAAACAGCTCTGACCCGTCAAGACATGGACTTAAAGTGGCCCACACACCACTGAGACTCAAACCAATGACCAACGGCCTTTATCCGACCACTCCGTCGCCTCTCGTCTGACCCGTTCTGCAGAAAAGTTGCGTTGAAACGTACCACCTCGACTACTGCTAGCGTGTACGACCTGTGCTTGCACGAGATGCAATAAGTCTCCTTAACATCAGGTGGCGCTAATCCAAAACATGAAAACAGGAAATGACCGGACGGAGTGCGGACCATCGTCACTTTCGACCCTCCCACAAACCACATTGACTCGCTAGCACACCGCGAATCAGAGTATCCAATGGCGTCCGATCCTCAGACCGCCAACACTCTCAGGCCACGTTTATACGTAGCAGGGTATTTAGAGAAACGAATATTTCCCCCTTCGTTTTCAAAAAAGTTGTCATTTACATCAACCCGCATAAATACGCCGTCGAACGCCATTCTAACTCTGCCAAACCTCTGGGCGGCAGTGTAGGGAGAAGGATGAAGCCATGCAAGCCAATCAGAATCCTCAGAATCAACAACAACGAATAACACGAGCGACTTCCTGTTCCTTTCAAAACAACGCTCACATGACATTAAGCATTTTCTGGCGCATAGCCTAATGAGCGTGAGAAGCTAAAACCCCGTTTCTCCCAGCTGACACGACAACACATAACCGGAGTTTTTAGAAATAATCGTTTTCTGTGATAAAAACGGGGTTTTCGTGTAAGCGAGAGGCCAAACCGCCTGGAAATATCTGCGTTTTCCCTTCGTGTAAACGGGGCATCAGACTTTACAAGTTGAATCTGACCAGACTTGTTGAGAAAAAAAACCTTTTAACAGGGAAAAAAGCTGGAAGAAACCTCAGGAGGAACCACAGAGGAGGGATCCCTCTCCCAGTAGATGTCGCGTGAACAGAAAGAACAACAGAATCACAGTTTACAATTTGCATTGACAGAATGTCTGATACACATAATATCATATATGTAAAGTGTGTGGATCCAGGAGGACGACTGAGCAGGCCGAGGCATCACCGAGCGGTGACCGGGGGATGATCCAATCTAGATCCGTCAACATGTGAGGCAGCAGGGTCCAGGAGAGGGTCATGGTCCATCAGGAGGGAACCTGAATGAAAAGAGAAGATTGACTGATTAGAAATGTATTGTGTATGGTAAAATACGTAATGAAAAGAGCAGTGGGCCAAGAACAGAGCCCAGCAATCCTACGGAGGAAAATTCATGGGGTGGCCGCTTGTGTCTCATTCTTTTGGTCAATGCCCAAAGCTCATGATCCTACAGGATGGCTGGAACATAAATTGACTGGTACACTGAAAGCTTTTGCCTGTTACTGGAGAAATGACAATCGCAGGCGTCCACATTATGAATCCTAAATATCAAACAGGTTTCATATTTACAGAGCCGCTCCAATGAGTTCGGGAGGCATAAAACTGGATCTGTTCACCCCAACGTTAACAGATAACCTGGGCCGACCTTCCTGACCGACCGAGCTCTCCGGTCCGATCATCAGGAGGGGCGAATCAGGGTTTAATCAGCCTAATGATCCTTTAGTGTGAGCCTGGCCTAAGACTACACTTAATCAGAACAAGGACACTTCATAGATGCAAGACAACAGACATCCTTGCAAATCTAAAATATAACTTATTTTTCCAGGATAATTGAGATGTTTCATCTGCAGCCAGAGTTCCTGATCGGTACTGTGCACGAGCAACTCACAACACAAACGAAAAGGTTGACCGAAGTGTCCCTTATTTATGAGGAAGGACGAGGGCGGGGTGGAGGGGAGAGGTTTGCGTCCTCGACTAATAAAGCTTCAGGAGGTGTGCGAGTGTGTCTGTCGTGTGTCTGCAGCGGAGAGTAGACACACTTCCGTCCAATCATCCTCTCAGCTTTAGACGAGATTTCTCTGTATTTATCTGAATTCTGCATCTTTGCTGATGTCAAATTCTCCAATCAGTGGATCTGAGATTACAACCAGATACTGAGCCAAAAGGTAAGACTTCAAGGTTTTCAATTTTTAAACTGCAGCAAAATTATGAAAGTGTCGTTCCTA
Source organism: Lagodon rhomboides (assembly GCA_039737535.1). Classification (NCBI taxonomy): domain Eukaryota; kingdom Metazoa; phylum Chordata; class Actinopteri; order Spariformes; family Sparidae; genus Lagodon; species Lagodon rhomboides. Next base: position 31,271,423 of record CM077792.1, on the reverse strand, counting down.
TGTCTGTATATTTTATATTTCTTTGACAGTGAAGGGGACGTTTGTGTTGTTAAAATCAAACAAAGGTGACATTTAGTTTTGTTTCCTTTCCTGGAAACTAACACGATCCATTTCAGTCGACAACATATGAAGAGTAGAGTCTCAGACTTGAGTCAAAAATATGAAATCAAAAATTATCTGAGTCATTGTTTGTGACTTCTAGTGAGGCTCCTTTCTCTTGAAGTTCACATCAGACTTTCATTTGTAAAATTAGACTCCTGACAATAACATTTTCCACTGAAAAAAGCTTCTTAGACTTTGTTGAGCTCTGAAAATGTGACAGAGTTAATTAACATAATGATAATGTGACAGCATTATGATTATACTTTGACACTTTGGACTTTGGGATTTCCAGCTTGTGACTTGGCCCGAGTGCAGCTCGACCAGCTCCGGTTACAGCAGTTAGCCTGCACTGCACCCGCTGCAAGTCACAACGTCTTAATAGTGGCGATCCTTCACCCCGTGTCCTCTATATCGTGTCCTGACTTGTTCGAGGGCCGGTGTAAGTTTTCAGTCATGATGATATTCTCTTCAAGTATTTTTCTTTCTTCTGAACACCAGCAGTCACACGATCAGACAGGTTTGCGAACGTCAGCACTTCTCAGAACGTCTCTAGGTTTTTTTTTCTCCTTCTTTTACAACCTGTGTTGTCGACACCGTTCTTAGAAGTACGATAACGTTGTACTCGCCATCTTAATTGCTCATCATAACGGAGTCCGGCAGGGGAGATAACACCGTGACTATCGACACACAAGTCGTAAACGGAGGTGCCAAAAGTCCACACGATCTGTCCTCCAGTAGAAGTTTAGACTAAAAGTAAAAGTACTGATTCAACTTCTCCCTCTGAAGGACATCTGTGGTCAAAGCTAACTGAAGCTCACGTCATGTTAATATAACTCAAAGACTATTAAAGTTAAAGGTAGAATCAGTAGGATTTGTCCCAGCTGTTCCTGAACGCACCACAAAGACAGCTGATTGTTGAGTCTGATTCCCAGGACGTCACATAGACACATGTTGGGTTGTAAAGCGTCCCGAGCAGCAACAAAGAGAGAAAATCAGAAACTCTCTGCAGATACGAGACACTTACAGTAAGGCCTCCACACACCGCCCAAGGCCGACTTCCTCATCCAACTACTCCTTATCGCCAACCGACTCCGTTCGGTAGAAAAGTCACACTGAAACACACCGCCCCGGCTACACAGCAGCGTATACGTTCTGCGCCTGCGTGAAATGCAATAAGTCTCCTAAACATCGGGTGGCGCTAGTCTCGTGCCAGTCACCCAAAACATAAAAACAGGAAATGACAGAACGGAGTGCGGACCGCAGCTTATCAAAACAAAGCACACACAGTGTTAGCTCAGCATTACTTGCGTGATGTCGTATTACGGTGGTCTCTCTTCCACCAGGGCAGCCAGCTGCTCCTCAAAGTCCTCGGTCCACACAGCCATGGCTTCCAAACATACGCTGGTTTATCCCCAAAATAACGAGCGGTGAAGTGTTGTTTGTAACTCTGTGCCGTCTCTGTTTATGTGGTTTGTTTACCATCGTCACTTCCGCCGCCCCTCCCACACGCCGCGCTGATTCGCTGGCACACCGCCAATCAGAATGGTCACTGAACAGCTAGCTAACAACCAATCAGAGTATCCGACGGCGTCCAACCTCAGACGGCCGACTTCGCATGTTCAGTCGGATCAGACGCCTGCACAGCTGAACACACCGAACAGAGCAGCTCCCGAACTCGTCCGACTCTCTCCGAACGCTTCAGACGTCCGACGTTTTAGCCGGTGTGTGCCGGCCTTAACACGTCTTTTCTCCACATTCCAGTCTTCTTCTCTGTTTTCGGTTTTGTACTTTATTTCCAACATTGTAAATGCTTCGGGCAGTGGAACATGCTCACTTGCTCAGTTTCCTCTGCAGAGCTCACGTGTTAAAGCCCTCGTGAGTTTGTGCAGAGAGATACTGCTCGATGTAATCCAGCCGACGGTGGAGAGCGACTCCGAGGTCAGCGGATTTACGGCTTGTTTTTGTAAACTCTCGGCCTTCTAAGTCCTCATCGCTCTGCTCGTCTGCTGATGAGGCGAATCTCCTTGGCATCCCGGTCATTAGTCAGGATAAACAAGGCGACGGGGCAAAGTGTGCAGGAACAAACATTTACAGCTGCACAAGGAGGGATTTTTTTATGTGACAAGGACAAAACCGCCCAAACTAAACATGCAGCCTACAAACTCTGACAGAGTGGTCGAGTTTTTGGTGGAATATAATGGTCTTGTTTAGTCTGGCTGGATTAGAAATGTGCAGACAGTCAGCTGAACGTTTACCACAACTACTAGAATAACCACATCACAGCGAACCACAGCGTTTCTAAGATATGGCGGCCACGAGAACAACCTGAAAACATTACGCCTCCGACCACAACTATCGCTGATGGGGAGGCATAACATTTTTTATTAATGTAGTCATTTAAATTACTTTATATGTAGACTGAATTTGCACTGAAATGTCATGTCTTCCTATGAAAACCTATTTTTTTAACCCTCCTGTTGTCTTCAGGTCAAAAATGACCCTAAACTCTGTTTAACAGCAGAGAAAACACTTTAAATGTTGTTTTTAGGGCCCGAGCAGGTACACCTGCGAGGACCCTATTGTAATTGTACTGTTTATTGTTATTATTCTTGACTATTTTCAAACCCCAATTTGGCCCCTTTCCCCTGCTCAAAAAGTCACCAAACTTTGCCAAGTTGTTGGGCCTCGTGAAAAATTTGATATTTCGGCCAGCTCGCACATGGTCGACGCGAGATGGCGAAATAGCGCCCCCTACAATTTTTTTTTTTCTTTCCGCCGTAGGTGCATTACGGAACGTCGCAATTTGCAAAACTTTGGACATACACAGATTCCCTGAATACTGATGAATCACTTTGGAATGGGATATGCCCACGTCCGGCTAAAAAATTTTGTGCTACATCGCGCAAACTGTAAAACCTACTTTTTCGAACTCCTCCTTGGGATTTTGTCCGCTCTACGTGAAACTTGGCAGGTACACTCTTCTGATAGAGCTCATCAAAAGTTATCAAAAGATTCTAATTAGTTTCAAAAATGCGCTAATTATTAACGACATTCTTTCTGTAGCTAGCTATGAAAATGCTAACTGTTGCATATCTTTGTCAAACTTAATGCTATTAACACCAAACTTCAGATCCTTGGTTGGCATGTGACTGTAGGGCTACCAATTACATTTGGCGAATGTTGGCCACTAGGGGGCGCTACAAATATGGGAATTCTGTTTCTCTGAAATGGCTGGACGGATTTCTTCCAAATTCACTCAGTATGATGTAGGCGCATTCCTGAGCCCGTATCTGGAAGGTGGTTGTGACCGCTCAATGTGGGCGTGGCCTATTACGCATTTTAGTCAAAATACATGCTATTAACACCAAACTTCATATCCTTGGTTCCCATGTGACTGTGGGGCTACCAATTCAATTTGGCGAATGTTGGCCACTAGGGGGCGCTACAAATATGGGAAGTTTATTTCTCTTGAATGGCTGGACCAATTTCTTCTAAATTCACTCAGTATGATGTAGGCCCATTCCTGAGGCGGTATCTTGAAGATGGTTGTGACTGCTCAATGTGGGCGTGGCCTATTACCACTTAAACATTCAAACATTCATTGGTGTTGGATAGCTCCACATTGGTGTGGCCAAATGACATGAAACTCTGAATACGACTTCCCCATGACCCCCTAAGGCGCTGTGCAAAATTTTGGCCGATGACCACTAGTTGGCGCTCTTTAAATTGAAGTATTTTATATCTCCACATCGGTTGCTAAGATTAACACAAAACTTGGTACACTTATTACCAATGCCCTCCTGAGGATATCCCTTGAAGGTCTTACCAATCCGCCACTAGATGGCGTTCTGGTGGCTGTCTGAATTTACAATGAATGTGTATTGCGGGAGCTGCAGTGTGTGACATCATCGCTAGAGTGGAGAGCAGCTGGAACAACTTGAGAAACAATTATCTTCAGCCTGATGGGGATCCCACATCTTTTACTTCACATACACAATATATACATAGAAATGTCAATCTCGCCTGTAGCAGCCCCCGCTTGCAACAGCCCATGCATTCAGCACACCACAGACAGTACGCAGCACCATCAGGCCACAAATGCTGCACGCCGACACGCGTGGACTGCGAGGGCCCGTTCATCGCTGCTTGCAGCTTTAATTTCAACTTGAAATTTTAGGACTTAGAACATTAGAAAAAGGGGAATATTGCCTTTATTCATATTTATCATGTTATGTCTATAGATATTTTGTCGGATAATGTTTGAAATTATGGATAAAATTGTGTTTTCTCACTTTTAAAGTCACTGACTGGTTTAAGTTTAAACCACAGAAAACAAATATCCACAATTCAGACAGGAAACCAGAGGAAACAGCTTCCAACAGAAGGAAAAATACAACTTTCAACTGCTCCCAAGTTGTTTTACTTATTTGTTGGAGGTCTGGCCGATTTGCCCTGAGAATAATATTGCGATACATTAATATTTTGACAAAATACCTCTACATCTGTGTGACAGATAATCATCAGTAATGTGGATATAATGTGGGTAAAGACAAGTATAAGAACAAGTAAAACAGTCTGGTAAGTTCAGAAAAAGACGCCACTTTACTGTGAAACATCCTTTAAAACCAGGAAGGGACGACAAACATGAAATATCACAATATTACGACACCCAAAGTCTAAGACCATATAAAGTCTTACATCATTACAACGATGTGTATCACATATATTACTGTGCTGACATCACAGAGTATGAACAAAGGCACTGAAGACTTGAAATTAAAGCTTTAAAAAGGACTTTGCAGGTTTGCCACGTTCACCCATTCACCACCGCCACCAGGCACATGCAGGTGGCACAGGTGTGTAGGACGTCATCAAGGTCGTGAATTAAATTTCTGATAAACTCAGCAAAGCCTGAAACTAGCAGCTGAGTCGACTTCAGATTTGGATAAAGCCCTCAAACGGACATAAAACAGACGACAGAGCCTCAGAAGACTGAATCACCATCGTGCCTTCACGGTTCAACTCGGACGATGATCTCTGAGAACAGAAGTCTGACTTCATGTTAAAGGCATCTTGCTCTGTGCACTGTCATGTTCATGGAGGGAGACCCTCCGGTTACTTCTAATGTAGGTCACAACGGAGCTAAAACGAGTCTCCGTGTGCAAGCGAGGTAAAAACAGCTGCTGACCTTTTGACTTGGATGCTACCTGACTCCTGGCCACTCCTACGCTGCGTACGAGACCTGCAGCGTCACCTCCCTCGCAGGGGAACCTGCAGATGTTGGTTCATTTCCTGCACGTTTTCTGTCTGAGATCTTCAGGACCCTGCAGAGCTCCAGCCTGCGTCGGGTTTATCACACTGAGGGAAAAGATTTAAAGTGTCTGACGAGCTGATTAAAGGTGGGTGAGTGCACGAGGACAGATCAGGTCTGTTCATCATCAGTGAACCAGTCGTGCATGTGTGCTTTGACAGATCCGTCCGTCCTTTCATGTTTCTTTCCTTCTTCCTTCCTTCCATCCTTCTATGTTTCCTTCTTTCCTTTCTTCCATGTATCTTCTTCTGCCTTTAAAGTTTCCTTCCTCCCCTCTTTGCATATTTCCTTCAATTCATGTTCGCCCTTTCGTTTGTTTCCTTCTTTCCTTTACTTCCTTCCATGTTTCCTTCTCGTTTTTCTGCAATGTTCTGCATTTCCTTATTTCTTGCTTCCTTCAATTCATGTTTCCTTCCTCCACTGTTTCCTAATAAACTTTGTTTTCTGATTTCTTCCTCTTTTACTTCTTTTCCTGTTTCATCCCTTTCTTCTTCCTTCCTTGTTGTAGTATTTCGATATTGGACAAAACTTGCAATCCTTGTTTACTTTCTCTCAAGCCCTTGCGATATACATTCCGATCCATGAAAACTACTGGAATTCTTGCTATCAGCTGCCATGAATAGTCCACTTTTACTGTTTCATGCTAGCACTGCATGCTATGTGGACAATTAACCTGCACTGATCTTACCTCTTTCTGGGATATCTTCTAGTCTGTGCTTCTAGAGATATTCTTATTGTTATCTTTTATTGCTGGCTTTTATTGTGCTGGGACCTGAGGACATGTTTCCTTCTATCATGTGCAAATGTGAATTGAATGACAATAAACAAACCTTTGAACCTTTGAGGTCTCCATCTTAAAATGGAACATTCTAGCTTCATAATTACATTAAGTGACTAACAATGAGTGATAACCAGGTTATTCCACAACTGAAATATTTTACAGCAAAACTAAACATCTTTCTTTATATCAAAAATGATTTAAAAAATAATAATAATAATAGCAGCTCTACATCAGATTCCTGAGCGGCCCACAATCCCTTGTTTTGTAAATAGTAGAAAATAAGTAAACAAGCTTTGAGTGTAAAGAGGCCCACACAGCGCCCAGACTCAAACCAACGGCCAGCTGCCTTTATCCGACCACTCTGCTGCCTCTTGTCTGAACCTGTTTGGCAGAAAAGTTGCATTGAAACACACAGTAATCAAAAACAGGAAATGACGGACCGGAGTGCGGACCATCGTCTTCGTTTTCAGCAGTTTTCCCTATCCATTGCTCATTTTTCAATGTTGTTAGCAGCGACTCACTCCATGTGCAGGGGCGTGGTCTGCTTCGGCACACTGAATAAGAACTAACGTGATTGGTGGATCACTGTGCATGCAGAGTCTGCATGCACTGTGTGTGTCAGGTACCCTTGAAATAAGATGCGTTCATTTGCCTCCTACATCGCAGGACCTGTGATGTGACTATTGCACACACGTACATCGCGATGACGATGCTCAAACGATATATCGTGCAGCTCTACTTTCATATTTACTTTTTTCTGTTTGATCTTTTCTTCCTTCCTTCCTTGTTTACATCTTTTTTTTCCCATATAATTTCCATCCCTGTTGATTTCCTCTCTTGAGTCTCCTTCTTCTTTTCCTCCTGTCTTGCTGTCCTATGTTGTTGTTTTTCTTATCTTGCCTTTTCCTTCCTCCTGTCCCTCCCTCCACTTCCTGTTCGGCTCATGTTTTCATTCAGTTGTATAAAGAAAGACTATTTTTCTTTCCATATTTTAAGTAAATCGCAGATCGTAAAGCTCTGCATGTGTTGAGTCGAGTAGACTCGTGCAGCCACATAATTCCAGGATTGAGGGAAGTGAAATGAGAAGCTGAGTCTATAGGAGGAGGAGGAGGAAGAGGAGGAAGAGGAGGAGGAGGAGGAAACAACAGTGGGAGGCTGCGACCTTTGTCCTACATCGGACTGACGGACCAGGCTTACATAAGCAATGTTTAGAATACCCTCACACAACACAGCAGCATGAAATCGAAGACAGACGCTGTTGTATTGTTCAGTGCAGAGTCACTGGAGCGGTCCTTACACTACACTTCTACCAAAGCTCTTCGGACCTTGTTCTGGCTCGACTCCAGCACAATGGACAGACTTTACTTTTACTTTACAGTCGTTCCATGTTGTTTACATCTTGGTTGAACAGAGTAGGACTCATTTTTTCATTCATACTGCACAGTATTCCCCCGATTTTTACAGCTGAGGGATGCTAATCCCAACTCCAGATGTACAAATGCATTTCATTTGTCAGTTCAGTGCGAAGTTATTTAAGAGTAAGGAAAAAAAGATGTGCACTAACTCTTTAAAAACTAATCATATAGACATATTACAGTACAAATTAGTGAAATTGAGTTTAATCAACTTCGTCCTGGAGATCGCTGTGTGTTAAACCTTTGGGTATTTAGCAGCTGGAGTCCTCAAAATATTCAGCGTTTTCCGGGGAGATAGACGTGAGATGGTTTTGACACATTTAATTATCCAACACAAGGAGATAGAATTCAAATTTAAGTATATTCTTTAGCTCAAAGTCTTTGTTGCACATCATATCCAATGTGCAGAAGTAGAGCAACACATTGTTTACAGTAGGTCACGTCCTACTTACAGGCCGATGCTGTGGGTGGTGCTGCAGTGGTGGATGTGGACTGTACACATGTGGACTGTGAGGGCTCACCTACATATGAAATACTACACAGACTCAGAAACACTTATCTCTGCAGCACACTCATGCCGTTATCATCCCAGCGTGACCAAACGGATTTACGTAACCACGAGTATAACCCGTGTTAAGTGTGACACAGTCACTGGCTTTATTGCTGTTTTTATTTCAACCAGGTCACCAGAATAAATGATGGCAATGTGAGTTTTTGCAAACCACGGATATGGTAAAACTTTACTTTAGTTTTCTTTAGGTGAACTTTTCAGTTTGATGTTGTTACCATCTGTTAAGATTCAGGCACAAAAACCACTTTGTTAGGCTGCAGAAAACATCGACCCAATCGCCAGAGTGGATAAGTTCAAACTGAACGTTTCTTTATGTTACAACTTCACAATTGGTAGTCACCAGCTGTTTTTATTCTGGGCAGTAAGCCACCAATCTGCCGTCCTTTTGGTGGCTCGCTCCGCGGATTTAGAGAGAAGGCGGCAAATTGGTGGTCTGTTTTGTTCCACCAGTTTTGCCCTCGGAGGTAACGTTACACTTATTTGCGCCTCCATTGCTGTAAATCCGAGGCGGCAATGTGGCGGCAGATGCTGAGATGGGCGGAGGTGTGGATGATGTGCACTGCTGCGCACCCACAGCCGGGAGTTTTAAAACCAGGAAACAGCTGATCACAGCAGTCAGTTCGTCACTTCATCCACGAAGATGAGCAGCTGGAAAGCCGCTGAGATCCGGGAGATGCTAGCGTCTCCTCGCTCTCTGTAGCTGTCTTGGTTGTCTGCTTGTTGTTGTAGCGGCGAGCTAATAGCGGTCGCTACTTTCAAATTAAAAGCCCCCCGCTAAGAACCCAGTTCTAAACTCCGATGGGGTGCAATGTAAAGCTCTTATTTTGAAGAAAAACTGTGAAAAATTGTCCCATAAGGAATGAATGGGACGGGGTCAAAAAGTCGCAAAATCATCGACGTTTTTCAAACATCTCCTGCTCTGGCATACTTTGACCTAGAGACACCATTCAAACTTTAAAATGTAGGCACAAGTCTCATCTATTTGAGTTGTATTTGAACTTTCTTTCTACGATGTTTAGTTTTTGAACGGTGACCCTTAATTGATCGTGAGTGATTTCGAAAAAATTCAGAAAAATTCAGGATTTTCAATGTGTGTGTATTGCGGAATGTTCGCGCAGCACCAACTGGCAGAGTGGGGGAGCCTGAAAAAAACTCTCTGAAAATGTTTCTTTAGATGACGATCCTAGCCACAGATTTCACACTACAATAGTGATATTTTCCAAGAACGTAGCCACACTTGTCTTCTGTCTGGCAACGTGTCCACTTTATCGGGAGGATGTACGGTTTTTGAATTATCTGCGTCTAACCGACACAAACTCCAGCAACTGCCCCATAAGCCCCAATGTTAAACGGGAAGAGGATTTTGGGAGAAAAGCAGAAACTGCCCTGCTTCTCTTCACGCCCAACTTCCTGCTTCACGTCACGTCACATGTTGACGCCTACCAGAGGAGGAAAAGTGGAGGCTGTTTGGAAAAGGAGGAATATTACACCTCCCTTTTAGAGAGACAAGGAGGCACATTGCAGCCTTTACCTTGCTGCACATGTGCCACCTTTTCTATCTGAAAGGGGCTACAGAGAGATTTCTTGATACGCGACAGTAAAGAGGTAATGTGGTCGGTGACAGGAAAATATGGAAGCTCGATACTCAGCCCTACATTTCACAAGACGATATTGGCAGTCCGGATGTATCAAGATAAAACTTGCAGCTGATGTATTATTAGGCTGAGGTCAACAGTGAAAACTGTTTACAGCACAAACAGGAAAATCAAGCCCAAACTGGAGCAGCGAAGACTAAAACAAACCATGATCCCTGGACCACAAACGGATCTTATCTCTAAAAATAAATGCCCGGCCGCTCCACCGTCTCACATTTCAACACCAAAACAAATATTTTTTAGAGATTCTGTTTCCAGAAAAAGTCATTTTTTATCTAAAGCTAACAGGGCTGCGCTGATACCCCCGACTCAACCGGGACAGGAAAGGCCTTAAATAAACACCAGCATGCACACAGCATGCGGGCTGTTGACCTCGACTTCAGGACACGTAACGTTAATCCTACTTTGACAGTTTATCACAAACAGACCTGGATGTGCATTGATGAAGACGTTACGACTGACAAATATGATAGTTGGTAAAAGATATCCTGCATATTTTTTGTTTTTGCAGAAGCACAGAGGGAAATAAAAGACACACTGAGGTCAAAGTTTTGGGCGGCTCATCTCGATAACTACATGCAGATATTTTTGTGATCTGAAGTCGTGTTTTCTTGCAGCTGGTCAAGAACATTCTTGTGGGTTTTTTTCAAGTCTCTACATCTTAAAAGCACCAAAGACCAGTTGTTTGTACTACCAAAGACCAATTTAATCTCTTGTTGACATTACTCACAAAAGAAAAAAGCAAAGAGAAGAAAGTAAGAAAAGCAAACCGTAATGGTGAACAGGAGAGTGTGCATGATTGTAATGCAACAAATATTCGGTCACAAGACCAATTTAAAGACATCGAAGTTATAAAATAATATGTGGAAGTGAAAATGTAAATGCAACAGGGAGACACGAGGCAGTGGAGAGTGGAGAGACCAGCTGAAAAATCTGGGGAACGCTGATCTAAAAATAGCAGCATCAGCGTTCAGGTTGAACTAACGGTCTCTGTGCTCACCGGAGTAATCATTGACTCGGTTTGCCTTTTATCCGTTTGGACATCCGACTCAGGGTTTACCTTTCCCTCTTCCTGTCCTTCTTTCCACCACGTCAGCCTCTCTCCGACATTATTCGTTTGACGTTCTGTCGGTGCAGTTCCTAGTTTAGATGGAGCTCTAATCTCTAGTCTGTTCTGGTCGGATCTGCATCTCGTCTGCATCTTCTGATGTTCAGGTTTTGGTGATCGTTTAGCGAGAATGTTGGCAGCGTAGTCCTTTTCCACAAACTGGGATTTTAAAGTAACATATGCATAAATATCTGTTAAAGCCCTTGCAGATGCACACTGGGTGTCGGTGACGACTTTCCTGGGAAAATATCCCAAGCTGAGCACAGTTAGTGACGCGTTCATGACGGACAAGAATAAGTATATAAAGAGGTAATAAGTAGGTATAATTAACGTCTCAGAAGACATTATTCCCTTTTCGCTTTCACGGGGCGTTGTTATGGAGCCGTGTCAAAAACTGACGTCACACAGGCGACACTGGATCTCTGGAAATCTTCGAGATGCCACTTTAAGTTGAAGAATGATCTTTTCAATGACAGACATCATGTGTGTATTGTTGCAAAGGGGCGAAACATTTCCGGTAAATTTCCGGTAAATTTCCATGGGAAGTTAAGCAACCAAATCACGTGATTTGCCATGCGATTTTGTGATTGGTTGATGTGGTGGCTTTTTCCACCAATAGGAAACGGGGTAGCATGTGTTTTTTGCTTGCAAGCACTTCCTGTTTGCGGACACGTTCCTGGGAAAAGTCTGTTTTTACTGTTTCTTCCTGCACTAAACGTGACGGCAATATTCGCGAAAAAGCGTTGCGTACATTATTTATCACAAGTCCGGTTTCACTCAGCCTTTCAACGCAATTTAAAAACTGGTATATAGTTTGAAGTCCGCACTTTCGCCACAAGTTGAAACGGAGAATCAGCGAGGCTGCATCTCGGTGCTCCGTCGTCTTAAAGCGGTCATGTGATTTGGACGTGCCGGCGCGTCCGTCAACCCCAGAGGGTTAAACATTTAATATATTTCCCCATAATATCATCAAAACTTACTTAATTTTGTGTAGTCCACAGGCTCAAATGTGTGCCTTCAATAGTCTTGTGTGCTTTGGGCTCAAAAGTGTGGTCCAGTCTTCTAGAAATCATCTGTACATGTGATGGAGGCATGCACAGTGCCTGTAGGGGGCGTGGCCTCAGTGTGCTATGTGCATGTGACTGAGGAATGGCTGGATATTCAAGTGTACTTGGATGGCATCTGTTTGTTTTAGTCAAGATTATGTTAAAATATACTTTCCCCAACTATATTTAAGTTTCCTATGAAGAGCCAATGTATGTGTGTAGTTTATGGCACCACTCAAACGGGATTAAGGAATGATTTGTCTCTTCATTCACTACCGTACAAAGTTTTTAAAGTGTACGTAGGAAGTGGCGTGACTTCAGCTCGCCATACTGGTCATACGTGACCTGTGTTATGGCTACACGTACTGTCCGCCTGCTGTTTGGGTAACCGTCTGCGCGAACGCCTGGCAAACTGTCCAAACTTCCCCAAACTTGGACAAACAAAGACTGAACATGTTGAATCTGACCAAACATCCTAAAACAAACACCGACGGACAGCCATGACACGCCAAAACAAACATCTGTGCTTGTCGGAGAGTGTTTGATTGGTGTGTCATCGGCTTTAATAACACTCAGTAAACAAGTGATTTGTTTCCTTTGATGTACGATTCATAAAGAAAGCTGAATTATCAGATATTTAGGAGGTTTGTAACAGGTAATGGGAAAAGCTTTCCTTTCGTATTTGTCTCTGCAGCAGCGTAGACTGATTTAAAAGCTGTTGCCTGAATTCAAACAGCTGCAACCTTGTATTCGAGAATTAAAAAACGGTGCTGAGTTCTGACCCGAGTGACATCAGACCTGAGTCATGATCTCTCTCTCTCTCTGTCTCTCTCTCTCTCTCTCTCTCTCTCTCTCTCTGTCTCTCTCTCTAGGATGTTGACCCTGTAGGTCGGCGACCTCACACATCCGACACACCATGACAAGCGTCAACTCTCCCGCCTGTCTGCTCGCCCGCAACCGCTTCTACAGAAGTAAGACCACACGTACACCGAACTTTATTTTTAAATCCTGACTTCAACGCGTCGTCCAAAGGGGAGACAAATATTTGAGCTGAAGCAAAGTTCACGTGTTTTATGTGTGTGTGTCACGCGTTTCCTTCATGACTGTTCATGAACTCGGATGTGTTTTTAGGAAAGCGGCACTGAACTCTGTTCCCCCGAAGGAAAATAACATCCCGCCTGTCTTCACTGAACCGGGTTGTTACCTGATCGAGACACGGTTTCTACTGTACGACCAATAAGTCTGATTAGACAGAAAGTAGAAGGAATCTGAATCGGCACAGAACAGAAAGTCTGGCGTCTTTTAGCCCCGTGTTTAGTCCAAATTCAGGGGATAACCCTACAAACTCAGACCCAGGCTAAAGTCTAGAAGCTAACCGACAAAAGATGGGGGCTAAAAGATGTGTGAAATAAAGCTGCAACAGTTTATTAATCAATTATTCGGTTGAAAGAAAATTAATTACAACCTACTTTTGATAGTTGATAGCTGGTTCTAGCGTCTTAATGTGAGGATTTGCTGCTTTTCTTCATAATTTAAGCCGGTAAATGAAGAATCTTTGTGTACTTTGTTATTGTACTTTTACACAACAGGCTCTGGAAGATTTTGTCGTGCATTTTTAAACTATTTTCTAGTTTTAGCAACCTCAGAAAAGACCGCACGATGACAATACACTGCAGCTTATGCCTCCAACTAGAAACCGAAAATGTCTGATTATTACTCCATGGAATGCTCAGTTCTTATTATCGAGAGCTGACAGGGAAAAGAACGGAAGTAATGGAGTAATAATCAGACATTTTCATCCTTGAGCTGCAGAAATCTACTGCACTCGGTAATCGACTCGTCAGGGCTTCCCCACACAGGCAGGCTGCTGGAGGAGAGGGTGAGTTGTGCTGTGTTTTTAATACAAATCCGGCAAAGCTAGCAGATGTTTGATGCTTCGTACTGTGTGCTGGGACTGTACATGTACTGTTGCTGAAGTTTGGTGCTGTTCTCACCATTAATTGTGGCTTTTTGATGGCGGTTTCTAGTTGGAGACATAAGCTGCAGTGTGTTGTTATCGTGCGGTCTTTTCTGAGGTTGCTAAAACTAGCTAAGCTAGCGGTCAGCTAACTTGACCTCTCGAGGGGGAGTCTTACTCGGTGTCACGGTGTGTTAGACCATGGATTAAACTCACACCAGAATATCCCTTTAACGGTTAAGTGAGACAATTTTTGTGATTTGAAACTGCTCCTCTGACGCACTAAATACAAGAAGTGAAAAAGGAAACGAAGCTCACTTGTTCCTGCTAACACTAACAAATACAGCAGAAACTCCCTTATATACAGTCAGTAGCCACACGTGCTACCACTCACACACACACACACACACACACACACACACACACTGAATCAGCAGTTACACAGTGACAAAGTCTGGCTTTGTGAACGTGACTCTCACTTCCTGCACGCTTTGTTTCCTCTTAGTAGAAATTTAAAAAATAATTAAGACCAAGGGGGAATTCCCTGTTTGTCTGTTAGTCAAGAAGTGAACGTCCTGTTCTTTCAGTAAACTCTACCTTGAGACAAACATTGGCCCCGCCGGGATAAACGTTCTCCTGACACGCCGCTGTGAGTTTGGATCAGCGCCCAGAACATTTTAGTGCAGGTGGAAACTCGCCCCGAACAACGTGACCACGATCACCATCAGTTAGTTAGATGGTTGTGACGATGATGATTTCTCACGCTGATGTTTAAACAGGATGAGAATAACTTTTGGCTGAGTTGTTGGCAGTATAGTTGTGAATGAAACCTGCTTTTGGTTGGACTATACATTGTTCCAGAGATTAATTGTGATAAATATTAAATATCATTATGCTGAAAAAGACTCTCGAGGTCCTTCTTCATAATTATTAAATTCCAAGTGAAGTTTGCTTTTTCAGTAAGCTGCTGTGATTTTAGACAATAAAGTTAATTGTCACGCTGTAAAACATCCCGCGTCTGTTAGACACCTTTGTCACAGTCGTCTGATAACCTCATTTTTTAGGGATCATCCTAAAAATGTGTGTATTTCTGCAGATAAATCCTTATCAGAATTTTTTACTCTGACCCATCAACCCCAAAGATTATCAGTCAGGGTCTAAATATTATAGCGTATTAATGCAAATACACCTGTTCAAAGTGCAAAGAACTTCAGAATTAAAGTAAAACACACATAAAAATTGAAACCACAGAAACATAGCAATAAATAAAATGTGAATTACAATGGTCGGGGGGAAACCCTGCTATTAATCTGGCATCATGTTGTATAATAGTGTCGCATGAACCAGGAAATAATCTGAAAGTTTGAGGATTCGGACAGAAAGTGAAAGTGTCGGAAGTCAAACTGTTATTCTGGGCAAAAAGGGGGTGACTCAGCATGAAATCATGGCTGGACTGAAGGTTTCTAAACCACTTTACAAAACTCGATCTCAGACCACAACATAAAGAAACATTTCACTAGAAAACATGCATCTTTAAAATGAACTGAGAAGGTTAGCATCAGCAGTGACGCTGACGTTTGATAGACTGACGTGAACTTACGACGGAAACCCAACAAGAAGCTCTGAGCGACAACGACGAGCTGATCGCAAGAAATAAAGCCACTTTCAAATGTCTCTCTCTCTCAGATCTGCCCTCCGGTCCGGAGCAGATGAAGCCTGTGTTCAGCCGTCACAACGACTCCGTCAGACACAAACAGAAGCAGCTCACCGTCTGCGTCGCCATGGCAGCACCTCCAGGTAAACCTATACCGTGCACGGTACACTTTTAAGAATCACGATGCTAGTTGAGCAGCTCCGGCTCCTAAAGATGTCAGGTGATGAGTTTGAGGTCTGAGCTCGGTGCAGGACGGTCGAATCCTTTCACATCAAACTGGGAAAACCTTTACGGACCGAGCTTTGTGCACGGGGCATCGTCAGGGCCTTCCTCTCCAAATCTTTTGTTGTAAAGTTGGAAGCACGAATGAAAAACAGGCCCAGACCAAATGACTGTAGAGAAGGTTTCCTCATACTTTGCTGCAACACACAGCAACACAACAAGCAGGAAGCAACAGTGAAAAGATGTAAACGTGCATCAATTCACGACGAAAACATACAGAATGATTTCATATTACTTTGGAAAATTTGGGTCTGGCCTCTTCAGGGGGAATTTCCTTCACTTCTTTCAGAGCTGTTGTGTGTAAATAGGTGAGTAGGTCGACAAGAAGGTAGATGTATACAAGCACACACGCTATTTATGGTTTACAAAGACATCTCTGTGTGCTCAGTAAGTAGGCCAGTATGTGCAGCTCACACACACATGCAGAATTAAACCTAGATCCAGAAAAAAAAGGCTTTAAGTCCAATTGGGTTAAAATATGCATTCGCAGTGGTCTGGGTTTAAACAACAAGGCTGTAGCTGTTCTGTATTTTTCTTTTTGTGAACAAACTCTGTGAAAAAGTCCCTACGCTGTCTGTGTCTCTCAGCCCGAGCCCGTTCTCTCCCACTGAAGATATAAATCTTTTAAAAGGGCGCCACAAATAGAAAGCTTCCTTCTTAAAAAAAGACTTTCCTGAAACAGCTGCACGCTGTGTGATGGTCAGACCGAAGGAAAAAGTGCATTTCTTGCAGTTTGTCAGCTGAGGATGACGATATATATCTGGTGTTTATTTATATACACACTACAAAAAACCTTGAAGAGACAAAAACAAGGGACCAGAAAGATTGATCAAGTAGTTGTCAACTATTAAATTAAACTATTAAAGTACTTACATTATCCCAAATGTTTCCAACAATGTTCAAACCGTAGAAATTCACGAATGTTCTCAAGGTAACGGTGCATTTCATTATGTCACCGGTCGCTGTAACTTCCAGGAGAGTGTTCAGGAAGTCGAAGAATGTGACTAAATATAACATGAATAAAACTTGAACACTGAGTCTCATCAGGTAGATTTTCATCAACGTTGGTGGTCGAATAATCTGACTCCAGGATCATCTGTGTTTATTTGTCCCAAAACAGCCAGATTACTTTACATTAGCTGTAAGATAGCAAACAAAGTAAAACGCTCCAAGGTTGTGTTAGTCTGTGTGTTTGACTTCAGATCAACCTCTGAATGAACTCAGCACTCAGCAGAGACTCTGGTTCTGGTTCTCTCGCTCCTCTCTGTTACATTATGTTCATGAAGTAAAGTACATTTCCCCTCCAGCTCCAGTCAGCAGTCAACATTACACAACATCCAACGATGGAGGTCACCTCTGGATCACTGCTGCAGTCAGGTTGATAAATAGGAGTGAAGATAAATCCACTTTTCAATCCCATTGTTAGAAAGTAATATCTGAGCTCTCCTCCCGTCGGTAAACGGCTCCGAATCAGAGCAGAATCTGATGTGAATCCGAGTGTTTATTCCTCCAGAAGGTCTGGATCTGCAACCGCCTCTCTCCTCCAACACAAATCTCTGCAAATGTTTTGGGTTTTGTTTTGTTTTGAGATCAAACACTGTAAATATTTTCTCCTCTGTGACATTAAAGTTAATACCTTTGTATTTTGGGCAATTCAAGACATTTGAGAACGTCATCTCAGTCTTAAGGAAGCACTGATCCCAACTTTTCACCATTTTCCTACATTTTATTGACCAAACAGCTAATCTATTAATCCAAATGGTATTTGACGAACTAATCGATAATCAAAAATATCAAGAAAGCTCTACATTAAATGCTAATTTACTTGGACAGTAAGCAGAGAAACAAAGATGGCGTATCTGAAGTGAAGAGTTGTTGAGCTCCTGCAGCTCATCCATGTGGTTTCTCTTAACATAAAGATATCTTTTAATTTGTTTCCAGACTCAAATTAAACTCTGTTTCTCCCTCTTCCTTGGATTCTCAGGTGGCACTGGAACCAAAGGATTATGGGTCGACATCATGCTGGGCTCTTCTTCATCTCTTCACTTCTCCATCTCCAGACCGACCAGCCCTGCCGACCGGCGTGTCAAGTAGAAGGAAACAAACGCACCTCTTTGGTTGACAGACTCAAAGGAAGTTAAAAAAAAAAAAAAAAAAATCTGGATCATTTGACTTCCCTGCTTTTATCAGCCCTCTTGGCTGCTCAAGGATTTCACAGCCTGGGTCAAATGGACGAGCCAAGACAAAGTGGACAAATTCCAAGTAGAAAAAGACTTTTGAAAATTAAACATCAGGACAACGGACCTGATGTCGAATATCCAAGGCTGCTTCATTTTTGATTACATCCTGAAATTGTAGGCCTCAAGTGAAGTCAAAAGTTGCCAAATATCAACAAAAAGTTGGATTTTTGCAAAGACATTTGTATTTACAACCTTCTGCAGCTCTTTAAATGGAGCAAAATGTAATACTCCTGAAACAGAGCTTCACAAAGTGATCATTTAACTGCACCACTACTGTGAGAATTAAGAAATGTATGTTTATAAGTATGTATGTCTGCAGCGAGTCACTTTAGCTCCAGTCTCAAGTTAATGTCTGATATTTCCTCGTGCAGTGCCACGGAAGAAAAAATATGACGAGGAAAGCTTGAAAATCTTAAAAACTGTTGTTCAGCGCCAATAAACAGTAATTGTCTCGACTCTCGTTTATCAGTTATAGCATCGACTTCAGGCTGTTTCCAGGTGTCCTGCAGGGTACACTTTTTGTCTGAGTTTGTTCTTGTTTTCAGTCCGTGTGAACTAAAGGCAGTCGGACGTCGGACGTCGGACATCTGAAGAGTTTGGAGAGAGTCGGACGAGTTCGGGAACAACTCTGTTCGGTGTGTTCAGCTGTGTCGGAAGAGCTTGGACGGTGTCTGGTCCGATTCAACTTGCGAAGTCTGAGCGAGTTGACTGTCTGAGGATTGGACGCCGTCGGATTCTCTGATTGGTTGTTAGCTAACTGTTCAACGACTATTCAGATTGGAGGTGTGCTAGCGAATCAGCGCGTGTGGGAGGGGCGGAAGTGATGATGGTCCGCACACCGGTTCGTCATTTCCTGTTTTCATGTTTTCCGATTACTACTCGTGCAAGCACAGATCGTACACGCTAGCAGTGGTTGAGGCGATGTGTTTCAGTGCAACTTTTCTGCCGAACGGGTCAGACGAGAGGCAACGGAGAGGTCGGATAAAGGCAGTGGGTTGTTGGTTTGAGTCTGGGCGGTGTGTGAGACCCTTAACATGCAGCTTACAGCAGGAACCGAGGGCATTTTTGTCTAAATTTAGATGAGTTAACATACATTTTGAGCTGCAGTGAAGTGGGAAAAACTGCTGATTGATATACCGACATACATCAAAAATATTCTAGGTTACAGTTAACAGTTGATGTTCCTGAATTAAAGTCCTAAAATAGGAGAATCTGATTTTTTTTTTACTAATTTTATACTAATTAACTGATCACAAAATTGCAACGCTGACTTCAACCATATCAGCCAGCACTATATCAAGTTAGCCAAAAGAAGAACAGATGTTGAGAAGCAGACGGAGGCGAGCCTGACAAAGAGCGACAGAGATCCTGACAGAGGAGAAAATGAATCACCGTCTTCACTCCCACTTTTCGACGACCCTCCGAACACCCAGTGACCTGGAAAAACTGCAGCGTGGGTCGACGACCGTCCGCTCGGCTCTTCAAATGCGGCCACAGAACAAATCCTCTTTTCAACCTTTCAGCACCGTCATCCCATTGTTTGTCTTTCCTCTGTTTCATAGAGACAGACAGAGAGACGGAGGGGCTGAATGGGGGACAGCGGCGCTTACACAAACCCATTTTACAGTCAAATGGGAAAATCCTGGCGTCAGGATTTGTGCTGCTCGACAGTCAGCAGGGAGATTTTTCTCCATATGTCAGGATAACATGTAGGAGTCAAAAGATAAAGAGAGGGTTTGTGGAAATGTCATTTTGGAGGTGGGGGGGCCGCAAAAGGCTGAAAAAGTTAGTTGGTGTTTGCTTTCTGCATCGTCATCATCCCAACTGTGCGCATGACTCAAAAGCACTGTGGTGATCAACGCTTGTCAGATTAAATAGGTCTGAAACGAACTCAGCTGATGACCAGATATGGAATGAATTTATTGTACAGATGGGTCCAGCTCAGCTTTATTTATACCTGTGAAGGCAAGTCACCTACAGCAAAAGATATACATAAGAAATCAAAGGCTATGAGCTTGAACATATGTGCAGAATTTGTGATAAATACATTAATAAATAATCTGAAAGCAACTCACCAAAACAACAGCAACACCTGAGAGTCACTGAAGATACTCAAACATGAGCAGACTATCCACTGGGCCTAAATCAGCAACCTGTAATAGTCACAAGAGTCATGCCAGATGACTAACTAAGCTTAAACTGGCTCAGCCACCACAAGAAATGAATCCAGTGAATCCAGATATGAAGATGAAGATGAGGAGAGGTGAGAGGTAGAAGCCCTTCAGCCCAGCAGACACCAAAACATCAACCACACCCAGGAATTAGCCAGCACCACCAGAGCTAATAATCATATAATCGAGCAGGCAAAGACAAACTGGACCAAGCCAAGAAATTCACCCTTATAAAAGTGTTAGCACAAACAGGTCCTACCTTTAAGAAACGTTCCTCAGACCTCCAGGTGAACTGGACCATCTTGGAACAGTCATTGTGGTCTCAGACTCCGACTTCCGTTTAAAAATGGCGCCTGTGGGTAACCGCTAGCTAGCTAAATGTCAACGGCTAAAAAACCACACAAACATCAATATTCCACTACAAAAAATAAAGACATCCTGATGTAACATCGTGTGACTGTTTGTATGCTAGCTTGTTTATAACCCTAGAGGAGCTGTGGTGGTCGGTAAAGGGAGTTTCAGCAGCTGAGCTAGCTAGCTTATTTAGTGCTAGCAGCAGATATGCTAACACGAACATGATGCGTTCCATTGCGCTCGGAAAACTCGGAAAAGAACGATCCCGACACGGAAAAGTGTCATCTGAGTGGGAAACTTTTTTACTTTATGTAGTGTTTGTTTGTGATAGGTGCAGTAAATACAAGTTTTTAGTTGTCAGTTTCACTTTTCACAATCTGAGCTTCAGAGTTGTTGGGGCAACCGGCCTTCATGTGTGTTGTTGGGGCTTGGTGAGCCCAGGTAAGTCCAGGTGTGAATGGCTGTTTGCGGTCGATCCAGTTTTACATAGATGAGATTATTTTACTTTTCTTGCAAATCATCTGGTCAGCAGAAGACAGACAATGGTGAGGTATTAAAGTGGGTAAAGTGGCACTTCTTGTAATAAACTACATTTTCTTGCATGTGACTTTACTGTACTATATATATAGTTGCATGTATGATGTGCAATGTCAATTAAATGTTTTACTACTACTTTTTATGAGTAGCTTTAGTTAACAAAACTGAACCTCTCCCTCGTGTAGCTTCCCTGTGGTTAAATTTCTTTCAGTAATTAGTACTTGAAAGCAAATTTAAACCCAAAGTGAAATGTTAATTTTGGAAGCAAATGCCTCTAAACTTTAGAACTTGGATTTAAACTTCATTTCAGCACTCAAAGCCATCTGCAGGGGAAGTTAACCTAGATTAGTGTAGGAATCTTTCTTATCCATAGGGACTGCTGGGCTCAGTTCCCACACGCGTTCCTGTGTTTTTGACTCGGAGCCAAGTGTTGCACAACTCCAGAGCAGCAGCAGCAGCAGTTAGTGGACATGAAGTGCTGCTCCCTCAACTGTTTACTCAGTTGGTGAACAGCCCTGTACAGAACCAGTGAACCACTCCCTGGCAAACAGACACTTTCTCTGACTGGTCCTTATACGGCTGTTTCAGCCAACAGGACTCAGCACTGCAGATGAACACATATAGTATAATAGTTTGACCAGTAAAACCACAGAGAAGGCTGCACGTTTACTCAGTTCAGACTAAAACTGTCCTGTAATATGCTTCTTCCGTTTACGTATGCCGAGGGCACGTTTTAGTTTTTCCATAGAGTGCATGAGTAAAATCAAAGATGAGAGCCGACACAGAACATTAGGCTGCAAGAGTCTACTTTATTGCATTTGCAATCACAGGGTGACAAAAGTGAAAAATGTTTAACAAAAGGCATGTGGATGTGTATTCACCACACTGTGTCTATGCACCACAGTATTACAAACACAGAACAGTACAAATGTTAAAAAAAAAAAATACATAGGAGCTTATCAGTTGCATCATCGTCTTGTTTTTTTTTTGTCTATTTTTTCATTCATTTTTTTTTCGTTGTTGTCAATAAAAATAAAAAAAAAATACAAGGTTACCAAAACAAAAACGAGTTAGGCAGCCTATCCTACGATGAATAATATTTAAAAAAAAAAAAAAAAACTAATAAGGTTGTAAACGGGACATCCTCCCGTCACCTAGCGTTGGTCATTGTTTGGACTCCTCCCGAGGTGCGGTGTGGATCAGAGTGAGGCTGCAGGATCAGGAGGAGGTGGGGCTTCCTGCGTCGCTGCTCTCACTCGCCTGCCGCTGCATCACCATCTCCCTGGCAACGCAGGTGATCTGACCGTTGGTCACCGCACCTGGGACCCCCGCCCTGAGAGAGAGAGAGAGACGGAGAGAGAGGAAGATTGTGAAAAGCCATAATTGACACTGGATAATAGAAAAGGTGCATCTGTGTGTCAAACAGATACGAGTTGATGTGTAATGTACACAGTGACAGTTCATAGTGAAGCAAACAAGCAGAAGAGACGTCATTGTCTGCACACCATGGATGTATTAATAGAGCTGGACGCACTCAGCTTTTCTTCAAATTTTTGCCAGTGGCCATTTGCGGTACTGAAATGAAGAAAATTGCCCCTGTGGACCAAAAGCTATTTTACCCTTAGACCACCTCCACAAAAGAGACCCTGAAAAAAAGGCCTGAAAAACGCTATTTTTATTTGCCTAGCGACAACTTTCTGGCTCATCCAAGTGATTAAACCATCTTTGAGTCCACTATTCAGTTATGCTAATGCATCCATGTAAGTAAAAGACTAAGAAGTAGACAGAAAAGCTCCGTATCCAACGGCAGATTCTTTAACAATGCTGTAAAAAGATGAAAGCTAAGCTATATTTGGAAACCTGGGAGCTGTTCACACTGCATATTCTAAGCCCAGGGCTATCCTAAACTAGCAGCTACCCTGCTCTGGAGCAAGGCCAGCAAGCCCCAGGCTAAAGTCAGGGTTGTGATGGAGCTCTGCTGGCCTCAGGCTAACAGCTCTGTTAGCCTGAGGCTACGTGCAGTGTGACAGGCACTGTGGTGACTGATTCTTCTGAAAGAAGAAACTGGGCATTTAAAGACATGGTTTTGGATTATGTCCAGGATTAAAATAACCCAGACACAGCAGCTGAGTTAGGGAATGAGTCAGTAACATGTGTTGGTGTACTTATACTTACTTCTGCTGTGCCTCCTCAGTCAGCGGGGTCATCCCTGGCTGCTTCCCAAAGAAGAAACTGGACCACCAATGGCCAGAGTCCTGCTTGGGGAGTCCTGTGGAGGCAGATAATGAAGAGGTGAGGATTTAAGTTCATACAGCTAACATAGTTTCTGTGAAGTCAGTGCTCAGAGGAAACTATTTCACCTCAGTTTTAAACCCCCAAGCAGCAACTTCCCTGCAGCATGACAGCAGACTGAGCGTCACAGTGACTGATGCTAAAATGTGCGAGTTATGGGCGTCTTTCAACAGCTGCGCCCTGAGGGAGGGAGAAGTGACTCAGGTTTCCGGTGTCACGTCTCAGACGGGTGTTTGGATCTGGGTCAAACCGACTGTGACGCCTCCAACAACTGCATGTGCATTGCAGGCAGTTATAGTTACTGTACAGCTGCTGTGAGCCGTAATTAGCTTATAGGTCAACCTAATTTTAAAAGTGTCACCAGTTGGGGATGTAAATGTATCTGAGCAGACACAGGCCTTCACCAAAACTGTCTGACGGACTATAATATGATCTTGAAGCCCACATTTTACTGATTAAAACAATTTTTAGATGAAACTAATGTTTTCATTTGCAATCTAGATGAGATTAAGAAGTATAAACCCATCATTGCTTCCTGCTGAACTCTTAAACCTTTTCTTAAAACCTCTTTTTAAGTGGCTGTAAACATTATTTTACCAATAAAGTTATGATTTTACTGCCATGAAGAAATGTTGCTGACTAAATAAATGAACTGTGTGTGCACTGATCTGTCTATGAATGCATGTGCTGATTCTCCCCCCTTTACCCATTCTGGCGCACAGCACCTGGAATGTAGGTGTGAATACTTCAGCACCCTGAGACCGTTAAAGCTGACCTGACCCGGTGGTTAAAACAGACACAGATGTAAGACGGCCCAGATGGTTTTCACACAGAGCTGCACTGAGACGCTGATCCAGGATTACTGGTGAAGTCAGCTGATATTAACTGGGGCTGAGGGTTATATTGGTGTACCAGGGGCTCGACGCACATGTGCCAACACTAGATTTAATTTTTTTCTGAATCCTGACCAGAGAACGAAGGTCAAAGAAATCCACTCAATCCGAAAATGACTTTTACCCTAAAAAGGACCAGGAGCAAGCCGCACTAGGTGTGTCACAGGATGACTCAACCATAGTAACCGTGCGGTCTGAGGCAACAGCTGACTGAACCATGGCAATCGTGAGGTTACCGAAACTGAAGCCTCATCTGAGACGTCACAGGAGCAATGAGACGCAACAGGACTTCGATTGAGCAATGTTGTAATCTTTTGAAATTATTGCATTAACCACCCACAGGACAAAAAAAGTCATGTTACAACACTGATTCTTAAAGAGTCATTATGTGCAGAATGAAAATCATGTACATACAACTGTGTTACCTGAAGTGCTCCTGAGCCTATGTGGTAACATCCTTTATACAGTCGTGCTGAAACTCGTCTCATCTTTCGGTTTGAAAGGAGCATCTTTGAAAAGCCGAGTCGTTCACACGCAAACATGAAACTTTCATCCGTTACCAATTAACCAGGTGTATCATCGGAGCATTCAACAACTCCCTCAGTCTTTGTTGGCCTGACTTGTCTGGAACATGTTGCTGCCACCAAACTCAGAACGAAAGAAAAATATATTTACAAAAAAAGCTGAGTGTCTTTGTACGAGTGCATCAAGTACATTTGTCAAAAAAAGGGTTAGCATAGTCTGTTTAATTTATGAGCCACATTTTTTCCCACCCAAATCCAGGCTGCTTGCAACAGACAGAAACATCTGGAACCACCACAGACACACTTCCTGTGGTTGCTCCTTCTTTACAGCAGAACATGCCGTTCTCTCCAAAACTCCAGTCACTGAAATGTCTTTTGAGGAAGCGATGCCTTTCATGCGTCATTCTCTGTCTTAACTACAAACTGAGAAATCCTCGGGCAGCAGCTTTGATTCAGGGGATTTGGAACACAGCATTGTGTTGACACTATTAAACCTTTTATAATCAGCCTGTGGATATTGTTCTATGAAAGCATAAATGGTGTGCTCATTAATACAAGTATAAACCTCCAATGACGATCTAATTTCTGTCTCAGAGGCTTTTCAACACTGATAAACATTTAATCGTGTTTATTCTGGAGTCCTCCTTTGCATAAGGACTGATTTCCTCTGCTTTTTCCTTCCACACTGATTCAAACACCCACCTGGATGGTGAGGGATGACCTCGCCGCTGTACTCCGAACTGCCGCAAGAGCTACTGCTGGACGTAGAGCCGATGCGCCCTGAAGAAGAGTTGAAGAAGTGGTCAGTTTTATCACACAGTCACAAAACTGAAAAAGGTGAAAAGTAACAGGCAGAGAGCTCCGGCTTCATTTTGCACAGATCTCAATGAAGCAGGGTGCAAAACTGCTTTTGAATGTTTGAATGTCACGAGCCACTAAACGGATTGCCATGTTTTCTTTGGTTTGAAATGAGGCAAATCCACCCACAACTTGCATAATTTGGGCCCTGCAGAAGGGTTAATTCTTTGAACCAGTGGCAGAACTTAATGCTATTGCATAACTCCTATTGAGAGAGGGTGATGAGGCATTCACAGGGATGCCATCATTTAAAATCCATTTTCCTCTGGTTATACAACCACAACTCTGAAGGTCCAATGCACTCTTTTTATTTGATGTACTAAGACATGTTATCAGTCTATTTTAACAGAACAGAGTACATTTATTCACATTGATGGATATAAAGGATAGGAGGTGACTAAACATACTGATCATCCTCTAGAGAAAGTCAAGGACTAATGACTCATCTCAGCTAAACTTAAGCCAATTGACTGACTGTTTATCTAGTGGGAGTACACTGTATGTCCAACTGCAGAGTTATAGTGAGTCACCAGACAGGAAAGAGGAGTCAGTTTAGTCCTAATTAACAAGAGAGACTCACTTCGGTAGTAGTCAGTGGTTGCCACGAGAGAACCGCCTGCTGGAATAGCTGCCATTC
Organism: Lagodon rhomboides; assembly: GCA_039737535.1. Taxonomy (NCBI): domain Eukaryota; kingdom Metazoa; phylum Chordata; class Actinopteri; order Spariformes; family Sparidae; genus Lagodon; species Lagodon rhomboides. Next base: position 31,245,035 of record CM077792.1, on the reverse strand, counting down.
TGCTGTTGTTGGTCGCTGTAAGCTGTGCTTGATGGAAACCTGGGAAAAAGGAAGAACAGTTTCATCAAAACCAGACTGGGCCACATTACTCAGAGCTTCAGGGAATTTTTTTTATATTCCCTTCCAGGCAAATGCCCACACATGGGTCCAGGCCAGAACGTATGATGATTTCATAACAATGGCTCCAACTAACGATTACAAATGAGTCGATAGCTTGCTATTCATTATCGATTATCGAGAAAAAGTCAAATATACCCGTTGACGTATTCAATTGGATTCTTTTGTCCAATAAAAAGTCCAAAACATAAGATACTCAGTTCACTTTCATAGAAAACTGCAAATATAAATATTTAAGAATGTCAACAAATTCTGTCTGATTAATCAGTTCATCATCTCAGATTAAGGGTTACATTGGAATACCAGTTTCAAGGTACACCATGTTGTTAAAATACTGTGTACATTTGCTCATCTACTGTACTGAATTCTAACACATTAGTGTTATCAAACAAACATTTCAAGTTTCTGTCATATAATATTGTATTATTATGTTCACCAGTCGAGTAATGATCAAAATTATTGGTGATAAATCGATGGACTGACCAATTAATTGCATATCTATCTCAAGTGTTTGATAACCAAATCTGAAGGATTGTTATTTTTCCAGAGGTCTGTACAAAACAAGCGTCTTCCCTTATTTCTAGAAGACAAAGAAAGAAGGTTTTTATGATGTTGTTATGCCTTTATCGAAAATGTGCTGCTCCTGAGATATGGATATTGCAGTTGGCTATAATATAATTGTAATGTTTTGGTTTAAATCATTAATTTAAATCAACTAATTCTTTCAGCACTGATCACACACACACACACACACACAAGAGAAAAACACGCTCGACGCCTTGACAACAGATCAAGACAAATAAAGGCTGTACATTAAGATGCACATTAACAGATTATCTCTCACAGCCACAATACATAATTTATTTTAAAAAATAAAGGCTATATATTCTGTAAATGTTCCTCAGCTGCAGATCTGGGCTCTGCACGTCTTCAGTGTGATGACGTCAGCCCATGTTTTGCAGGGGTCTTGTTTACATTATAGTCTCTGCGACAAACCGACATTTTGGCTCGGTTCTCTCTCATCACGAACAGTACAACAGAAGAATCATTTAACGGGATCACGAGCAGAGACAAAGAGGGCTTTGAAGGTGGTGAAAGAACAGATTGTAAAGCTGGACCCTCCCTGTCTCCAACGAGGACATTTTCTGGCCCGACAGACAAAAACAATAACAATCTATAGGAGCAGCTAGTTGACACCAGAACTGTCAGCTGTCGACACCTCTGTTAATATGACCACCGCTTGTATTCTGGGGATGAAACCTGAATAAAACAAGCAAAGACTAAACACAAAACGTGTCCTCTTCTGCGTTTAACCCAAACAAAGACAGCCACAGAGCAAAAGCTGCCATTATCGCAGGCTAGCTAGCTAGCTAGCATCGTTAGCTCGCCCCCCCTCAGCAAGGAGCCCACCACCAGAGAAAACCACGGCGTTAACCACCATTTTATGACCGGGGAGAGCCTCACCTTATAGGGACCCAGACGTGCTGATGTTCAGTAGCACCCAATTCAACTCAGTCGGCGCGGCTGGGGGAGTAAACGCTAGGCGACGGGGCCCATTTGAAAATAAGTTTTGGGTAAATGTAACCCTCCAAGGTCCGAGCGGAGATCGACGCTGCTTCCTCCCGAACCAACGGTCCGCGCCTGCTTTTATACAGCCGGCTGGTGACGTAGCATCAGTCATGGGCGGGGCTACAGGGTAACTGCTCTTCACTCATCATGGACGACTTCAGAATAAAACCTGTTTTACATCAGAATGGTTTTATTCATGGAGGCTTATTACACTAAAAGCTTTTATTTTGAATAACGATTATTCTGTTTTACCTTTCCCCATGTTTTTACCTGATTTTATTGTCTCTGTGTTAATGTTTTATCATCAATCAATCGATCAATCAATCTTTATTTATCAAGCACATTTTAAACAGATCAAAGTGCAGTTTTAATCGTGCTTTACAAGTGATGAAGTGAAAAAAGCACATGGTATAAAACAGGTTTAGAGACTAATGCACGCCAACTGCAGCAAAAGGAACAGTTAAAATAATAAAAGAGCAAAACAAGCGCTGAAAATCTATATAAAATATAGTAAAAAGAATATAGGGCTATGATAAAATGAAAATAAATAAAAATAAGTCTAAAAAATAAAAAAAAAGACCCTTTATTACAATCCAGACATATTCTTAACTTAATTAAACTCGTAAAGACGTATTTGTTTTTATTTTTTGCATGTCCCCTAAAAAGTCAAGCTTCACAGGCATAATGTCCTGAAAGTTGTTTTTAATTTGAGCTTTCTCCTCAATCAGTACACTTCCAGGAAACTCCCCTGTGTAAATCCCATCGATCACTTCAGCATAAGGTCACATTTTTATCCAGTAGGGTATCAGCTTTACCTTTTTTTAGCTAAATTTGTCAAACACTATGGTATTTGGTAACCTGTCTCTCTGTTGCTCAATTTAAAAACACAAAGATGACTCACAAAGCTGAGTTTGGTTGCTTCATTGCCGTTATATTCTAATTTGAATATATTTTCTATTATATTTTTTTAATTCTTTCTCTTCCTTTCCTTTTTTTTTTCCAAAACAACATTCATCAACAATGTTGTTATTTATACGCTGTCTGTTTTTATTACATATTTGAGCACACAAAAAATAAGAATTATGAGATATATGTTTACTTTTTATCTCATAATTATGACTTTTGTATCTCATACTATAATTTCGACTTTTTATGTCATAGTTTGTTATAGCCTGTGGTGTTTGTCTATGTCTATTGCTCAACTTAGAAAACAAAGATGACTCACACAACTTTTTCCTTATTTTTTAAAATTTCTTTTTACAATGCAACATTCATGAAAAATGTTCATCCTGTGCAAGTGTTCCTCAGCCTACATGTCACACAGTTAAATGAATAACATGACTAGAGTTCTTATCAGTCACAGTGTACAGTACACTCTGCACAGTCACTGATGATCACAGTTGACTCACCAGTGCAACAACAGAGACTGTCCCAAACCTAAACAACAAGCACTATGCAAGCAGCGCCCACTGGTGGTGAAATACATGAATTGCAGTAATGTAATCATCTCTTATTTAAATGGAATGTAGCAGTAGATATTTATATCTGTATAGGTGTGTGGACATTATTCAGTTGTGTACAGTTACAAACAAAAACAGCGGCCTGTGCTTCAGTTAGTACAGAATGTGGGGTGTGATGTTGATTCGATTAGATAGACAGATAGATAGACAGACAGATATATCCCAATTCAAGTTTATAACTACTGTAACTATGTGAAAAACTCAAAAGCATTTTTCCGTTGTCGGCAGGATTCGAACCTGCGCGGGGAGACCCCAATGGATTTCTAGTCCATCGCCTTAACCACTCGGCCACGACAACGTGAAACCCTTCAGCACGTGTGCTGTGAGAAAATCTCGCGATACCGACTGATAATCAGGGAAGACGAGTTATTTCTGCGTCACCCTTGGAAACGAGATATCATCAGAGAAAGACAAGCCCTCCGAACTCAAAAGAGTCCCCTGTGTCAGCTGGTACTGAGATTGTAAACAGAGATTGTGAATAAGCAGAATATCTCTCCACTGTCAGAGATAGAGAGCAGAGACAGATCCTGACCAGGTCCGGGATCAGTGACCACAAACTGACAATCCAAACAGGAAGACACACACAAAAAAACATGTCAACCAAAAGAAAACAGAACATGTGGTCACTGTTCGACAGGTGCGGTTGAGACAGAGATGCACTTTCTCCTACAATGTAAAACATTCAACGAAAACAAGAAACATTTATTTTGACACATTCAGCTCTGTGATCTCAGATTTCAAAGAGCTGAATGAGCTCTCCGAATTAAAAATACTCCTGGGAGAAGGAGAAAGGGCAGATTTGGCTTTTTGAACTTGACGAACTTTATCTTTATGTGACGTCACGACATTGACATCCTTCCCTGGTGGTCTAGTGGTTAGGATTCGGCGCTCTCACCGCCGCGGCCCGGGTTCGATTCCCGGTCAGGGAACACTTGTTTTCTTAACTCTATGAATCGTGAAACCTGCTGTACACTTTATATGTTTCGGGCACGTCAAGCCAACTTCACTTCGTGTTCTTGTCATGGATTTTCATTCAGAAAAAGCATATTAACACTTATGTTGCACTCAATGGATTTTGCAAGATTCTGAAGTTGTTTTGCTGAATGGTCACAGTCACGATAGATGCTGACGCTTCCTCAGTCATCCAGGTGCTTTAATGTAGGCAACCAGATTTTCTTGGAATCATATCTTTACTAGTTTTCAGTTTCTTGCAACCAAATTTTACTGCAACCATTCAGCAACAGCTAATTAAACAGCTAAAGTGCTGAAATTTAGTGTTTCATGTAATTCACTAGTGTCTTATAGTGTTTAGCGCGCACTTTTAAACCCATATATAATGTGTCAGGTTATAGCACACATAAAATTACATTAAAGGACATTATGATGACAATTAGTCTGGTCTTATTATAACTTCAAGGCACCACAGATGCTCACATCCATTCAGTATGATTCAGATTTTAAAATAATGACCAAACACCACTCAGTCATTTAAAGGAATGCTTTATTGATATCCAAACATATACAACAAAACCAAAAAGTGTTTTTTTAATTCATTCGCCATAACCTTCCAAAGCTGATCCCTTTTAATAAATCAACATCAGCCCGTCCCAGGACCTAAATAAAGCTATAAGTACTCTACTGTCCTCCAGCTTCTGCAGCGGTTGGCTCTGAGCAGGCTCGTCATGTGCTGCACTTCCCAATGGCACCCAAAACAAAAGTACATCACCCTTTTCATCATCAGTCTCCAAAAAAAAAAACGGATTGCAGCTTTAAACAGGCGACAGCTTCACTGCAGAACAAAGTTTCATCCTAACAAGTCATTTAATTCAAAACTTTAAATCGTGTTTCTTGCACCGACAAGCATCAGTTGTGAGTGAATTTCTCCACTTTGTGTAAGAAAAATCTCAATTCTAAAGTAAATGACTTGAGATGAATGTTTCCTGCTCGTGAGCATCTTTTTTTTTTCTTTTCTTATCTCGGTGAAGCAGAAGATCAGAGACTCGGGGAGATTCAGAGGCGGAGAGAAAGAAAGAAAGAAAGCGTTTGTAACAGATATTTTTAAATATTGGCAACTTGTTTTTAAATGATGGCAAATTATTTGTACAAATAACAGATCCCCTCAGAAGTCCACCTCTCTCCGAAACAGACGTAAAGCCAAAAGAAAACATCTAACAGGAATATATTAACTACCAAAATGATCAACACAAAGAAAACAAGAAAATACACTTAAGTTATGATACACTGGCAGCAGATCTGAAGCAGTTTGATGTTCGTCTGCTGGGTTTTTATTACATGTTTGATCATTTTAACTCCTTCTTCTTCTATTTTCTGCTCTTTTATCGGTCTAGAGGCAAGTTTGAATCTTAGTGGGAAATTTTGGCTTAAATCATTCAATGATCAACATTATTAAAAAGGTACATAACAACTCATTTTTATATGGAAGCCCATTTCTGCCAGTTAAAGACAATAAAGTGATGAAAATGTAGCGTTTGAATTATGAGATTTATTTTTACTTTTTGTCTCAAACTGTAATTTTGATGTCTGAACTTTTTATGTCACAGTTTTGATTATTTAATCTCATAATTATAAATTTTTAGCTAATAACTTTGGCTTTTGATCTCAGAAAATCCAACTTTTTGTCTCATAATTTTGGTCTTTTGATCTCATGATTCTTTTTTATCTCATAATTCTGACTTTTGACCTTTTCAGTCGTCGTAATTTGGACTTTTTTTTAATCTCATCTCATTGACTTTTGAATCTCATAATTACTTTAACTGGCAGAAACAGGCTTCCTTATGGTAATCAACCTTTTCTACTGCCTTAATAAACCACACACACGACAGGATACAAGAGCAATATTGTGTCGCTGTGATGTCTGAGAAAGATTTTTGGCAATGTGCGGCGACACCGACACAACATCAGTTCATTAATGAGCCTTAACAGCAATATTTTGAGATGATTTTGGCAAATGTTTCCATGAGCTGACTCGCAATTTTTGGCTGTGAAATTTCACTAACATTAATGTCACATTATGTCAAACAACCGGAGGCGTCGTTGCTCTTTAATCAGCGAGTTTTAGCATTTAGCGTAGCAGGAACATGGAGAAAAGTGCACGACTCTGTGCTTTCACGTTTACCGTCACCGTTTCTGAGGCCGAGTAGTTTGTAAGAGCTTCTGTTTTTCTCACTTCAGGTGCACGACAATAAGAGCAACAGTGGTTTTTGTACAAGACGTTTGTGTTTGTTTGGCCTCATGCAGCGGGTGTGTGTGTGTGTGTGTGTGTGTGTGCAAGTGATCATTAGTAGCATTTAGTGTGTTAACAGGAGTGCACTGGTGTGTTCATGTGTGCATGTGTGCATTCAGGGGTTGTTGGCAAAGATCTTTTCCATGACACATTTTGTGGCTCGTCGGATCCTAAACATTTTACCGCTAACTCCCCTTTTCCTTCAATCGAACCAGTCTGTACAAACTAAAGAAAAAACAAAGGAACAAAAAAGGGAAAACTATTTCTTTTCTACCAGCTAAATTATACCAACAGGTGAAACATTTAAAGTGAGTAAGGCCGACAGAGAAGCGTTTGACATTCACCAGGTAGTGTACACAGCAAAGCATCGTCTCACATTGTGTTAACAGGAAGAGAGCAGCGGGGCGAGAAGAGACGCAGGCAAAGTGGTTTCAAATCGTCTTCTTGAGAAGTTTAGTTTGACTTGCAAATGACGACGCGTATATGCTCAGTTTGTCACATGAAACCGACTCGTTTACGCTCCTTCTCGCTCCGGTCTGAACTGCAGCTCGTTACTGAATCAGTTTCACACACGGACCACAAACGGACTTTAAAACAGAAAATCTCCTGACAGACGAGAACGCCTGTGAAACTGACCCACGCTTTGTTTTTCCACATCGTTTTAAGTTTGTTGTTTTTCCTCCGCCTGCTTTTTTCCCGAACTGATCGCCACCGTTCGGCGGCTTCAGCGACAATATATTTATTCATATAGATTTATACATATTGATAAAAGTTATGTAAAAACATTATGCAAAGCAGTGTAAAATAGTTTTAATACAAAATGGTTTAAGGTTTTTATCCTGTTGTTTTTTTTTTTTTTTACATCCTGGGGTGGTTTCAGGGGTGTTACACGAGACCTCGGTCGTCTTTGCATGGTTTTTATGGTACAACTGAGATGAGATATGCACATGCATGTAGCAGTAGTGGGTCTAAGAAGGGTGAGATGTTTTGGATCCTGTCCCTCCTCCCATGTGACCCCTGACCCCCCCAGTCTAACCACTAACCTCTAACCTGCGGGTGAAGTTCGCGTCACGGAGCCGTGAAGCAAACCGGGTATGAATGTCATGATGTAAGTACACGACAGCAGTCAGAAACAAGAAGACAGAATTAGTAGGTTTAAGTAGAATATAAACCACCATCTTGCTTATGCCCGTAAAAAGCTCCTCCACCCTCCGTCTGCAGACATCCTGGTTCCTAAACTCAGAGTTTGGGCTCCGAAATGCTCCTTTTATGATTAACGACTGAGAAACCCGACTCCCAGAATTAAACGCAACATTTCTGATTTAGTTTAGAGAACCTGACATCGTCTAATGCCTTCTGTCGTTAGACAGGTGATTTGCTATCAGAGGGGTGTTTCGGTGGAGGAGGTAGAGGCAGGAGGTGGAGATGTAACAAAGCAAGGTCTGTAAAATTACTCAGGTTTAGACATCAGCAAAACATTTTCCTTTTCCTCAATCAGCGAGGCAGAAGAGTGGAGACCAGCAGCGATGGGACCGGCGGGGGAAAGCTCGTCCCACCTTCGAGTCCGTCACCTCCACCCGTCGGAGTTTACAGACCTTGGGACGAAGGGAGCGGAGGCGAGTCGGTGAGGTGGAGGGTCAAAGGTCGGGGCTGACTCTGCGATGTGAGGTGATAACAGTACAGTCTCAGGTCGTGAGGAAGGTGGCAGCGAGGAGGAGGAAGAGGAGGAGGAGGAGGAGGAGGGATGCGTTCAGAAAGGCGGGTTCTCCTGAGTGGGGGTGGTGTCGGTGGGGGAGCTGACGGCATCTCCGTTTCCTTTGGGGCCGACGACCTTATACTGCAAGAGAGAGAGAGGAAGCAGAGCAGAGTGTTATTGATCCTCAGCAGGAATATTCTGACTCATCATCACTTTATGTTTCCTGTTGATGTTTACAGTCCTCAATTAGACTTCAGGCTCGGACTGATCCTGAAGGGATGCACCATCTTTTTTTTTTCCAGGCGAATTGGAGAGATCGCAGTATCGAATGTCCTCTTGCTTCTGTTTCTAAAAACTTGACTAGCAGATCTGTGCCAAGTGAACAAGCCAACTAGATGGCTACGCTGATTAAATGACTAACTACACATTAATCAATGCAATGCGTGTTAAGGTCGGCACACACCGGCTAAAACGTCGGACGTCTGAAGCGTTAGGAGAGAGTCGGATGAGTTCTGGAGCTGCTCTGTTCGGTGTGTTCAGCTGCGTCTGATTCGACTGAACATGTCTGAGGTCTGAGGTTGGACGCCGTCGGACACTCTGATTGGTTGTTAGCGAGCTGCTCAGTGACCATTCTGATTGGCGGTGTGCCAGCGAATCAGCGCGGCGTGTGGGAGGGGCGGCGGAAGTGACGATGGTAAACAAACCACATAAACAGAGACGGCACAGAGTTACAAACAACACTTCACCGTTCGTTATTTTGGGGATAAACCAGCGTATGTTTGGAAGCCATGGCTGTGTGGACCGAGGACTTTGAGGAGCAGCTGGCTGCCCTGGTGGAAGAGAGACCACCGTAATACGACATCACGCAAGTAATGCTGAGCTAACACTGTGTGTGCTTTGTTCTGATAAGCTACGGTCCGCACTCCGTTCTGTCATTTCCTGTTTTTATGTTTTGGGTGAATGGCACGAGACTAGCGCCACCCGATGTTTAGGGTGTTTGTGTTTCAATGTGACTTTTCTACCGAACGGATCAGACGGGAGTGCGACGGATGAAGGCAGTCGGCCTTGGGCGGTGTGTGTGGACCTTTAAAGTTAGCAACATGGCAGATGAGGAGCTTGTGCCATTAAATAAACTATCTCTAATGCAATATTGCATGTTTGGTCCAGTAGATAATTTCATCAGCTGTTTTAAGTCTACCAGCGTATTTCAAAACTGAGAAAAGGATCACAATTCAGATAGTGCTTGTGATTGCAACATATTGCATATGAAACCAGAGAGATCAGCACATATGCTCATGCAACCATTATCATTTTTACGTCAGGTTACATGAGGCTGTGGCTCTAAAGACTAAAGTCAACCTCTCAACATGACAGTGGAGGAAAAGGTGGGCGTGTTTTCCCTCCATTTGTGGACCTAGGTGCACGCATTTGACTTTTTGGTGTCCTCCTGAAGAAAAATGTACCTTTTTTTGATTTAAAAACATGCCATTTTGGACCATTATTACATCTGTGTACAAAATATTTGAAAATCTCGAGCAGAAAATATTCAACACACAAAAAGCTTAATGCTAAAACATGCTACAGAAGTCCACTGGGGTTTAACTTGAACCATCACATCTGGGAGAAATCATTTAGTTACCTTCAGGTTCCCCATTTTATCCTCAAACGACTTGAAGGTCGCAGAGTTCCTGCAGAACAGAGACGTAATGTTACGTTCACAGAAACACACGTGTTAAGATCCCATGCAGTGAAACCACGGTCGTTAAAAAGGCTGGTTAAATGTTAACACAGGCAAAAAACAGAAGCTTGAAAATACAGTAAAAACTATTCAAATATAAATGTTATATAATTCTGATTTTTATCATGGTTTTCTTGCTTTCATGCTCGCTCTTTAACACTGACACACACAACATGTTGTTTAGATGCATTAGATGATTTCAGTTCACCATAAAAATAATGATAATGTCAGTAGTCGACATAAAAATTTAATTAAGTCCTGAAAAACTCGACATGTTCAACAAGCAAAATAAAAAGTCCTGAATAAACACAAATGTATTTAATGTCATCACAGGCGACAAAATCTGACGATCTGCTAAATTCTGTTTAAACTTCTCACTTATTTCATTTTAAAAATTGGATTTAGGCATCAAAAAGATGAGAAACGCCTCAAGTGTACCAAATATTTTTCCTCTATTCAACCTAGAAAAAAAAATCTCACGGTTAAGAAATCTGCAGAAGAAGAAAAGCAGCATCACAACAAGCACAGACACGAACAGAAAGATCAACACAGTAATAAAGTTAAAGTGTGTTACTGAACAGAAAAGTACAGAGAGCAGGTTTCGTGTGTTACTTTACCTCATGGCCGGCATACTTATCGAGTGGCGAATGGAATAGTTGCTACTTTGTGAGCGTTAAAGAGAGGAGACAGAAGTGCAAGTGTTATAAAGCAAGCGAGCAGTGGGACACACACACACACACACACACACACACACACACACACACACACACACACACAAACACACACAATATAATGCAGTTGATACATCAGTTAAGTCGCTGCTGTTAATAGTTGCCCCTTAAATTCTGTGATGAGCTCAGTTCAGGAAGGAAACGCTTTATTTTATGAGTAAAACAAAAAATGCTATAAATAACAAGACATTAACTTTTTACTTAGATTTGTTAGTGTATATATTACTGAGTGTTAAAAGTTGATACCCACCCCCGACATGTGTTGTATGTGTCTTTGTTTTTTGTTTGTTTGTTCTTGGTTGTTGTTTTTATACTTGTATTATGTGACTTATTATTTTCTGGTAAATTTATGGGACAGGCTGGCGAAGGGAGGGTATGAGGGAGGGATTTCTGGGTGGGTGAGGTGATTATTATACCTGTAATGTAATAATAATTGCATTGATTCCTCAAGAAAATCAATAAAAAATGTTAAATATTAAAAGCTGATACACCTGAAGAGTCTTTTAGTTGATGCACAGCAGGTCAACAACAACAACTTAAGCACAAAAAATTTAAATAAATAAGTTATGTATTCATACGTTATGATTAAATGAATTATTAGCTAAAGATTCATTACACTCCTTTTCGAACATGTAATTAGAGTTGCCTGTTTATGTGAGCACTGTTATTTTGTTGGTTTGTTTGTTTGTTTGTGGAATAAATCAATCAATCAACAGGTTTACAGGTAAGCATATAATTAGAGCCCAACCAATATATCGGTGAGCTGATATTATCAGCCGATATCAAAGCTTTTTGGGGTTATTTAGTTCGCTGATGTCATTTAAGACGATAAACTTTATTATTAAAACTGTTTGATAACCATATTTGAGGTACAACTGCAACAAAGTGATTTTGTATCGGCCGATACATCGATCTCTGAATTCTTTAACTCCCTAATATCAGTTCTGGCCCCAAAAACTGGGTACAAACATAAAATAATCACATATAAGTCCAGTGTTATTTAGTCTAGAACATCCTCCAAACTTCATTTAACCAACTAGACTCATAACTGTCTCAGAGCGTAACGTGATTAAAGTACTTTCTAAAGGAAATAAAAAAAGAATATAACAGATTTACGATAAAATAAAGCGTTTCATAATCTTAAAGACAGAGTCCTCATCCTGTTTTGAGGCTTTAATGGCATAATAATGATGCTAAAATGCTACATGAAGTCAACAATTATTTGTTTAATAACCAAGATAACAGCAAAGTACATCATGCTAAGTGTCTAAGCTGGAGAAAAATCCATGAAGGCAATCTAAAGGAATAAAATAATATAAGATGCAGGTTTTAAAAGGCAGTTTGGACAAAGCAAAAGTATTAATAGCAAAAAAATGGCAGAGCTAAACCTCCGTGATGAGTTGTGTAACCGGACATGTTAGTCTTACCTAAAGGAATTAGAGAAAGGTAGAGCTCTGCAGGTCAAACCAAGGCAGCGATTAAAAAACAAAGAGAGAGAGGGTAAGCAACGAGCAGCGAGCAGCAGCATCAGGACACAAACAGACGACACACAGGGGAGATACAGCAGAGTCATCAGCAGGGGAACCAGGAGGACCGAGGGACAACAGAGCCGACGAGCAACACAAGTACAACCCATGTTCAAAGTTAAAGGACAGTTTCTTCTCTCAGCAGCCTGATTTTCATGTTTCCTTATCTTCATACCAGCGTGATCGAGTCACTGATGGAGGCCTGACAAGCTGAAGTGTGTCTGCTCCTCACCAGGCTCAGATTAAATCAGCCCTGAATTGATATGTAAAGGCTGACAAGTGTCAAATATTATGAGCAAGTTCACCATTAACTGTACTGGGAATGTGTGGAGCCTAAACTGGAAGCAGGCTGGACTAACTAACCGGAATTTGTTAATTTCATGTAACATGATTCAACTAAATTTATTTATTAATAACAATTTGACATTCACTTAATTCTGACAGTGACATGGGTTCATCGGAAGTTGTTATATTTATTATTTATAAGAAAATCAGTTACAGAAGTTCCCCAGAATTGAGCTTCAGATCAATGTAAGAATTATTTATAGAAGATTTTTAGTAAACTTGAAAGAAAAAACTTCACTCGGGTGACCAAAGGAAGACTTTCCATCAAGTTTAAGATCGTTGAGGAGGTATGTAAACACCTGACACGACTCTGTTTTTGTATTGATAAGAGTTCATGTCATAGAAATGGACATTATTTTTGAATTTAGCAAGACAGCAGATAAACAAGGAGGAAGTTTTGAGTTTGAACTAAGAGAAACAGAGTAATTTTCAAATAATGGCCCGTCTCCTAAATAAAGACCTGGTTCTGGCCAGTATTTGAGAATTTATGGTATTTTTGGTCAAAGCACAGACCTCTTATCCTTAATATTTTGGTAATGTTTGAGACTAATTTATGTGTAGTTCTACTACTATGTGTTAGCTAAAGGTGTTGTTCATCGTTTTATCAGCACAACCTGCAGTGAAAACTTATTTTTTTGTAAACTTTTTTTTTACTTTTTGTAAAAAAGACTTCACTCGAGACTTTCCATATGAAAAGTCTGGAGGAAGAGTTGAGTTTAAGATCTTTGAGGAGGTTAGTAAACACCTGACACGACTCTGTTTTTATACTGATGGAATTCGTGTCATTGAAATGGACATTATTTTTAAATTTAGCAAGATAGCAGGTAAACAAGGAGGAAGTTTTGAGTTTGAACTAACGAGGAAACAGGGTAATTTTCAAATAAAGACCTGGTTCTGGCCAGTATTTGCAAATTTATGGTATTTTTGGTCAACGCACAGACCTCTAATCCTTAATATTTTGGTAATGTTTGAGCAGTTCTACTACTATGAGTTAGCTAAAGGTGTTGTTCACAGTTTTATCAACACAACCTACACTGAAAACTGTACGTAGGAGCAAAACAGGAAACCTTAGAGCGAGAACTAAACATCAACAACAAACTGAAGTCATGCAACATGCAGGGACCAACAATGCAAACACATAAAAGACCAAACCAGGTCAAAACTGCAGAAATATGATGTTAATGGGAGAAACTGTTAGAGAGGCCAAGCACACACACATCTATCAGCACACGGACACACCCTTGCATCACTTCCTCCACACACACACACACACACACACACACACACACACATTCATCGTAGCATGAGAGTGAATATCAGATGTGGGTGGATGAACGGAAACATTAATGTATTTACAGACGGGTGTGTGAGTCAACAAGACGCTGACAGATGAGGGAAGTTAAGACGTGAAGAAGCATCGTTTTCTCTTTCTCACTGCTAAATCACACCTGATGAACGGTTTGAAGCTGAATGAACCGACTACAGTGTGATTCAGGGCGGAAAGAAAGATGTTAATAAAGAATAAGGATGGTCCAACAACTTAATTATTAACAGGATGTTTTATTTTAATAGTCAAGTAGCTCAAATTTAAATTTAGCATCTGGAATTTTTACTTCCAAGACAAACCGATGGACAAACTCGTGTTGAACCACCCGTTGAGTTAGTATAAAGACCTATACTGCTGTTAGATGAGAGTTTGTTATCTCCACAGCACTACGAGTGAAGTTTAGATGAGAGACAGAGCACACAAAGCTGATCACAGGTCAGATTGATGCGTCACATTCAGGGCTACAAGAAGCAAAAGAGCAGTGGACAGTGTCTCAGTGACCAAACATTCAGCTGACTTCATATTGATTAGTATTATTGAGCATCTTGTATACAGAGCACCTGGACACAGCTGCATTTACTGCTCTGCTGTTTTCCATCTCATCACCGGTAATTGTTGCCATTAAACACGTCCTCTATTTCACTGGAGTGGCGTTTCCTCCTGTGTGTCTTTATTTAATCGTATGTATTACAGCGTGATCAATAGAATGTTTTTCAAAAAACAGATCTAAAAGAGACTTAAAGGGATATTCATGGTCTAACACACCATGACACCGAGTAAGACTCCCCCTCGAGAGGTCAAGTTAGCTGACCGCTAGCTTAGCTAGTTTTAGCAACCTCAGAAAAGACCGCACGATAACAATACACTGCAGCTTATGTCTCCAACTAGAAACCACCGTCAAAAAGCCACAATTAATGGTGAGAACAGCACCAAACTTCAGCAACAGTACATGTACAGTCCCAGCACACAGTACGAAGCATCAAACATCTGCTAGCTTTGCCGGATTTGTATTAAAAACACAGCACAACTCACCCTCTCCTCCAGCAGCCTGCCTGTGTGGGGAAGCCCTGACGAGTCGATTACCGAGTGCAGTAGATTTCCGCAGCTCAAGGATGAAAATGTCTGATTATTACTCCATGGGATGCTCAGTTCTTATTATCGAGAGCTGACAGGGAAAATAACGGAAGTAATGGAGTAATAATCAGACATTTTCATCCTTCAGTTGAGGTATTGTTTTCGTGTGGTCTTTTCTGAGGTTGCTAAAACTAGCTAAGCTAGCGGTCAGCTAACTTGACCTCTCGAGGGGGAGTCTTACTCGGTGTCACGGTGTGTTAGACCATGGATTAAACTTACACCGGAATATCCCTTTAAGTTGATTCAAGTTGGTTTAATCCAGGTTTCTGAAGTGAGGAGTCCACAAACCCAAACATCATCTGGATATAAACTCTGTGAGCTGTTTTCGATGTGCCATCAGATTTTGCTCCTGGACCCAAAAGGACTGAATTTAGGTTGCTTACGTGGACTATATATTTGTTTTGTTCTGGGTCAAAAGACCTAAATTCTCAGTTTCCCCAGAATAAATACATGGTTTTGTGATCTTTTTGTTTCAACACTGTCCACTCCGCTCTTTTGTTCTTGTAGCCGAGCCAAAGTGTCGGCCATTTTGGCTCCGCTCCACCATACCTCATGTCGCCCAGTCTCTTGCTGATGACCGTGCCCACTGTGTTGAGAGCTGCACTGGTCTTCTGTCCCGCCTGGGAGAGAGTCTCCTGAGTCTTCTTGTATCTGCAGACAGAGAGAGAGAGAGAGAGAGAGAGAGAGAGAGGAGGTGGGATGGATGGATGGAAGAATGGAGGGAGAGAGGAAAGGTGGGAACAGGAGAATGGACAGAGAACAATGGAGGAAAGAAAGGAGGACAGATGGTTGGAGAGGAATGAAGAGAAGATGTGGGATGGAGAAAAAAGGGAGGGGAAAAGACAGAAAAAGGAGGAGGATGGATAGAGGGAGGGAAAGACGACAGAGCAGAAATAAACAAAATGGATGGAGAAAAACAAGACAGATGGATGGGAGAGGAGAAGGACGGGAGGGTAAAAGAGACAGGAGGTAAATCAGACCATTCGACCACAACGAACACAAAAGCTAACAGTGATTTAAAGTGCAGTATTCACCACCCCGATGGTTAGTATTCACACAGAAATACAGTTAGACATCGCAGGAATTCAGGCAACAGTGAGCCAAAAGCCAAAAGGCTGGTGTGTCAGAAAACCAGCCTCCTGTTCACTGCCACTACTCGCTGTTCCGTTTGTGCGCTCGACAACTTTTAATCTGACACGAGACAAACAGAAGACAGATTTCTTGTTTCAGCATCTACTTCATTTAATAAGAGTTAGTCAATTCTCCTGAAATGCCCTCAAGTACAGAAGCACGGAGAAGAATCGTTAATATTTAATGGCAGATGTGATTCAGCATGTCCCTCTGCAGCCAAAGGCTCGAGACGATGAGTGTTGGTTTTGTGTCAGTGCAACGGAAGACAGCTAATGATGGAAAAACACTAATCTCTGGTGTACATTATGAAAATACAACTACCAGTCTGTTGAATGTGCAGAAGCAGCGTTTGTCCAAACACCTCCACTGTGACCGATTTCTAGTAAACTTGAAAGTAAAAACTTAACTCGGGCACACAAAGGAAGACGTTCCATATGAAAAGTCTGGAGGAAGAGTCGAGTTTAAGATCTCTGAATAGGTATGTATAAGCCTGACACGACTCTCTTTTTATATTGATGGAGTTTGTGTCATGGACATGGACACTATTTTTTTAATTTAGCAAGACAGCAGGTAAACAAGGAGGAAGTTTTGAGTTTGAACTAACGAGGAAACAGAATAATTTTCAGATAATGGCCTGTGTCCCTAATAAAGACCTGGTTCTGGACAGTATTTGAGAATTTATGGTATTCTTGGTCAAAGCACAGACCTCTTATCTTTAATATTTTGGTAATGTTTGAGACTAATTTATGTGTAGTTCTACTACTATGTGTTAGGTAAAGGTGTTGTTCATCGTTTTATCAACACAACCTGCACTGAAAACTGTACGGAGGAGCAAAACAGGAAAATTTAGAGCAAGAACTAAACATTAAAGTACAGTAGTGTACTCCTGCTCTGTTCACTGTTGTCAACTTTATTCTCCTCCTGCTCCACATTAAGTCAGTGATGTATGATAACAAAACTTTATTATCTTCTACTGACCCACAAACTGTTTGTATCGTGGGAACAGGTACAATATGCTCCATCGTGAAAGCTTTTTCGAGCATCAAATTCCATCTGCATCGCTTTAATTGCGTTGAGTTTGAAAACTGAAGTAAAAAGATGGTAAAAAGTAACCACAGCAACAAAGCTTTCAAAGTGCTTCACGACAGTGTTTGACTAACGCTGCTCAAGATAAACCCAGGAAACAACATTCAGGTGTCTAAGTTCGATTTCTAAGGTTAAATTATTGTTGCCATGTTCCCTCTTTGTTTTCACTACATTCCTGTTGTCTGCGTTTTGCAGGAGCGCCTATTTACTCAGGTCTGACCTGCATATTTCTGGCTCCAGGTATGTGAATTTGGTGAGCAGACTTTTCTGTTCTACCTCTGCAGAACATGATAAATTACGTAGACGTCTGCTCTCCAGCTGTGTGCAATAACTTGTATTAACTTTGCGTGTAGTGCAGCTCTTTTATTATTAATGATCAGTTGCCTGCCTGCACGTGAAGTCCAAAAAAAATACGGCATGTCATGTTTTATCTTGTTGCTTCTTCTTCTTCTTCTAAAACTTGGTGTTTAGTCACCCTCAAACAGACATGATGGAATGACGCAGCACAATTTTAAATTGGAAAAATTCTAGGGCCGACCAACCCAAACTTTTAATCACAACTCTGTTCCCATACACCTACAGAAGCAAAGGAAACAGCTAGCCTAAGCTAAGCTAACTGCCTCCCAGCTCCACCTTCACCCTCAGAAAGATGGTGTTTGTGTTGAGTGTATTTCCCACCTGGGATTCACAAGGTTGACAGCTGTGGTCAAACTACACCTGCTAACAAGAGACGTTTTTATGGGCGGAGGTGTGGATGAAGTGCACTGCTGCGCACCCACAGCCGTCGCTACTTTCAAATTAAAAGCCCCCCGCTAAGAACCCAGTTCTAAACTCCGATGGGGTGCAATGTAAAGCTCTTATTTTGAAGAAAAACTGCAAAAAATCGTCCCATAAGGAATGAATGGGACGGGGTCAAAAAGTCGCAAAATCATCGACGTTTTTCAAACATCTCCTGCTCTGGCAGACTTTGACCTAGAGACACCATTCAAACTTTAAAATGTAGGCACAAGTCTTATCTATTTGAGTTGTATTTGAACTTTCTTTCTATGATGTTTAGTTTTTGAACGGTGACCCTTAATTGATCGTGAGTGATTTTGAAAAAATTCAGAAAAATTCAGGATTTTCAATGAGTGTGTATTGCGGAATGTTCGCGCAGCACCAACTGGCAGAGTGGGGGAGCCTGAAAAAAACTCTCCGAAAATGTTTCTTTAGATGACGATCCTAGCCACAGATTTCACACTACAATAGTGATATTTTCCAAGAACGTAGCCACACTTGTCTTCTGTCTGGCAACGTGTCCACTTTATCGGGAGGATGTACGGTTTTTGAATTATCTGCGTCTAACCGACACAAACTCCAGCAACTGCCCCATAAGCCCCAATGTTAAACGGGAAGAGGATTTTGGGAGAAAAGCAGAAACTGCCCTGCTTCTCTTCACGCCCAACTTCCTGCTTCACGTCACGTCACATGTTGACGCCTACCAGAGGAGGAAAAGTGGAGGCTGTTTGGAAAAGGAGGAATATTACACCTCCCTTTTAGACAGACAAGGAGGCACATTGCAGCCTTTACCTTGCTGCAGATGTGCCACCTTTTCTATCTAAAAGGGGCTAAGGACACACGAACAAACAGACGCCCAGAAATCTGCACAGAAACAACCGCTCAATACATCCAACCGGCTGAGATAAACACTCCCTTGCCGTCTGTATACACACATAACAAACACACACACATATTGTGGACGAAAGCCAACATCATGATCAGCTGAGCCACTCAAACACACATCAGGTCTCGGCGGCAGATGGTTCACAGGAACGAGGCGAATACAGTTCTGGAGATAAGCTGGTGTGGCCGAGTACCAACACACGACTGTGTCCATTTCAGCAGTGCTCGTTCAAAATCTGTCAAATCTGGAGGACCAAACTAAAGTTAATGTGAACTGTATAACCTCGTCTTTAAAAAGGGATGTTTGTCTGACCTCCAACAGCCACTAACTCAACTAAACGAGAAACAAATATGCAGCAACACCTTCACCATCACCATCACAAGAGCAAAATGGAAAACACAAAGAGGATGAACAGTCAAAAAACAAATGAAAGGAAAAACTCCCCCCAGAACTTAAAGAAACCTTAACTCATCTACTAAAAAAAACAAAACAAGAACACAAAAGAGAAAGGGGTCAACTCACACTTCAGACTGGGCAATGTCATCCAAAGTGGCTGAGGCAGACAGATATCTGAAGACACAACGGCAGGATCATGAAACAGGGGGAAGAGACACACACACTCACAATACAGTACAGTGTAATACAACAGAGTTACATCCTCCAGATTTCTACTGTCCGACTCCAAACCGACTTCCAGACGTCCGTTTTAATGACTGGATATGAAGGTTTTGCTTGATGTTCAGTTTTAAAAAGCTTTTAACATCTTTCTTGAAAAGGCAAACAGGAGAAATGACAGCGTTTACATCATAAACACAATATAAAATCACAAGAGTAACATGTCTAAGTATCTTTATAGGTTGACATCTGGTGTATTTTTCAGCTTTTAGCAGAGAATCTGCTCCAGAAAGTTTCAAACTTGAAGAGGAGATTCATGAGAATGAAAAGGAAAATAGATGACCCAAACAAAATGAGGTCAGTGGAGTCGTAATAATCCCTGACTAAGAGGAAAACATGACTTTAGATTTATATTCACCATTTGGGATTACATAAAAATGATATCAAGCTGTGTATCTGTGATAATGGAATCAGATTTTCCTCCTTTGTAGTAGAAGTTGCTACACAAATGCTACATTTTAGTTTGATAATGTAGAATTTGAACACTTCCTCTGTAACGTGTGAACTGGATCAGACTTAGAAAACTTCCCTACATCACATTTTCTTATGTTACCGACAACAATGGTTCTTCTTTAGACGCTGAAGTTCTGAGGAAGGGAAGTACTAAAAATAAGGCAACATGGCATCAGGTTAACTTCTGTAATGTACTGATTCAATAACTTTGACAGTCGCCTACCTGCTTACAGCACTAACATGTATAAACTAAACCCCAACCACAGGTTTCTAGATTAAGGGTCAAGGGCTAATGCAAGATCAATCATCTCCTACAGCTGTGAGTTGACCTTTATTTTGAAGTAGACTAGTCACAGGAAATGCAATGTGTTCAGTCAGCACCGCCATCGTTCATCAAAAGTGAGTCTACAGAGCAAAACGATGGTTTATATTTCTATGTTTTTTGACAGCAGATCAATTTCAAATATCTCAGCGAGTAGTTTCATCCTTAACTTTTATCAGGCTACTTGTGAACCCAACGAATAAGTGAAATGTGACTCCTTCTGCTCTGTGCTGCAGAGATTTGAGTCCATCGTTCCATTGAGTATTGATTTAAAAACAAAAAAATCAGAATGACGGTGGAGGCTAAAACCTACGTCAATATCTACGAAGGTAAACGATTTTGTGTTTGCTCACTGCACGTTGCTGCAGGTGAAACAAAACTACAGAGCAGCAGGTGAAGATCGATGCTTTAATTTGAAATTACAGTAAAAACTAAGATGTGTTCACGAGATCAAACTTCACAAGCAAACTCTCAAAGCATCTGAGAAGAAAACGCTTCCAGATTAAGATTTGCTGATGAGGAAAAGGCCTCAGACTTTTGACAGAGCCACGAATCTGCATTTATCGAGAACAAGATTCAAGATTAAGATAACCTTGTTTGTCAGAAAGGAAATGTGTCTTAACCAATGACAGGTGAGGATTGATATGGCTTTTAGAGGAGCCTTACAAATGTAAAGCCTTTTTTTGTAATACATTTTGGTGATTACATTTCCTTCCATCATTTAGATAACAACAGCCTGTCACAAAATAATCTCCAGTACTTTCCCGATAACAGGTACTGGCTTCCCTTAATATCCCTCTAATATTACTGTAACTGTGTTCATTAAATGTGTGTACAGGAAGCGGTGAAGGCAAAATGACCGTTAGTGGGAAAAGCTGAAGGAGGTTTTTTTGTTTCGGTGAGGAAAAACAGTCCCAAAGTGACTCAAAGTGACGGCAAACAGGTTAATAGATCAAACACCAGACGGCACAGCATGTTCATGATTAGCGACAGAGCAAGCTAACACACACACACACACACACACACACACAAACACACAAACACACAAACACACAGAGTCCTGCCTGTATGTTATCTAGAAAAAGACAGGAAGTGCTGTTTGTGCCGACCGCTCTCGACAACAATAGCGGAGCAGAGAAGGAAGCAGAGATCTAACTTCACATTCATCTGTGGAGGCTTTGATCCCTGAATGTTTGAACACAGGAGGTGATAAGACTCCTGATCACAACTCTGAACGTCTCACTCATCAGCTGAAGGAGGGTTTGGGCGACGTCTGCCGAATGATGGATGTTGACATCGTTGTTTACGAATGTGAGGAAACCTGTCCCCTCAGTGCTGTCGGAAAGGCATTTAGACCTTCAAAGACACCTGATGACAACAAAGATCCGATGCATGTCGCTTGTGTCAGTAGCCGTTTTTATTCTGGGCAGTAAGCCACCAATCTGCCGTCCTTTTAGCGGCTCGCTCCGTGGATTTAGACAGAAGGCGGCAAATTGGTGGTCTGTTTTGTTCCACCAGTTTTGCCCTCGGAGGGTAACGTTACACTTATTTGCGCCTCCATTGCTGTGTAAATCCGAGGCGGCAATGTGGTGGCAGATGCTGAGATGGGCGGAGGTGTGGATGACGTGCACTGCTGTGCACCCACAGCCGGGAGTTTTAAAACCAGGAAACAGCTGATCACAGCAGTCAGTTCGTCACTTCATCCACGAAGATGAGCAGCTGAAAAGCCGCTGAGATCCGGGAGATGCTAGCGTCTCCTCGCTCTCTGTAGCTGTCTTGGTTGTCCGCTTGTTGTTGTAGCGGCGAGCTAATAGCGGTCGCTACTTTCAGATTAAAAGCCCCCCGCTAAGAACCCAGTTCTAAACTCCGATGGGGTGCAATGTAAAGCTCTTATTTTGAAGAAAAACTGCGAAAAACTTCCCATAAGGGATGAATGGGACGGGGTCAAAAAAGTCGCAAAATCATCGACGTTTTTCAAACATCTGCTGCTCTGGCAGACTTTGACCTAGAGACACCATTCAAACTTTAAAATGTAGGCACAAGTCTTATCTATTTGAGTTGTATTTGAACTTTCTTTCTACGATGTTTAGTTTTTGAACGGTGACCCTTAATTGATCATGAGTGATTTCGAAAACATTCAGAAAAATTCAGGATTTTCAATGAGTGTGTATTGCGGAATGTTCGCGCAGCACCAACTGGCAGAGTGGGGGAGCCTGAAAAAAACTCTCCGAAAATGTTTCTTTAGATGACGATCCTAGCCACAGATTTCACACTACAATAGTGATATTTTCCAAGAACGTAGCCACACTTGTCTTCTGTCTGGCAACGTGCCCACTTTATCGGGAGGATGTACGGTTTTTGAATTATCTGCGTCTAACCGACACAAACTCCAGCAACTGCCCCATAAGCCCCAATGTTAAACGGGAAGAGGATTTTGGGAGAAAAGCAGAAACTGCCCTGCTTCTCTTCACGCCCAACTTCCTGCTTCACGTCACGTCACATGTTGACGCCTACCAGAGGAGGAAAAGTGGAGGCTGTTTGGAAAAGGAGGAATATTACACCTCCCTTTTAGAGAGACAAGGAGGCACATTGCAGCCTTTACCTTGCTGCAGGTGTGCCACCTTTTCTATCTAAAAGGGGCTAGTGTGTTTCTATTGGCTGAAGGAGCCCAAAGTAGAGCAAAAATTAGCTGCAAGATGTTGGACTCAAGAAATCCATGGTTGCTTTCTGTGCAGGCTTTAACAGTCAAAAGTGCAACAGGACTGTAGTGTCACTAAGCACTTACGGATTATCAGGTCAAAGATGAACTTTGACCTATGAGCCTCCCTGAGGCAGCTGGAGCTTTCTCCAAAACATCAAGTTCTTATTCTTAAATCCAGCGGCAGCAACAGGTTTGTTTGATTAATCAACGGAAAAAAGAACAAAATGGCACCAGACACCAACTCTTACTCCTCAAAGTAATGACCAACAAAAGCTACATTCGCTCCATTTGACCTGATTGTAAATGCAGAGCTAAAACACCACAGCAATCACAGCTTCAACACGCCAAACTATAGTATAAAAGATGAGCCAGCAGACAGCAGGGCTGCTTTTTTTCCTCCCCCTGTATAAATAGTGTTACAGTAACAGGAGACAGCTCTGCTGCAGACAAGGCTGGTCTCTATATCCTGAATTACATCCACACAATGCTGCTTACTGTACAGCACAGTGACTTCATACACACACACACCCCTCTCATAGTACAGCGTCTGTCTATACAACACTTCCCTGTTTAACTGCTGCACTTGTTCCACAGCAGAGAAAACACTCCCGTCTGCATTCAGTATTTGCTTAAAGGAAGAGAATCCCGGTTTAACCACTGAACTGCTGCCGAGCGTCGAAAGAGAAGTCAGACGGCGATGTTATTTGTTGTCACGTGCTGAGAGGAGCTGGGGGGGAAATACACATGACTGTAAAAAAAAAAGGCGCTGACACTTAGATTCTGTGACAAAAAAAAGCTCTCATGCTAATAAAGCACAACTTAACTGAGCTGAAAATTGAGTTGACAGTTGACTGACTCCCTCCACCCACCTCAGTTTTCATGGCAACCCACTCCGAGTCTTTGTGCCGCCAACTTATTCATAATTCATAACCCACTTATTTGCTTTGTTTGGATCACTTCGGCTCTGTGCACCTCATAGCCTCCCTCTCTCTCTCTCTCGTCATGTGACTAATCAAAACACCGTCTCCCTCCCTCTCTCTCTCTCTCTTCCCTCCCTCCATCTCGCTCTCTCACATTCCTTTCCTCTCCTCCCACTCGTTCCTGCAGGAGCGAGTCTGTGCCGCCCGTCTGGTCGCCAGGCGATGACCAGGGCGCACGGATGTGCGAACTCGATGTGGGCTACGAGATACGAGCCGTAATTTCCTGCACTGTAACTCGGCATTGTGCGTTTAAAAATGATGCCCGTGTTTATGCCTTCCTAAACAAAATCCAGTTATTCCGGTTGTGTGCGTAAAACAACATAAAACGGAAGGCCAAGAGTGTGAGCAGACGTGTCTTTCTATTTCTGTGTGTGAAAAGCAGAACAATCCACGAGCAGCGCACCTGCCGCCGTTTGTGACTGTGTGTAAAAGTCAATAAGAGCGTCAGCAGCAGCCTCACCCTGTCAGGATAAGCTTAACTATCTGAGAGAGCCTGCCAATCCAGTTCATTTCAGACGCAGCCACGTGGAAAATTCCATTAGCGTCAGACTTTACAGCAGCGGAGGCAGCAGCTCGGTGGAAGCAGGGCAGAAAACTCTCAGATTTCATGTTTTTCTTGTCGACTAAAGAAGCATCCTAGAAAATCTCAAAACCAACTCCTGGAGAAAGTTTACAACTAAGAGTTTACTGAAAATCTGTAGCAGATCTTTCAGCTCTAATTTTCTTTGTTTACTTGGTGCAAACTGGTTTAACTATAAAAACAATAAATGTGCAAAACTGCCTTACTGATGTTTAACCAATATGGAAAGACCTGAGACTAATGAAGAGGAAGCTTCAGTGTCTCACAGTGATGATAGATATAAAGATCATTTGCATGGCCATCTACTTACTGCTGAACCCAAACGTGACAAAGACAACTAACATAAAATGAGTTAGGGATATTGGGATATGGGTGCACATATGCAGTTGCTTGGATATGCAAGAAATGTCAGTAAACGCTCGAGTGAAACACTTAAATATCCCTCATTATGACTCATTTTGAGTAGTGTAATTTGTCTTTGTATATCAAAAATAAGCATGCCTCATCCTCTAACCACTGCACATTATTCCTTTCAATGACCCATCAAACGCGGAATATCTGTAAGAGAAATCGTGGTCGGTGTGTTAGACCATGGATTAAACTTACACCGGAATATCCCTTTAAGATCTTAAGATCCCTGACATCAATCCATAAGCGTGGCTAATAATTACTAACAGATGCAGCATGTTGCTTTCTTCACTCGCCAGATTTGGCATCA
This sequence comes from Lagodon rhomboides, assembly GCA_039737535.1. Taxonomy (NCBI): domain Eukaryota; kingdom Metazoa; phylum Chordata; class Actinopteri; order Spariformes; family Sparidae; genus Lagodon; species Lagodon rhomboides. The sequence goes on along the minus strand of CM077792.1, from coordinate 31,219,779 downwards.
GCTGAACGCTGCTTATTAAATCATTACATCATTTCTGTTGTGTCATTCTGTGCCAACTGATTTCATTTAGCCAATAAGCCCTCAGGCTGAAATCATTATGTAATTGGCTGCTATATCTAGTGTGTGTCTGATTTTTAACGTATAAATGGTGAATTCTGGATATCTAGGTAATCAAGTGTTGATGAAAAACATCAGGTGGACTGATTATACAACAACAAAGCTTAAAGACTTCCTCACCTAATCTCACAGTTATGAAAACATCCCTGTGATTTTCTCGTTTTACGCATCAAACTCAAACACAGAATCAGACGACGGTGTCGGTATTCTGCGTGCTAAAAGCAGAGAGGAAGCGTCTGAGAGAGCTTAAAATATAGAAGAATGCTGATTTGCACAGGAAGTCGAGAGGAGGACATGTGTCATCACTTCTGGACAGAGGAAGAGAGGACACCTGACCTCTGTGAGAGGAAGTAAAACAAAAAAAATACTGATAGGAGGAAGGTAGAGGCAGAAAACTGAAGAGAAACAACAGAGAATAATATATATATACATATACGAAGTGACAGATGTGTCCTGTCAGCACTGACTTCCATTAGAGAAATCCTCCCAGGTCTCAAACTTACTTAAAAAATCTGATTAAAAAGGTGAGTCAGAGGCCACAGTGGACAAACACAGACTCAGGTACATCAGTTATGTAACTCAGTCTGCAGTGTGAAGAACCGAGACACTCATCAAATCCCACTTTGGTGCTACAAGTCGAGCCACACATGCAAAAGGAGCACAGACAGCAGCACTGATTCTGACTTTATGAAAGCAGAAGCTCCTGAACGGCGTCAACATCTATGAAAAATCTACCTGGAAACGATATTAGTTAGAGGAAATGCATCCAAACATGCTCTCACTTTCTACAGAACTTCATGCTCAAACAAATCTGAGATAGAAAACGATTCACCGATAGAGTTTAGGAGATTAATGCACACTTGCACTGACACAAAGATAAAATGTTTGTCCTCCCAACAGACCCGAGGTTAAACACCGACCGCTGAGCCGTAAGTGTTCTCAAACATGGTTAGAAGGTGAAGAGCGGAGAGGCATCGGCGGCGAGTGAAAAAAAAAAAAAGTCAGAGCGTGAGAGAGCAAACAGAGCAGACGCCCAGACATCACCGCGGCAAACAGTGCGTGGACTCACAGCTCCAAACTGGAAACTCTCTCATTCCACTCGCCCAGTTTCTCAGCGGTTCTCACATAGCTAAAAACAGAGACATGGAGGTGTTACACTGCAGGAGGAGGTTCAGCATGGAGTCAAAGCAAGCTGGCTGGAAGAGGAAGCCAGGGGTTAGACAGTCCCAGAGAGTATCTTCATTTAAGTTGTTTGAACAGGGTCTTAATAATGTAAATAATGACGTGAGTGTCTTTTTAATCTCTTCTTGTTATTAGTGAAAGTTAAAATGCAGCGATTCAAAGAAATTAGCCCTTATGTTGATATTTTTGCTTAGTGTGATGTCATTTCTTGGAGCATCTTAAAATGCTTCACATCCCTAGAACCTGTACAAACTAACCTGAAAGGTTACGTAATAAATAAGTCACAATTATCATCAAAAGGTATTGAAATTGTGTCTTTGTGTCTAATTTTTTGAATTAAAACACATAGAAACACATCGACCCAAATCATTTTGAATTTAAAAAGATTAACAAAACATTTCTTAACAATTCTTTAACTTTGCTTATTGTGATGTAATATCCCAGATTATTTTAAAATGCTTTATACCCCCAAAATCTGTACGACCTCAGCTAGAACGTTGCGCAAGTCAATAAACCATAGTGAGTGAAAAAACACACTAATAATGTGTGATGTCATTTCTTGGAGTATCTTAAAATGCTTCACATCCCTAGAACCTGTACAAACCAACCTGAAAGGTTACGTAATAAATAAAGTCACAATTATCATCAAAAGGTATTGAAATTGTGTCTTAAAATAAAATCTAAAATGTTTTCATCTAATTTTTCGAATTAAAAACACACAAAAACACACCGATCCAAATCAATTCTGAATTTAAAAAGATTAACAAAACATTTCTTAAGATTTCTTTAACTTGAAGTATTAGGTGCACTTGTTGTTGTTTAGTTTTGTTTTTGTTTGTTTTTCTCTTCTTGTCTTTTCCTGTCTGTTGTCTGTCACGAGTTTGTCACGCTGATTTTGGGTTTGATCTGTCTCTGTTTATTGTCAGGATTGGTTTTCGGTGGTTATTTGTAAAACAGAGAATATGATTGTTCTGTATGATAATTGAAAAATCACAAATAAAGTGTTTAAAAAAATAAATAAAATAAAGATTTCTTTAACTTTGCTTCTTGTGATGTAACATCCCAGATTATCTTAAAATGCTTTAAACCCCTAAAATCTGTACAACCTCAGCTAGAAGGCTGCGCAACTCAATAAATCATAGTGAGTGAAAAAACACACTAATAATGCTTTATTGTTAATATGGTAATAAGTGTTACCTGAGTGAAAAGCTGGCAACTTAATGGACTAAGAAATTAGTACAAATGAAGTGAGTAGCAATGTTCTTCGGTGTTAAAGATGATTAACGGAGGGCGACATCACTGACGCGTTAAATGGAACAAAGTCAGATCTGATCTGACGACAGCAGCGTGAAATCTGTAAATGACTGACGAGCAGTTTCGTGATGATTCGATGAGAAGAGGAGTTTTAAGTGTGCAGACTAAATAATGTAAAGATAGCGTTGAAGATACTGAAACATTATAAACATAATAAAAATGTTTGTAGGTGTCCGTTTAAAAGATAGTTAGATAATACGAGAGCAGTTTGTTTAACTCGAGCCAACATTATCTAAGAGCAAGACAAACCTGTTTATAAAAAGGTCAGACTTCATATTTAATCAAATATAAGTAGACCATAAAGTAAATATGCATCTAATAGTTTGTATAACCACCAAATTAAATATTAAACATGCTGAACTATGTGGTTGTTTCTGGAAATGATGAACACACTCTCATCTTCTTAATGTGACGGAGACGGAGCGCAGTAATAATTTATTTTTCCTGGAAATGAGTTTCAGCAGCATCATTTTCCAAAACCTCCTGCTGAGGTTAACAGCTGCTCATTTAATCACTCGTAATCATATCTTACCGTCTGAGTGATAAAAATCAACTGTCAAAATCTGATTTCAAACAGAGCAGCTGCTGTGATTTTAAAAATTGTTGCTTTAAGATGAAAAACTGCAGATAATCATTTGCTTCCCAGTTGTGATTAGCCTGATTAGCAAACGATCACCAGGTCTGATGAAGCAGCTGAAGTCGAGAGAAGCTGCCTCTGTTACATCTTGTTTTTAAAAAGGTTCACAGTCATCCTGTTTAATGTAAAACCTCCACGGAATATAATCTAAAGGCTTCAGAGGCTGCGATGTGTCACCACAGGATGAGTCATTTTGTGACCGGCTTCTGTCTGATGCAGCAGTTACCATCAGAGAGTGAGTCAAGAGGCTCAGCATCGTTCGGGGTAAAACATTTGTTTTTAAAATGTTGGTGCCTTCATTCGTCTTTATACCAACGAGCTGATCTTTATCGCACTGCGGTTGCTAAGGCAAGCGTAAAACCTACGAAGACGTTACCGCCTGGTAAGTTTCATATGCTGTTTTTCCACCGACAGTACCAGCTCGCCTCGCCTCGACTCAGCTCGCCTTTTTTGCGTTCCCATTACTGAAATCTGGTACCTGGTACCTGCTAAAGTGGAGCTTTTTTAGTATCACCTCCGTATAAGTTCCAACCGAGCTGAGCTGATACTTCTGTGTGACGTAAGCTGGCAGCCGGCCACTGATTGGACAGAGAGCGACGCCACTTGACGACTCGTGACGAGCGCGACGTCCGAGCCTGACGCCCGCTACCTTTAAAAACTAGCATCTGCGTTCAGTCAACATAGCGATTACATGGAAGGAACAACGCGCAGGAACACGGCGTGGACCGTGGCAGAGGTGGAGACGCTCCTGAGTGTTGTCGCTGAAGACGCATCCAGAACGAGCTCGATGGTGCGACAGGAAATGAAAAGGTGGACGTGTTTAGCGTAGCCCACAGCTAGCCCTGTTTATGTGTCGCGTGGATAAGTACGTCACTGATGACGACCCGCCCACGTTGATGACGACCCGCCCACGTTGATGACGACCCGCCCACGTTGATGACGACCCGCCCACGTTGATGACGACCCGCCCACGTTGAAGAGATACTAATTCTAGATGGAAACGCAACGCATCTGAAACCAAACCAAGTAGAGCCACGCTAAGCCGAGGCGAGCTGGTACTGTCGGTGGAAAAACGGCAATAGTGGCGTTTTACAGCCTCGAGTTCGGCATTAGCGCCGTCGCCATCTTGGCTTTCTGGCGTCAGAAGTGCCCATATTTGGATGGGTGGTTGTCCCTTGTCAGTCACAAGGTAGCCACGCCCCCAAAGCATACTGTGCTTTAACGTCTATTTTTACTCTAAATAGGAACTTAATTAGCAAAATGATCATCATGCTGTATTGAAGAGGACTTGAAACTAGCGACTGGAACAAAAACTCATTAGGAAACTGTTCACTGAGGTAATAAATCAAGTGAGACTTCAGCTCTCATACCTTCAGACAAGGTTAAAATGATTGTCACCTTATAAACTTGTAAGTTGTGAAATCCTTTTTCATAGTGATATAAACTGCAGTGAGATGCTTTGGCCTTCAAATGTTTGTTTAGCATACAAGTAAATAGGATAAATAATAAAAATCTGGTCGAACAGAAGCTAAATTGGTTTAAAACTCTCCGTGTGACTGAACACTCGCAAACAAACTGGTTGAGCATATTTAACTTTCTACTTTTCACTAAACAATCTCTAACGATTTCTGCCTCAGTAATCAGGTTTGACTGATACGTACGCGTTGGAGGTCTGTACGTCTTGCCAGCTCTTGTTGATTTTCTGACTGAGTTCGTTGAGCGGGCTGAGGCCGAGTTTCCTCTTCAGCTCGGCGGCGTGTCTCTCTTTGGCTGACAAAACCTGACGCAGGGTGTTGATCTCCTCCTCCACCTGAAACACAACCACAGAGAGTTAAGTCTACGGTTTTAAACCTTTCATTCATGGTCCACAGCTCTTCTCAAAGTGGATTTATATTTAAATTCCATGAAGAAACCCACTTTTCAAATTCAAATTCAAATCATCCTCGACTCTGAGTCATGTTGGCAAACGTCTCCCAAAGCTTGACAGAAAAAAATGCTTCTTCTTTGCTGCTCAGTCCTTATTTTGATTCCTAACATTTGTCTAACATCTGCTATGATCACTATGATCTCTTCCCGTCAGGCTGCCACAGCTCTGACTCCACAGTATTCACTGTGTCGGAGCCCATTTTTCTTCCAGCAGACGCCAAGAAAACTGGACCAATATGTGTTTTTGGTTAAGCAACAGGCTTTTTTCATAACAGAGTTTTCCTACTTGTAGTAGCAGAAAAAGCACATGTTCAAGCCAATACTGTTATTGACAGCTTTGTCAGTATTACAGTGAGCCAAGCCAGCGTGCTAGCATGCACAGATTTTGACACCGATATACTGAAATGGAATGCGGCCATCATTGTTATAATTTTAGCTGCTTTTCTGGTTTCTTTCCTCATCTCTGACAGTAAACTGAATATCTTTGGGTTTCTCTACATTTCTACCATTTACAGACCAAACAACTCATCGATCATAGCAACTTTATGACATCACCGGTTGGGCTGCAAACCGGTGATGTCATAAATTTGCTTGCCGAGTCTATTCAGCAGCCGAACAGACACATTTCATATTAATACAACAGCAAAGAAGACTATCAGGGAAATGTGAAATAAAGGTTGTGATTATAATTATAGCACATGAAAAAGAAGAAAACAATCTAATCTTGACATTTGTGAAGCTGAAACCAGTGATTCTTGTAAATGATTATTGATGTTTCAGTAATGATAAGTCACTCTTTAATGCCGTTTTTCCACCGACAGTACCAGCTCGCCTCGGCTCAGCGTGGCTCTACTTGGTTTGGTTTCAGACGCGTTGCGTTTCCATCTAGAATTAGTATCTCTTCAACGTGGGCGGGTCGTCATCAACGTGGGCGGGTCGTCATCGACGTGGGCGGGTCGTCTTCAACGTGGGCGGGTCGTCGTCAACGTGGGCGGGTCGTCACGACGTGGGCGGGTCGTCTTCAACGTGGGCGGGTCGTCATCGACGTGGGCGGGTCGTCTTCAACGTGGGCGGGTCGTCACGACGTCGGCGGTCGTCGTCAACGTGGGCGGGTCGTCATCGACGTGGGCGGGTCGTCTTCAACGTGGGCGGGTCGTCATCAACGTGGGCGGGGCGTCATCAACGTGGGCGGGGCGTCATCGACGTGGGCGGGTCGTCATCAGTGACGTACTTATCCACGCGACACATAAACAGGGCTAGCTGTGGGCTACGCAAAACACGTCCACCTTTTCATTTCCTGTCGCACCATCAAGCTCGTTCTGGATGCGTCTTCAGCGACAACACTCAGGAGCGTCTCCACCTCTGCCACGGTCCACGCCGTGTTCCTGCGCGTTGTTCCTTCCATGTAATCGCGATGTTGACTGAACGCAGATGCTAGTTTTTAAAGGTAGCGGGCGTCAGGCTCGGACGTCGCGCTCATCATGAGTCATCAAGTGGCGTCGCTCTCTGTCCAATCAGTGGCCGGCTGCCAGCTTACGTCACACAGAAGTATCAGCTCAGCTCGGTTGGAACTTATACGGAGGTGATACTAAAAAAGCACCACTTTAGCAGGTACCAGGTACCAGATTTCAGTAATGGGAACGCAAAAAAGGCGAGCTGAGGCGAGGCGAGGCGAGCTGGTACTGTCGGTGGAAAAACGGCATAAGTCTGGTAGTTACATGTAAAATTAAAAAAATACAAGACAGGAACCCAAACACTGGAATCAGAGCTCTCTCAAGCTTTCATTCAACCCAACACAGGTTTTCTTCAGGCCTGAGAAAAGATGTTGTGTTAAAAAAAAGCTTAAGGGAGCTTTGAATTCACTGCCAGACTTTCACAGCATCCACAAAACACACACACAACGATTTCAGCCTATATTTACATGTAAACACCGGGAGATTCAGGAACATCTAGGCCTATCCTACCTTGGTGAGCTCGATGCGGAGCTCCTCGGCCTCTTCCTCGGTCAGGCCCGGTGGAAGAGGGTTGACCGAGTTCCCCACGGCTCCCTCCACCGGCACATCGGACAGGCTCTCTGGTTGATCCACAACGAGACCCTTGTTAGGAGAGTTCAGGTTGATATCTGGAAGCGAAGACAGAGAATATAAATAGTTAATGTGACAGTGAAGGGTTAACAGACACACAATTAGATCCGTTAGAGTGTTAAAAGCCAGGCGTGGTTTACTCGGATGATCCCTCTTCTCGGTATCTATTTCACACACAATACCCGAGGCCAGGAAGAGGCTTGTGTGGCCAGCAGGAGATATCCGACAGGAAGAGAAAGTGGCAATTAGCAGAGTTAGGAGTTGAACTGCACTCTGGGAGAGCAACTTAAGACCTTTCCGTCTGAGAGAACCATTAAACCTCTCACTTTCTGTACACAGGAACGACCAGATTAACGGACAAACGAAGGAAGAAACTATTTTGAAGAGAACAAAACACGGACACAATCTATTCCTGAGTTAACTTGAATTCATCCAGAGATAGTTGACAGAACAAAACACAATCTTCCATTGTCAGCATTTCTATGAGGATGACTTCATCTTGCGTCATTCACCTGAGGAAACTATCATGAATTTGGCAGCTTCGGCAGCCTGGCACAGTCGAGGGTTTGGCATGGAGGACAAGAAAAAACTATCTGCCTGAAACACTGGGTAAAAATAGGCTTTATGCAGTTATAGTCCAACACTCGAGCAGTATTTATTCAGTGGGCGAACCAATTACGAAAGGTAAACACAGCTCGCATTGCCTACAAACACACCCAGCGACTTCAACACCACTGAACAGCCGATGTTAACCTCTATCCAAGACTCCTTACCAGAATCTGAGCATGAAATCAGATCTGGATGCAACACTGAGTTTGGCGTTATTCCCTGATTGCGTGCGGGATCCGTCTCTACACGACTGAACGCACACCGGTTTGCACAACACCAGACAACAGCAGTGTCGCAAAAGACCACGGGTGTTAGCTGTATCTGCAGGTAGTAATGCTGTGTGATCCACCGTCTTAGCAGAAAACATCCGCATACTGGCTGGAAAGAGATACGACGGCTCCACCCTCAAGGTGTATTGATCCAGAGCGACTGCAGACGCAACAGCAGCGAGGTTACAAAGAGACAACAAGGCTCGTATGACAATAATGCCGTTTTTCCACCGACAGTACCAGCTCGCCTCGCCTCGACTCAGCTCGCCTTTTTTGCGTTCCCATTACTGAAATCTGGTACCTGGTACCTGCTAAAGTGGTGCTTTTTTAGTATCACCTCCGTGTAAGTTCCAACCGAGCTGAGCTGATACTTCTGTGTGACGTAAGCTGGCAGCCGGCCACTGATTGGACAGAGAGCGACGCCACTTGACGACTCGTGACGAGCGCGACGTCCGAGCCCGACACCCGCTACCTTTAAAAACTAGCATCTGCGTTCAGTCAACATGGCGATTACATGGAAGGAACAACGCGCAGGAACACGGCGTGGACCGTGGCAGAGGTGGAGACGCTCCTGAGTGTTGTCGCTGAAGACGCATCCAGAACGAGCTTGATGGTGCGACAGGAAATGAAAAGGTGGACGTGTTTTGCGTAGCCCACAGCTAGCCCTGTTTATGTGTCGCGTGGATAAGTACGTCACTGATGACGACCCGCCCACGTTGAAGACGACCCGCCCACGTTGAAGACGACCCGCCCACGTTGATGACGACCCACCCACGTTGATGACGACCCACCCACGTTGATGACGACCGCCCACGTTGAAGACGACCCGCCCACGTTGATGACGACCCGCCCACGTTGAAGAGATACTAATTCTAGATGGAAACGCAACGCGTCTGAAACCAAACCAAGTAGAGCCACGCTGAGGCGAGGCGAGCTGGAAAAACGGCATAAGATGCCTACAAAAAGCCAATTTTCCCGATTCATAGTTGAATAACATTCAATCTCAGATATTCCTCAGCCATAAATACATTGAATTATATCCTACACTTCCCAGAATGCCACCTGACAACAGACAGAGTCAGCTCAAGTTGCTGCTGCCTTCAATCAAGATTAACTGAATTCCCAATTTACTACACAAGATTGTGTAACACCGGGTTGCGTAATGTTCACATTTGGACCAACAGAGAGACCTGGAATTCAGAACCAGTACTCATCTCTACTCTCTCCATGATGATAAAGATTATTACAACATCGCTTCAAAAGGAGGAAGCTGTTCAAAGACCTGGAAGTAGCTGGAAAACCTGTTTTTCCTCTTTTGAATTTACTCAACCTGGACAACTGGACTGAAAGGTAGAAACTGAAGGAATATCAGCACAGTAAAGTAGGAATACGCCACTGCAGCACCTTGTCTGACCCGGTTTTGTTTTGCTGTTGTCACTACGGAAGCACCTGCATGCTTTAATATTTCCCCATAAATAGTACGCAGTTCATGTACTCGTATCAGTTTCATACTAAGGTTTCAGACTAACAAAACCTCACAAACTGTTTCAGTGCACTAAACAACATGTCAGTAAGGAATTTCAGATGCAGTCAGGAGCTGAGTTGATGCTAGAAGCCCAGTTAACGGCAACAACTTCTCCGAGCAGCTCATTATTTACATGAAGAGGAGGAGGAGACCTGGCTTTAAGGCTGTCAAACACAGTCTGTAAATACTGAGGCATGTGTCTGATTGCAGCCACACCCCTTAGCTTAAAAACCCAACCTTGCTGCTGCATTGCATCCTGGTCCATTTCCTGTTGATATGGACGCATGTATTAGCCTCTGTTGGCTCTCTCTCCCTGTGATCGCTTAACGTCGGCACAAAATGGCAGCTCCATCAAGAGACGCCGTTGCTGTTTGATTCAGACTGACTGACACCAAACCTTTGTTTCCAAAGATGCATCATTATGTTATTCTTTTAGGATGGAATTGAACTTTAGATAATCGTGACAGCAGTGTCATGTGAGAACGCATCAGAAGTCCCCGACTCGGCCAAAAATCCTACTCTCAGGTTTCACAGCATCGTTCAGGAGACGGTAGCAACAGGACTTTATTTGGACAGACGTGCCCTAGTTCACGTCACACTTAAAGAAACGTAGACGATCATTTCCTGAGGCACAGGAGGCCTGATATAACATGACATGTCCGTCATGGCCTCTCATCATTACAGACTGCGAGATACAGCCCTGAAGTCTAATTAGAACGTCCCCGGAGAGATATTTATAGTCAGATGAAAAATGAACATGGTGATATGAGGACAGATACTTTTACTGCGATTAAATCTGCTGAACGGTTAACTCAATCAATTTCAAGATGATTGTTTTCTGTCAGTAACCCAACAGGGCAACTGCAGTCCTTTCAGATTATACTGTCAAGATTTAGAGGAAGAAATCCTTTTTGATTTAATTTATCTAGCGTAGATGGACGACACGACAGTAAATATTGTCAGATAAGAGAAATGTACTACCGTTTGTCTTTATTTTGTCGTAGTGTTTCAACGAATATACATCTGGTTTTGTTGGAGAATGGTGAAGAAGACAGATTGAAATATCTGTATCAACCCTAAATATTGAGTTTGGTTGGGCTCCAATTTACAAGATTTTTCAGATCTAAGAGCTGGAATTTGTTATAAGTAGATTTTCTAGGGATGCAAACTTCAAATTACTTCTTTAATCAATAATTGGCTGCCTCAACAACTGATTAATCATTAATAGAAAATTAGATAACTGTTTTAACCACTGACATGATGTACGTTTGATGTAAAATCAGAGTCGGCTACATTAGGAGCTAAAAGAACAGATGAAGTAAATGTAAAGTTTCTTGAGTGATAAACCAAATAACACAAAATAATGAAATCGAGTTTGTTTGTCACAACTGACAACAAAATCCAATCGATACCAAAGCGACTAAATGGCTAAAATGTGATATCAGTTTGTGTAAAATGTCTTTACTTGTACAGACACTTTTTGATATATCGGTCTCTTATATTACTCTTATACATTCCTACATATTTCCATGTCACTTCGCCTAAAGACTTTCTCAAAGGAATTTCAAGCAACAATTCCATATCACAATCACAATATTGTTCAAGATCACAAGATTTCAGACATAATAGTCTAACTGTACTTAGTTTCAGCTTCCCAAGTTTGTGCAAACTACTTGTTTAAGTATCACAAAGATAAAGTTTCTACTTCTTTAAGCCTTTATAGATTGATCAGAGGAAGCCTTCTGGTCAGCTGACGATGGGAGTAAACTGTCAATACTGTCAATAGTGACAATGATAAAGCAGACATAGCATGCTAGCAACAAGGCTGTTATCAGTGTTCAATTACTCAGCACACCAGGCTGTCTCTAGACAATAAAGTTTGCTCAAGATGAAGTGAACTCACAAAGATGTATTCAGGTAAATCCGAGCCAAAGGTGAGCTGGTGCTGCGCTTTGGGAAACCACCAAAACAAACTGCTAACACTTGTTTAAGCTAACATGAGTCCTTTTGTTTACAAGCCTTCAGCTTTCGTTAGAAATGACGGGTTTTAGGAGACAACTGTCCTTCTCACAGGACAGATGACATTGTTCGCTTCTTAATTAAAATAACGTCAGTGGTCAGTAAATTAAAGTGTGCTGGGAGGCTGGTGACATTAGTAACACGATCCTCCTTCCTGCTCCTGTCCCTGTCATTTACCAGCGGGCCCGTCCTGTCCGCGCGACTTTGCCCCCATTATTAACATTTATTAGCTTTAAAACAAGTCAAACTGTCAAACACACGAACAAGCTAAACGATAAATATACTGACGTATTAGAAGTGGGGTTGATTTACGTCAAACATTTGCTGTCCGCTTGGCGAAACAGCGCCCGCATTTCTGCCACCGAGCTAAGCTACACGCTAGCTAACTTGCCCGCTAAGCTAACAATTAGACGTTACCTTGACTGGCGGGGTCCATGGCGTCGATCCGACAGAGCTCGAGCTCCTTTTACTCGTCGTTAAAAGTTGAAGTCGGCTGGTTGTGACGGGTGAAGTGTGGACAGCAGACTGCTGACAGCGTGCTTTCCCACTCGGCGTGTAGAAATCTTCCTGTTTTTTTTAAAGCGACTGCTCCCACTCAAGAGAAAGTCGTCGACAGGAACAGCTCCGAACACCCAAAACAGCCCGACAGCCAGCTCAGCTTCAACTGCTCCGGTGTGTGAAGCGACCGGGGAGGACGGAGCTGCATCCGGTGGACGGATTTCAAAATAAAGGTCATATGATACCTATTCCTCAAGATGAAAATGGTTTGCTTTATTTATAATTTCTTAAGAGATCTCACGGTATTCTTTACTGCATTACATCATGAAGCAAAATCAGTTTAGTCCATGAATTCAACTTAAAGGTGCTCTGTGTACGATGTGTATTGTTATTGTGGTATGAGATTTTTTTATCTCTATAATCAGCAAAACTGTTAATAATAATATCATAATAATACATTTTATTTGATGGCTCCTTTCAAGGCACCCAAGGTCACCTTACATAAAATAAAAGCATAAAATAATAACATCACAGATTATTGAAACCAAACATTAACCTTAAAAAAAAAAAAGATTGTTGTGTTTTCCTGCTTTTAAAGGCTTCTTATAGTAAAGTGATGTGATTTTCTGAACTTATCAGACTGTTTGAATACTTGTCTTTACCCACTTAGTCATTAGATCCACATTACTGACGATTATTTATCAGAAATCTCGTTGTGTTAGTATTTTGTGAAGTCGTCCCTACAATATTGTTGCATCGATATCAAAGTAGAGCCTTTCTTTGTCAACAATGTTGTAATGTTTGTCATCCCATCCTAACATTGATGAAGTGCATTTCAGGAGATTTCAAAATATCGAGGTATATTTTGTGTCTCGTCATACAGCTTAAAAGAAATACCCTGATATTATTTTAAATGTGTAGTTTTGGGGAAGAAATTAAGATTGATTGATTTTTTTATGCCTAAGCAAACAATAATTCATGAATAAACTGAATAGACAAACTAACCTTAAAGGGCGACACAATATGATACTGTTTCACTTTGTTTATATTTGGCGGACCCTGCCACCTTTCTAGCTTTGTTTCTTCATATTGTTTCTTTCTGGCAGTGTTATAGGAACCTTATTCTCCTCTGAGAACAGTTTGTTTATCCAGTTATGAATTTTTTATTGTATTATTACCTCATTAATGATGTACATTTTAAAATTCTGAGTTTGGTGAAGCCACAGTAGCTCAGTTTGTAGAGCACTTGTCCCATGTACAGAGGCTGTGTCAAAGCATTTTGTAAACACTGTTTATAAAGCTGCTGTATAAATAAAGTTTATTTTTAAAATCACTATATATTGAACTCTAAACCTCCCATGAATTACATATTTCAACACTCAACTTTGAAGTGTGTAAACTGGATTTTGTTCTCATGCTTTTATTTTAAAGGCGTGTCCTCCAAACAGGAAGTGATGTTGCTCACTGCCAACAGTGACGGATTTCAGTGAATTCCTCTTCCGGCGTGGTCAAACGACGTCACAGAGACAGCTGCTGTCGAAATATGTTATTGGTTCAAGACTTTTCTCTGTGGGGGGGATGTGATTTGGTTTCTGTGCTGCTGGATGGGACTTTTAATATTTTATATTTTAAATCAAACACACACACACACGCTTCAGTTGAGTGAAATCAGATTTATTGAATCTACACATGTAACAAACAAAATCCAGTATCTCATCTGTCCCCTGTCGTTGTCCACAAACACACAAAGTGCTCGAACACACTCACAAATACACAAAAAAGTTTCTGACTTTTAAACAAAATCATAAAACCTTTTTTTCTTTAACTGATCCAAACCAAACAAAATCACATGTGACGTCCAGAATCAACAGTTCAAAATGTATCTGGCTGTCTGGGTCTGACAGCAGAATTTGAAAAGAGTCTAACAAGAAAAAACACAATAAATTCTTCTAGTAAAGGAGGGAATAGTTGATCCTTGAGTCTCTTTCCCGGGTCGTCGGTACTCAGTCCGAAATTCTAACTCAAATGTCGACACAGATACATTCATGTTTGTAAGACAGGTGGTCCTACTCTACTTCATCACCAAGTGTTATTGCTCCACTACTGTTTTCCACATTTCTAATATCAAGGTACAGCTAGTAGCTCCATCACCAGACTGTTAAAGGAACAGTTCACCCAAAAATAAAAAATCCACTCATTATCTCCTCCCTACTCATGTTGATGGAAAGTCAGATGAAGTTTCGTAATCCACAAAACATTTCTGGAGCTTCACAGCAAAACAGCTGAAGGAGCTGAAGAAGAAGAAGAAGAAGAAGAAGAAGAAGAAGAAGAAGAAGAAGAAGAAGAAGAAGAAGAAGAAGAAGAAAAGGCTCCAAATAGTCTCCAGAAGCCCAGATAACACAAACTGATTTGAAAAGAGATCCACACTCTCCACACACAGTCGAGCTTGTGCTCCCCACTTAAGACAGGATGCGTGCTAACGCTCTTAGCTTAGCAGCTATCAGTTTGGGTTCTTGGGGCTTCCAGAGACTTTGATTAGCTGTGTGGAGGCATTTTATGTTTTTATGTTTCTTTGGTCGTTTTATAACGTTGTGCTGTGAAACTCTAGAAATGTTTTGTGGACTTTCCATCTTCATGAAGGTGAGTAGATAATGAACTTCAACTTTAAAGGCTGTTAAATCTCACATTTCTGTTAGATATAGATAAGCAGGTAGGTAATAATGTCTACGTGAGTTAAATCTTTTAGTTAAATTTGACCTAAGTCTGCTTCAGCATGAGATTGAAAATCTTCAAGAGCCATAATGTCGTCAGATTTGTTCAGGAAAAAGACTAAAATGCTGTCAAATTCTAAATAAAATAAGTATTATTACTACTAGTAGTACTTCTAGTTTTACTACGACTAGTAAAACTACTGCAATAATACTAGAGCTCCTTCTCTTATAGGTAGTACTTCCTCTGATAACACTTAAATCCACAGACCTTGGGTGAGGAGGGCAGCAGCTTCTACTTAAAAACAAAATAAACCAAAACTTTTCAGTAAGTTTTCAAAATAAAAGACCAACAGAGTCAGTGTGTTTTTTTTCTTCCTGAAACAGATCTATTGCTGTTTTTGTCCACACACGACACAAAAAGTGCAAATATGTTTTAAAGTGGATAAATATTCAGAACAAAACTGAGACGGTGGATAAAACAGCTGTAACTCTGGAGCTCGTCTTCAGTCTGATCAGCTGATGAGACTGACTCTGGAGTGAATCCTTCACCTCCATCTCCACTGACAAACGCTCCTCTCCGCCCTCTACTTCTTCTTGTGGAGGGGGTTCAGCCAGGAGAAGCAGAAACTGGGTCGACGGGAAGAGGAGGGAGGCCCGGTCTGAGCAGGACTCCTGGTCTCGGTCTGCATCTGGAGCAAAGACGGACAGCAGACGGTTTCACATCAACACATACGGAACAAATTTATTTTTTAAGTAAAGTAAAGTAGTATAAAGCCTTTTGTGGCTCCTGAGGAAGCTGCATGTAATCTGAAAAATTACCTCCAGTGATGTCACTCGGTGGCTACGTTGCATTGTGGGTAATGTAGGCACCAGGTTCCTCAAAAGCAGTCCACTAATCTAGCACTGCACTCATACATTTTCGTCATCATTATGAACAGTTTTAAATCAATACAGCAGAACCAGACATATCACCTTCTTCTTCTTTTAAAAAAAACTGCCGCCTACATTACCCACAATGCAACTTAGCCACTGAGTGACAGGGGGCCATACAATGGTTTAATCTTTAACTCATTTTAGTTAAAAACACTACAACATTTCCCTGTGAAATGTAGAATATAAAGTAAAATAAGATAGAAGTAGGAGTTGCTGTAATTACAGAATTCTACCACAAGGTGTCAGCAGAAGCAAGAGTAAATGTTTCTGTCAGACCTGAAGGTGCAGAAGAAGGTTTAATGTTGTAGTAGTACAAGTAGTAGTAATAGTAAGGACAGTAATAGTAGTAAAAATCTAAAAATCTAACAAAATAACACTGTATATTACGACGGAGTATTAGGGCCAGACTTAGAGAAAAAAAAAATATTTTGGAGGGGAAATTACGAGAATAAAGTTATAATATTAGGTCTACGAGAATAAAGTCGTAACATTACAAGAATAAAGTCATAATATTACGAGAATAAAGTCAAAATATTACGAGAAAAAAGTAATAATATTACGAGATTAAAGTCAAAATATTACAAGAATAAAGTCATAACATTACGAGAATAAAGTCATAATATTACGAGATTAAAGTAATAATATTACGAGAATAAAGTAGTAATTTTAATGAGAACTCTTACAAGAAAGATCAGTCTTCCCGCTGCGTTAGAATGAGGAATGCTGAGCATAACTTTTATTTAATTAAATTATTCTCGTATTATTATGACTTTATTCTCATAATTTCCCTCCAATTTTTTTTTTATTTGTATTTTTTTTTCCTCTTAGTGTGGCCCTAATACTCCGTCGTAGTATATATATTTCTTGATTTCCAAAATAAAAGCGGTCAGCAGCACTTCCTGGTGGAGGCAGCAGGTGTGTGTGTGTACCTGAGCGGTGCAGCAGTGAGGGTGGGTGTGTCTCCGGCTGGTGTTATGTGCAAATGAAGCAGCCGATGTAAGCCCACACCCTCTGCAGGATGACCAGGAAGGCCAACAGGTAGAAGAGCAGAGTGACAGCCTGGAGGGAAGACGGAGGGATGGACGGGAGGAGGAGAGACGAGTGGAGGAAGGAAGGTGATACATACATTCATGAGGGAGACACGGAGGGAGAGGAGGGGGGAAAGGAGGAGAAAGTGGTCAAAGTGAGGAGATGAGAAGCTCTGTGGTGACGGAGAGACGAAACAGCATCTTACAACAACGACAGCACAGAAACATGGTGCGGTGGTGAAGCAGCTTCAGCCAGAAATGTCTCGAAACATGAACAGCAACAAGCCAAAAGAAGAAGACAATGTGGAGGTGGAGGTGAAGCCACGTCAGCAGGAGCTTGGATGATGATGATGATGACGATGATGATGACAAACCAGACGACACTGACCTGCAGAGAGTCGGAGGAAGAGGAGGTAATTTTCTCTTCAGTTTCAGTTTCTCCATCCTCCTCTTTCTTTTCTGCAAACCCTGAAGCCTCAAACTCTGCGTCTCCTTCTCGTAAACTCTCTACACCACCATCATCATCATCATCTTCTCCGGGATCCACGATGCCACTTTTCAGTTCAGAGCGATCCTCCCTCGTAGATTCAGCCTCCCTCTCTAATCCTGTTTCCCGACTCTCTTTCATTCAGCTCTGACACACATTTCAGATTTAAATCATCCTCATCGCGCTGCTCTTTCTCTTCTGCGCCCTCTGATCCTCCATCACTGAGCTTTAAGTCGTCCTCTGATCTTCGTCTCTCGAGCCCAGAACAAGTCTCCTGTGGTGGTTTGGACGATGGACCGTCACTGTTAGCAGCAGAACTGTCTCCAACATCTACTGGTAGACACACCCAGCCCTGCATGTCCTCCTCCTCCTCATCTTCTCCTGCTGCCTCCTGCTGAGTCGGTCTCAGTTGGAGGACAGGTGTAGCAGCAGGTGTCTTCAGGGGTTGAGGCTGGGATGGAGACTGTGGTGGAGCTTCAGTCTGGATCCTGGCCTCTACCAGGTGATCTTCTGCTGGTCGTGATGAACAAATCTCTGTCTCCTGAACCTTCAGCTGGACGTCTGCAGGAACCGGGCTGCACCAGCTGCTTGGTTTGTACCAGCTGGGGTAAAACGTAGCATCGTTCTCCTCGTGCATCTTCATTTCTTCTTCTTCGTCCTCAGCATCTTGTACGTCACCTGCTTCACTTCCTGCCTCTGCACCTTCACACTGATATGTGAAGAAAGACAGCTGAGAAGCCAAATGGAACATAAATATAATGTGAAGGATCTACAAATCGTAGTTAACGGGCTCAGAGAAAGAGAAGAAACTGAAGGACAGAAAGCTGTGAAGAAAATTTGTTTTGTTAATTTTCACACATTTAACAGATAATTTATCAACTGAAGGAGAAAATTAGCAGCGTAGTGACTCCTGAACTTCCTCTGTCGACTGTTAGCAGGTCTAATATTGCTATCTGTGACTTACTGAATGTTAAAACACCTTCTCATTGTTCTAACAGATGTTTCCTCTCCAGCAGGTGTGGTTCTGTACCTGTTGCGTGCTCATTCCCTCCTGATGTTCACAGATGTTTCCCTCTTTAACAGGCTCAGGAGCTGCACATCTGTCCTCCTCCTCCTCTTTCTCCTCCTCCTCCTTCTTGTTCTTCATCTGACCGGATCCTCCGATGTTTATCTGCGAGGCGTCCGTCTCTGGCTGCAGATCTGCTCCCGCCGGCTGCACAGAGTCCGTCACCAGACCTGGTGGAGCTGGTGGAGCTGGTGGAGCCGGGGCTGACCTCGGTGCAGCTGGTGGGGATATCAGCGCCGAGACCGGCTCTTTAACCGGTTCTAGAACAGATTCCAGGTTCTGGGTGGAGGTGTCCGGGTGGTGTTTTGCTCCTGTGGTCTGGACAGAAGGCTCTTTGGGTTCTTCTGGTTCTTGTTCCACCTCTGGCTCCTCAGGAACATCTTCCACAACTGCAGGAGGACAACAAAACCTGCTGAGACTGAACTGCATCGAGCTTTATGTGACATTTAAAACGTACTTTTCTGTGTGTCACTGATCAATAACTCCTCCAGCTCTGTTATGTTTCGGTCACTTTGTGCTCTCGAGGTCTCACTCGCTCGTTCGTTCTTTACCTGCTGCGGCTCTCAACTATTTTTGGATCAGACTCACGGACCTTAAATCCAAAAAAACCCTCGAGCAGATCGAGTTACTGAGTTTATATTTCATCCTCGCTCAGGCAGCTTCACGCTTTCAGACTTTACAGGCACAGAGAGCATTTTCTGTTTGTGAATACTGACTGAACATCGGAGGAAAACTGTGTTCTTAAATTCATAAAAGTAAAGTTTCAGAGTGTTTTCTCTGCTCTCACCTTTGAGGAAGTCTAAGCTCCTCAGAGCTTTCTCCTGCCTGCTGAAGTTATATCTGTAGTGGCTCATACTCTCATAACCCGGCTTCAGCGTCTCCGCTGGACACGAGCCGGTCGCTGCCAGCACCCTGAGGAGACGTGGAGGTGGAGGTGAAGGAACAGAGAAGGAGCAGGAAGAACTAAACACCACATTTTTAATCACATCATGTAAATACACGACATGTTTTCATCGCAGTACTCACTTTGTGATCAGCTCTCTTGAATTCTGAGGGAAGGAAGACGACAAGAGAGAACACAGAGATCGTTTCAGAGACTCGACATCATGACGCACACAAATCAAACACGTCACACACAGAAAAGACAAAATAAAGACTCAGACGTGATGCTGAACACTTCTCCAAGCTGCTCTTACATCCCAAAAAATGAAGGAGTTAGTTAATTAGTCCTTGTTTGTGATGGTCGCTCGCTCTTTCTAGAGTGTTTTCTCGTGTTGTGGGAGATGTTTTTATTATTGTCTCTGCACCTTAATCTCCTCTTTTAGCTGTTTTCTTTAATGTACTTTATTACCCGTGTCTTTTTTTATCTTCTGCTGATTTTAACGTGTCTCATTTTTCTTTTATTTTGTTTCTGGTTTCTGTAGCACTTTGAGATTCTTTATGAAAAGTGCTTTACAAATTTATTATTGTGCTTTGCCGAGATCCTCATATTGCTCCTCAGCTCCTCGCTCCACCTGTCCTCCCCACCGAGCCTTCAGCACCTCTGGTTCTACCTCAGCGCCTCCCTGTCCTCCACCCTCGCCGTGTGTCACCTTCGCTTCACCTCCAGCTGAGTCAAACCAAACCACAGCTCCTGATCTCACCTGACTCAACCTCTCGCGCTAACAACAAATATCTTTCAAACTGCTCCCTCGCTCTCTCTGGTGTCGGCTTCTGGGTCCTAAATCAAACCGCCGACGCATCGTAACATGGATGTTGTTGTTTACTGCGTCATGTACGTACATGTAGTCTCTCTCTCAGAATAGAAGCTCTCACATACGACCTCACAAACACTGAGAATAAAAACCTCCCACAGAAGTTGTCGTTTCTCCTTCCTGAAACAAAATCTTTTTAAAATTAGAGGAACTCATCAGAAAAGTGTCTGACCTAAACATTTATTCAACATAAAAACAAAACTCTGCATTAAATGTGACACACACCTGGACAAAAGCGGCCATGTCCGGCTCCTCCATGCTGCTCGCCGCCCTCTCCATCAGTTTGTTGTTGGTCTCCACGCTGTCTCCATAGCAACGCACCAGCGCCTGGGCGTGGCCCGTCTTCTCTTCCTGCTCGGAGCTGATTCGCTGCGTCATCGCCTTCGACACGACGATAAAAATGGTTCATGCTTCAGAATAAAGTCCATCCTGTGATTACTACTTTTATAACTGCTGCTGCTGTCTGTGTGTGTTTAATTAGCACTTAACAGGTTTCTTAAGGTCATTTAATTAAAAATGTGCACAGCAGTCTGAGTGAATCGATGGAAGATAATGAAGTCTGACCTTCTGTTTCTCCTGCAGGATGGAAAACACGTGACTGAACTTGTCACAGACGCTCTGTTTCTGAGTCTTACAGTTCTCCTGCAGAGGGCAGAACCAGCATTAATGATTTTATTACAGATTAGATATGAAACAGACAGTCGATGTATTGATTTGGTAAAAGCACCTCGATGTTCCTGCAGGTCTCCTCCAGCTCGTCGATCAAACTCTGGACTCTGTCGTTGAACGCAACCAGCGAGCTGACTTCTTTACTCAGCTCGTCCTGGAAAATAAAACACAAAAGGGACAAGAAATTATTAATATCTTTATTTTATTTAATGTTTTTTTTATATTCTTCAGTGAGGTTGAGAAGTCAGAGTGTAACAGGGTTTCATCACGATACGACATCATATCGATTCTTTGGACAATGATACGATATTTGCCGATATCACAAAGTCTGATTATCGATATGAGATGATATTTAACACAATCAGTTGACACTTATATCAGCTCACAAGAAGCAACTAAAATATGATTTGACAATTTTATTACTGAACTCTTCAGTGGAAATATTATTTCATCGATGGTTCCAGACGTTTAAATGAAAAACAATCTATACTTTTTATTATAAAGAAATAAAAACAGACCTTCTGTTCACTATAAAGTCTCAAAGAGCCCTTGTTGATCTGAACTTCTATAATTCATCACTACAATTTTCACATCCTATAAAACAAAACAAGAAGGAAGGAAACAGTGACACAGACGTGCCGTGGGAATTTCAAAATAAAGGCGTGTCTTAGCGATGCTGTTGGATCGTCGATCACTAAATCGATATATATCAATCCAGATCGACGTATCGTTGCAGCCCTGGTACAAATCTGTTTTTAACACTTCTCATCTCATTGAGGGAAACTTTGAATCTTCACACACTTTGTAAAGATTTGCACTTTCTGCAAGTTGATGTGAAACAGACGGACGTGTTTTCTACCTTCTGCTGCTGGAAGACGTCGGTCAGAGGAGCCACCTGGTGAGCCTGATGAGCCCCGAACACCTTACACAGAGAACAGGTGGGCACCTGACAGGTGAGACAGTAGATGTTCACCTTCTCCCCCTCGTGGTCTGGACATGTGAGCTGAGCAGCAGGTGGAGGAGGAGGGAGGGGGCTGCAGAGAGAGAGAGAGGGTGGAGGAAACACCTTCAAACACCTGCACGTTCAGATCATAACCCTGCTGGTCGTCTCTCCTCACCTCGGCTCCTTGTTGAGGTTGTTGCTGACTTCCTGCTTGTAGACGTCGATGATGTTCTCCACCAGAAGGTTCCGTTGGAGGCCGTAGACTCCGTGGCGGTCCAGCACCACCTCGTGTCTGCAGGACGGGCAGCGGAAACGGCCGCTGTTCACCAGCATGGTGGTGCGAGCCTGGAACAGGGACGGCTGGACGGACAGAAATCATATCAAAATGTTGGAAATATTAATAATACGATGATGGTTTTGCCCTTTAAACCTCCACGGCTGCCTGTCAACACCCAACAGTTGGAGGTTGTTTGTCACACGGCACAGCTGCATGCTGGGATTTCAATAATTAGCAACAGGTTTTCAGTCAGTGGAGAATGTGTAAAATCCTCCCAAACGTCTCCCCGGGTGAAGTCAGAGCCGGTTCAGGACGGGTTACTGGGTGAGATGAAAGACTGGAAAGTCCCCTGATCGTCATCCAGCACGTAAACATCGTGCACACACACACACACACACACACACACACACACACACACCTCGTGGTGTACTGGACAGCTATAAATAAGGACGGAGAGTTCAACAGAAAACAAGCGATCACAGGAGAAAAGTGGAGCAGAAGTAGAAACTGATGAGAGAACTGAGAGTCGTGAGACAGACAGACGAGAGCAGAGAGACGGGTGGAGGTTCAAGCGTCCAGAAATAGTGGCCTTTAATAAGCTTCAGCTGCTGTCGGGGCCTGACGGAGGATCAGAGCCGCTCACAGACAAACACTGAGGCCCGAGGACTCGAAGAGAGCTGGTTTATAATGTGTTCTAGGTAAAGGTGAACATTTCTCCTGGTGTGTGAAAGTCCTGCAAAGTTCATGAAGATCAGAGAAGGTTGTCATGAATCATAAACATTTTCACCAGATGTGACGTGTGTCCAAGTGAGTTTTGGGGAATGTTTAGGGCGCCAAACATGCACTTCCTGTCAGAGACGAACATTTTCACTGATAGTGCTCGGGCCCTAAATATATGAGTCTTCAGCTGGAGGACGGTTCCTGAGTCCAGGACCAGTTAAAGACACACTGTGGAATTATTTCTCCCATCTAGTGGTTAAATGTTATTCTGCATTCAAACGAATACTGCTCTCTAGCGCCTCGCGTTTCCAAACGTGCGTTGCAGCCTGTTGGAACTACGGCAGGCGGGATGTGTCAAGATTCAAGAAGCTGTGACAACAACATGTCTTCAAACAGCACTTCATCAAGTTTAGTTTCGGGTGATGAGGTACGTTATTTCAAACAGACTTCAAACTGCAGCTGACGAGCGCGTCTGGCTAAGCTCCTTCTCCGTTCCACAGTCACGCTGGCTCTGAGTGAAAACGCCTTTAGCCTTATCTGTACCACGTAGAGCTTTTTGTCCCTCTCACCAGTTCATCGTTTTTTATAGAGCGGAAGGACATGGAAGCCTCCGTAGAGCTCGCCCGTCCTATGGAAATACAGAGAAGTGATTCTTCCCTCAGGAGGAGAAGTGAGATTGTTGGCAGAGATCATTTTACACCAATGAGGACTTATTTATGAATGAAGACGCTGATTTGAGGTCATAAATTACTTAAAACACCACACAGTGGACCTTTAACAAAACCTGGTCAGTGGACCTCAGAGTCCGGCTGGTGTCAGAGCGCAGGAGGAGCTCCTGAATGTGATTAACCTATGATTTCTTGAAATAAAATCTGAATTGTGTGGGCAAACGGTGCAAAGACATAAGGATCTGGTGTTGCAGGAGATGTTTTATTAGTGGGTGTGGTTGGATGAAGGTGGAGCAGATGGAGGGTATGAATGCGTATTAGGCAGTTGTTGGGGTAGAAGGGTCATATTTGGGGAAGAAACTCTGAATTTTTTAGATTAAAGTCATACATTTACATACGTACACGTGAACTTTGAAGAGACATCGCTGTGAACTCGGCCTTTTAAAAATAAAACAAGATACTGATTCGGACGAGGTGAAACTAAAATGTAACGAGCAGATTTTGTTTTTGTTTTTTGACGATCTTTCGGTGAGAGCTAAATCTTTTTATTGCACATCTCAGGGGTCAGAGGTCACGAACATGAGCATGACAGTGAGTTAAGTTTCCATCTCACATACCACACACACACACACACACCCAAAAACACACATGAAGACACGTGAACATGGAAGTTATGTCACACACAGGATATTCTTGAGAGACGCTGAAGGTTTCTGGTTCTGGTTCGGTTAAAACAAACAGTCTGTGCTCTCACGGGGAGAAAAGTCACGTGCACGAGTTATTATTAGTAACCTTCTTGTAATCAGATAAAATGTCTCCGATGTTGACGCATTTGTTTCTGTCAGCGCCGTGTGGTTGTTCTGATGGTTCAGACTCAGTTTCTAAACCGATATCAGATCGAGTTATCTTCACTTTGTGCTGACGTTCATGATCCACTGACTCTTCCTGTAGCACCACCAACAGGTTGATGTTTTTTTGCTTTTTAAAATTGCCGCACAAACATCTAATTTCACCCCGGCATCGACAGATTTCAAGATCTGGTGAGCTGCTGACACAACCAGAGGCTGTGAGCATTATTTTATTATCAAAATGAGCGTTAAATAGCTCCGTATTATAACAGTAATCACTGTCAGAGGGTGTTTGGTCTGTAACCTGCATCCCTCTAAAGAGAAACTACATCTTCTGGTCACTTTGTTACTGGATACAAACAGTCAGTCTTCTTGCTGATGATCTTGTTTGCTTGTAGGTCATTTAGAGGCATCAGAGCTGAAACTGTTTCATAATCAGTTAAAAGTTCCTTGTAGTACGTTTAAGTTCTTTGTTACACAAAACCACAGATTAAAGTTCTCATGCAGACAAATGAACAAAGTGAAAATGGGCTAAAATTGGATCTCACCCTGAACAAAAGCAGTAATTGTAGGTCACAGCAGGTGTTTTCTGTGTTCATGAGTGAACCAGTTAAATATCCACACGTCCCAGTTTAGACACTGATAATCCACTGGACACACACACACACACACACACACACACACACACACACACACACACACACACACAATGCAGTGGTAACAATGCAGTGCGGCCCTGCGGGTTATAAAAAGAGCTGCTGCACACAAATGTACAGAACTGTGTGTCCATTGAGGGATTGTATATACAGAAACACACACATGTAACGTGTGTGTGTGTGTGTGTGTGTGTGTGTGTGTGACCCACCTGGTAGAGCTCGTTGGCACACTTCCTGCAGAGGTTGTGCTCGCAGGGCAGGATGACCACGGGTTTACTGAAGAGCTCCAGACAGATGGGACAGATCAGCTGTTTCTCCAGAGCTGCCAGCGCCGCCTCGCCCTCCGCTCCCCCGCCGCCGCCGCCGCCGCCGCCGGCCTGCAGGCAGCTCAGGTCCACCGGCAGCGACATGGCAGCGCCGCCGAACTTCACCTCCTCCTGTTGAGACCAGAAATCATCACTCATCATACTTGAGTCACAGCTGACCTCTTTACAAAACACACTGCAAGTCTGCAGGTTTGACTTCAGTTCAGATCTTTGAAAATCCTCCTGCGTGGTCCTGAAACCTGTTCAAGACACTTTATGTGATATTCTGAATGAAAGTCAGATATCTGAGAGCTGATCATCAGCTGCTGAACCAACAAATCACCACAATAATATAATTTCCCCTCAGTGTTCATGTTCAAGTCCCCCTTTTGTTTTTTTTTGGACAGAAAACAGTAATTGTATTCCCTCCGATCTGACAGGAACAGGAACATGTTCTGTATCATCTTATTCCAGCTCTTCACTGAAGCTGTTTAATGTTGATTTATGGGAAATCAGCATCTCAAACTAAAACAAGGTTCAGCTGCAACAACTCACCCAGCAGTGGGGGAGTTGGGTTTTTAATATTAGTCTCCAAAGTTATATAAATATTCATATAGTCGCATAAACTATCTCCTGATTTAACGACTCTATTTGAACATTTGAAAATCATGACTCACCCCTGTTTAAACAAGACAACAGACATATCAAACTAATAAATGGGACAAGTAGCCGTCTACTAAACTGAACAAAGGGACCACAATGATGTTGTTGAATATGTCTGGAGCATCAGACTTTCACTACACAATTATTGTAGCCAGACAAATTCACGATAACTATATTATCGTTTCAATTAAGGTCACAGACTCTCTCCACCTCCCTACATTTGTACTTTGAGAGTCATTTATTTGCCAAAAATGAGACAAAAGTGTACAAAAAGAACAATTACAATCAAGATTACAAGATGAATGGACAAACTTTCGCCGGATTATCAACACGATATCAATATTTCAGTTTTTGATATCGCGGTTATCGTGAATATCGCGATATTGTGACACCCCTCGCCTGATGTGGTGTAAACTAATGAAAACTTTCTGATCAATGCTTCATGTAAGTGTTAGTTAGTGGCTAAAACATTTTAAACATCAGCACAAGAAGAAAACCTGTTCACTCACCTTCCTCTCCATCTACGGTTAGTTTCTCCTGTGTGCGATCTGTCTTCTCGTCTCTACAGTCGATCAAATAATCATTTTGTCGAGATTTATTGGTGTATCGATGAGTAAATCCACGATCAGACAAAACACCCAACCAAAGAGTCCTGCAGGGAGGAAGTCAGTCGAAGCTAGTTCGAATCTTTCTCAGTAGTTTTCAGATAGTTCTGTGCAGACAGTCCTCGACGCTGCTGTTTAATTCGTCTGGATTTCATTTACTGTAAAAGTCAGTTGCCGGGTAAGTTTTTGCATGAAGCTGCTGACTGCACAGACCACGTAACACCGTCTGTCTCAGCTCTGGAAACAAACAAAAAAAACACCCAACTCAAGTTTGAACGTGAGCTTTCAAGCTTTAAGTGAGACTTGGAGAATCTTTTCACGTCCAGTTGTAAGATCAGAGGTCAGAAGCCACGTGGAGGTCAACGAGTCCAACAAAAACCTGTTTCATATCCCAGAAAAGAAAAGAAAACGAAGCAGGTGTCTCCTCTTCAGCCACGAGTCCCTCTTCCTCTTCACCTTTCAGTGCTCTTCCTCCTCTTCCTCCCTCGCTCATCCGACACTCACTCCATTCCTTGTTTTTCCCCCTTTCACAAGAGGCGACTGCTGCGTTTGTGTGTTCGCAGCCTCCTCGCCATCCACAGCAGAGCGAGGACTCATGGGGGGGGGCATCAGGTTACAGGCCTCTGAAATGACACACACACACACACACACACACACACACACACACACACACACACACACCATATGAGGCCGTGGCTGGTATGTGGACGGATTAAGACCACGCTGCTCTTTCTACTGTTACACACACACTCGCCGTCGCTCTTAAAGGTTCCAGCTGCAGCATTTTAATGTGTTCTGATAATTAACCACGTTAATTTCCAGGCGCTTTTATCACTTTTACCGTGTTTTCTACGCACATCGTGACCTGATTATTGTGTCTGAATGTGTTTAAAGTTCAGCTCCAGTGTTGTGTTTTTTGCTTTTTGAGTAACACTTTCCTTTAACGCCCGTCTGTTTAGCATTTATAAACACTTTATCACATGTTTGACCATCTTTTTATATATTCTTTAATCACTTTTATTCCTTCTACATGTATTTAATCATGTTGTCTTTTTACATTTTCTGTTCTTCCTTCGGTTTTTTCCTGCTTTTGCTTGTTTGTCACAGCTCTTTGTAAACTCTGTTTTTAAAGGTTCTACATAAATAAAGTTTATTATTATTCAATAAATGTTTACAACACACTATAATATAGTTGTTCATTCATTTTCTTTCTTTACAGGTGTCCACAGGAGGAGTTACAGTACACGTGTTTATGTAAATACATATATTATTCATATATTTGTCCCTCACAGCTAAGGAGGTGACATACAAAAAATCTTTTAAACGTTTCTGTCATGCTTGCTGTTGATTCGAGGTCTGGACTGTCGGAAAGAGTCGAAAAGATCGTGTTAGACGTGTATTTGATCATTAATTTGTTTATTGGTTTGTAGGTTAAAAGAAAACCTAAATCTGAACATACAGACTGGAAATTGTAGCCAAGATATTCAGCCAAGAATGCAGAGTTGTGTGGTTTTTGTTAGCTAAATTGCTAATTGGTTTAATTTCCATTAATGTGTTTTTTTAATTAGGAATTGGTTACACATAGATTTATAACTAGGTTTATTTTGAAACATTTTCAAATGAAAACCAAGACGTAATTCACCTTCATGTTATCGTATAAAATCCAATATGGCGTCCCACAGGGCAGCTGTCTCGGTCCTCTTCTTTTCTTCTTATACTTCTTTTAGCTTCTTATACTATCTTTTAGCTTTTACCAAAGCAACACGATATCTAGACTTCTACTCAAATACATATTTGTGACTTTCACTTTTAATTTCATCATATAAAATCCGTCGTGGCGTTCCACAGGGCAGCTGTCTCGGTCCTCTTCTTTTCTTCGTAGACATGCTTCTTCTGGATGACATCAACAGAGACACATTACATACATGTAGGTATATCTATGTATAATTTACTTTACTTGTTGTTACCAGCTTGATTAGTTAGAAATTCAGTTTTATTTATACGTATTATTATTAATAAGTAATATTTTAACACATCTTTTTCTGACTTTTGGGTACTTTTAACAACACTACAATAAAAAACAAATATATACATGTGGACAGGAAATTATAGCTGAGATCAATTCAGTATTTTTAAAGTTTTTCTAATAAAAAAAAGGTGTTTCACATTATTATATTGTGTAAAATGCACTGTGGTGTCCCACAGGGCAGCTGTCTTGGTCCTCTTCTTTTTCTCTCACCATTAACAAATATTTAACATTTTTTATGGCACTTATACAAAAAGTAAAAGTAACTCCTTTATTTCCATTCAAAATGTGCTAGTTAAATTAGCGTAACTTTTTTGTACAGTTATGGTTACATACTCTCTTCCTACTCCCTACAGTTATATTATGAGCATAATCAATTTGCCAAAAAGACAAAACACACAAGAAACAAAGTTAAAGATGGATTTAACTGAGTTTCTTTCTTCAAATTTTCTATAGATATCGCAACAATATCGTCACCGTGACTTCTTTAGGTCACGACAGCCCTGATTTAAGGTAATAAACACTTTTAAATGAAAGAAACCGACAATGAGAACAGAAGCTCTGAAGCAACAGAAACATTTATTTTACAACAGTACATCAGATACTTCATCGACGCACACGTCTGCCCGACAGACGCAAACATGATCAGTCCATGCTAAAAACAGAAAACCTCTACGTCTCTATGTACTGTGCCACTGCGTGTATATACAGCGGGTCGGCCATTTTTCTCACCTCGTTGTCAAAATGTTTCACATCTAAAAGTCTACACATCCCCTCCACTAGTCGTTAATCGGTTATTAAAAACATAAGAAAAATAAAATAAATAAAATAATGCTTCATTATTATTATTATTGTCTGGTCGCTATATTCACACGTAGATCAGTTCTTGTTAATTACGTTGTTGTTTGGAAGCTTCTCGACTCCAGGTTTGTGTGTTTCAGGCTTCACGCTGCGTTCACTCGGACGCCGCTGCGTGTTTGGTCGATAGAGATAAAATGAGAAAAAAAGAAAAAGGAGGGAGATTTTTGGGTTTAACAATGTGGGCATTTCAGTGGTCACATGACATGAAGCACAAAAAGAGAAAATGTGGTTAAAACAGAACATCTGCAGGTTTCTGGGCCATTAAAACATATTTTTATTCTTTAATAATTCAAATGTCTTTACTGGAGCCGACATGATGCTTGGAATTTGTATTAACTTGATTTTTAGGACCTTTGTTTTGGACCTGCAGATTTCCTGAAACCACGTTTGAAATCGAAAGTGGAGTCATGGAAGAGATTTATTGCACTTTCTCATGATATGTATAAATACATAATGAACAAAGTGTTGGAGTGAGGAATCAAAGAACATATAGTGAATAAATTAGCCTGTTTGGTTCAGTGTAGGTGCTTTTTTTTGTTGTTTTTTGTATAAAAAATTAAAATAGTTGACACAAACAAGCACAATGTTCCTGTATTTTCTACGATAGCAGAGCTGGAGTGCTACAAAAAAATAGGAAAAACTACAAAATAGTGATATACAATTAGACCCTAACTAATCAGTGTGATTGTTGTAAACTGCTCTTCAGATGCTATGAGGATTGTATAATCTACAAAAAACTGCCGCCACACGAACAAATAAGACTTTGGATATCGATATCCTCCCTTCATTAACAACATAAATAAGAAAAAAAAAACAACAATGAGAAGCAGTTCTACGGAGACAAACGGGGAAAAAAGAAAGAAAAAATAGTGTTCAGACTTCTGACCAACGCAAAGAAATACAGTGAAATCTAAACATACAGTTTACACGACATGTACAGCATTTTTACTTTCTCACAAAACAAATTGGAAACTAAAAATAAACAAAAAAAAAAAAAGAAAAGGGGGAGGGCTCAATCAGTGTGTATGTCTGTTCTTCCAGATGACAGCAAGAGGTTAATGTACTTGTGATAACACTGGACTCTTCAGCACACACACAGCTTTCGATGTGAGGCAGGAAGCTCAATCCTTCGTATGAGTGGATTTAACATAACAGAAGAAGGAAGTGAGGGAGAAGAGGAAGAAGAGGAGAAGGACCGAAGCAGATTTACATTACAGAAGTGCGTACGTACGTACCACCGTCTGTCCTGAGAGAAGGATCCCTCCTCTGTTCTTCTTCCTAAAGACTCTCCCCTTATTTAGTTGTTCTTCATCTATTCGGATTTGCCTTCGTGGGCCACGTAAATAAACCTGCCTCAACTTTTTTCGAGATATGAGAGCGAGGATGATCTGTGATTTAGCAGTACTGTGGGTCTGCTGACTGCTGAGTCATGGTCACATGTGCCAAAGCTGATTAAGATTCAGTCTCGGCAGCTGCAGGACTTCCAGTATTTTCTCAAGGAAGATCGTCTGATTGATCATGACGTGCTGACAGCTGGCAAATTTATCAGAAATAATAAGTTCAAATCTTTAGGAAATGCTCTACGATGGTGATCAGATGTTCTGACTTTCCTTTCACTGAAGTAAAAACTTCAGAATGAGGAAGCAGAATCAGATTTAAGTGAGGGGGAATCGATGCCAGTGAGGACAAATAAACACCCCCACACAGACCATATCATCTGCTCATGGAACATAAAGACAGGATCTCTGACCTACTTCCAGCCAGCGGTGGGCTGACAGAGAGGCTTCGATAAGCGTTTCCCAGCGAGCTAAAAGCAGACCACGTGTTCCTCGTCGCTGCAGGCGCCGGCCGCATCAAACAACGTCTTTAAAAAGCGCGTTTTGTGCACGACAGCTGTGTTCGCTGCTGGTCATTATACGTCAATAATGAAAAGAGCAGCTCGACTATGTGCCTTGAAAAGTTGAATGTGTTTCAACGTCTAAAAATCACGAGAGCACACCAGGCGTTCACAACAGACGTGGATCTGGTTCCGTTCAGACTACGTGTCTGCCAACATGTTTGTGCTGTGTACGATCCACGAGCTGAGTGTGCGTCAGAAACTTCAGATTGTGTGCAGACAGTCTGCGATCGCAGATGAAGTCGTTTCACGCAGGCTGCCTGGAAGTATAAATTGTGCTTCAAACTTACATTTACAAAATGATTGAAGATACATTCTTAGTTTTTAGATTATTAACAACAGAATCTCCCCAACATTTCAATTTACATGTGCTCCTGACTGACGACTGTTACCAAGAATATTTGACATCCTGGGCAATAAAACTGGCCTGAACTCCGGGTCTGATCTGTGTCTGTTTTTATTAACTGATGTTACAAGATCTCTTCTTTATTTTCTTCCTCCTCCTCCTCCTCCTCCTCCTCGACTCACTCCACAATAAATTAACATTTAAAAAGACAGAAGTTTGGTCAGAGCGGCTGAGCTCAGGCTGACTTTGAGTGATGATGTTATGTAGAATTTGCTGGTGCGTGTGTGTCTGTCTGTGTGTGTGTGTGTGTGTGTGTGTGTGTGTGTGTGTGGTAGTATTATTAATTCAATTCTTTTTTGGCCTTTTTGAACAGCTGAAGAGAAACGTAACAGATGAACTGATGAGAAATGTGTTGAGATTGTGTGTGCATCGTCCTGTGATTGTGGAGGAGCCGACTGTGTGTGTGTTTGTGTGCGAGTTTGTGTGTGTGTGTGTGTCTAGTAGGCGTCGGTCCTGTAGCTGTGGTGGGCATCAGAGGTGAGCGTGGTGGTTTCTGTGGCTGAGGACGGCTGCATCACGATGGGCTCGCCGCCATCTGAGGACACAACACACACAAACAAAGACACGGTTTAAAATAGACACCAAGACTCCTCACATTGAACTTTTGTGTTTTTGTTACAGCATCAATGTGTCGCTGGCCTCTCACCTCTCTCGTCAGCGGTCATCTGGGCCTCCAGGTCCTCGGGTGAGACGTAGAACTCGGGCTCCATGTCCGCGGGCGGCCGAGGTTTACATTTACCGCAGCAACAGTTACAGCAGCAGCACAGGCAACAGCAGAAATAACAGCCCGTGGACAGGCAGCAGAAGACGAACAGGGCCTGTGGGACGAAGAGATATTAAATATTAAACAGAGACAAACTGATGAAGGTAAACACGTCGAGACCGAAGAGGAAAACAAACGATTAACACTTAGAAAATCTTGTTTAAATATCAAATACACTGCAGAGTGTGAGAGTAGTCACGTCTCCTCAGGCTCATTCATGATTCAGTGTTTCCTGGTGAAGTTTACTGTTTCAGTGCTTTAATATCCGGACTCCACTACGCACGATGAAATGAAATATGACAATAATGGTTAGTTGGATTCCTATTAAAGATTAATTTGATTTGAAACACCTCCAGTAAATCATCGGTGGAGGAGCCAGTTGTTTAGATCAATTGAGATCATTTGTGTTCAGTTGTGAAAAGTTATTTTAAATCACAACCACGATTCAAAAACAGTTGAGATGTTGTGAAAAACATAAATAAAGCAGACTGCGATCGTTACACTCAATTGGAAACCAGTTCAAAGACAACACATTTAATGTTTAACGTCATCATTCATTCATTATTTTGTGTAAATATGTGCTTACACCTTTCAAAAAAGTTGGGACAGGAGCAACAGAAGACTGGGGAAGCTGTGGAATGATCTAAAAACAGCAGAAAACAACAGGCTCATTGGCATCAGGTGACATTCTCATTAGTGGGTATCTTACCTTCGCCCACCAGCTGGACAGAACGAAGTAGGTGTTGACGTTCTCCTCTCCGAACTGCTCCGACACGTAGAGCCCCAGCGAGCCGTATTTGTCGTAGATGTTCTTCTTGGTGGCGTCGCTCAGGATGGAGTGGGCATTATTGATTTCCTTAAACTTTTCGGCCGCGTCTGGATTGTCCGGGTTCTTGTCTGGGTGGAACTTCAACGCCAGTTTCCTGCACAAGAAGACAGAGAGAATGGAGGATGGATTAAAAACGCCACGCAAAAACAACTCCAACAGGCCGTAAACACAGCAGACTGTCGATGATGATTTGAATGATGGCTCTGACTTCAGCTCTCATTAATTTTGTTAGTTTCACCTGGGATTTTCCTGCTATGACATGTCAAAATGTCCTTCAGTCAGGTTCATTCAAACCAAAGTCTTACACATACTTAAATATTAAACACTTTTAAAAATCAAGTTACCTTATAAAAAGAAGGTCAGCAACTTTTCATTATTTGTTGTTTTACACTGAGAGTGACAGAAACGTCACCACTTCAGTTAAGATTATCATCAGTAACCGGCAGTAACCTGAATTAATCCCATTCATTCGACCCATTTAGAAAGTGTCACCGGCCTCTGGCTCCCTCTAGTGGTCCACAACATAAAACAGCAACATGACAGGTGGAGTGATTTTCTGATTTTCTCTCTTTGTTGCTGCTCGGGACGCTTTACAACCCAACATGTGTCTATGTGACGTCCTGGGAATGAGACTCAACAATCAGCTGTCTCTGTGGTGCGTTCAGGAACAGCTGGGACAAATCCTACTGATTCTACCTTTAACTTTAATAGTCTTTGAATTATATTAACATGACGTGAGCTTCAGTTAGCTTTGACCACAGATGTCCTTCAGACTCTGATACTCTGAGGACATGTCAGAGCCTGTACTCGATTACTTTACTGGAGTACAGAAGTTGAATCAGTACTTCTACTTTTACCAGAGTCTGTTTTTAAACAAGTAACTGAACTTCTACTGGAGGAAAGAATTTGTGGACTTTGTGGCTCCAGAACGGATTTAACAATAGATAAATACAATAATGGATACATTTCTAATCTTGTGTTTATTAACAGATACCTGTAACATTTCTTGATGTCCTCTGTGGTGGCGCTCTTGTCGACTCCCAGCACGATGTAGAGCGATTCTCCAGATGTGGAGAGAGTTCTCTGTCTCTGCTGCTCCATGGCCTCTCTCTCTCTCTCTTTTGTTCCTTCTCTGTTACTCGCTCCCTCGCTCAGTCAGCCTCTCACCTGTCAGGTAAAAACAAGAAAAGAGGGGAAAAAGAGGCTGATGAGCTGAAAGGTTCAAATCAAAGATGAGTCACTTTGTCGCCGTTTTTCTCATATTGTTCCCTTCCAGTCCTTCCACTGGCCCTTCTCACTTTCCGTCCTGCACATTTTCTTTCAAATATTGACAAAACAATCCAGCGTATATGTTGCGTTAGGCAAAAATGTTAAATTACAACACTATTTCAATAATCTTACGGAAGTGCTGCAGGAAATTTTGCTGTGTGACGGCCAGAATCCATTTCCATTCTGTCCAATCTGGTCCCCAAACGCCAGGTGAAAATTTCAAACTCATCATCTCCGTGAGTAAGATGAGCACCTGGTCCATTAAACCTCTATGTTGAGTCAGTCTTTTACAGAAGTCTAGATGGTAACCAAACTAGGGATGCAGCAATCAACTGATATTACAGTTTAAAATGTCACTGTTTTGATGGATTATTATTATTTTCTTGTCTGAATGAATCACATTTTTGAGGAGCTAAACTTGCTCGAAAACTCTTCGTTGGTACAAATTCATTTCCAGGCGTTGTACTTTAACAGATTCCTTCTACAGATTTAACTCAAACGACTTAGAATTTCTCGAGGCAATCTTAAGACCCTTGTGATGAAAAGTCGCAGTTTTAGTGTTCTATAACACCACATAGTGGACACAGGAAGTCACGATGAAAAACTGCACTATGATCTGACTTTTTGTTTATTTGTATTTATTATTTTTACTGTAAAAAAAAAAAGCAAGCAGAGAAATGTTGTGGGGACAACAATAAAACCGAAAAATGCTTGTGTAGTTTTATATATTTTATCATTGTAAAACAGAAATAAATTGTAATCATTGCATCTTAAACCAAACCGAGTGTCTTTCACAGGGACAGGTGGAGACAGGAGACTTAGATAACTCAAATTCACACTGGATTTCACAAGAGTAGCTCTTGTCCAAAGTCCAAATATAACCCTCATCCCACCTTTTATACTGAAAGGTGGTGAAGTGGTGACCGACCTCTTTGCTAATATGGTGTTGTGGGATTTAAGGGTGTGATGTGTAGAGGAAGGGAAAGGAATACATGAAGTCAACCAGGGTAACCTAAGCTGATTTCACACAGCCAGGCAGGTAGGCAGGTGTGTAAAGAGAGATTAATATTCTGTGTCCTGAAGGAATCTCACCTCACTGCAGGAGCTGCAGTAAACAAGATGCTTACACTCCACACACTCCACACACTTCACACACTCCACACACTGCTTCAGGCAGCAACAAACATATTCATCAAAAGATTGTTTTCAGACAAGGGGTACATCTATAGATTCACATCACTTCTCAGAGAACACAACCACACACAAGTCTCAACTAAAGGCATGCACATTAAGTTTGAATTAAAGGGACAGTTCACCCCTAAAAGAAGAAGAAGAGGTAATTTAGAGTCATTATCACCCCCCAGAAATGTTTTCCATCAGCATGTGGGTGAGTAGATGACGACTGAATTTTCATTTTTGGGTGAACTGTTCCTTTAAGTCTTTGCCACCATTAACATCATGTCGTACGAAGAGTTAAACTTAGTGTAAGTAAGTTCTCTTCCACTCTTCCAGCTGTTATGTCCTGCTACTCTTATACCTCTCAGCCAACACAGAAATACACAAAATGTGTATTAAAATAAAATATATAGTATATCAGGCACCGTAAGTGAGGGGTACAGCGATCTGTGTCGAGTTTATCCACCTCACTTCTGTCACAATAATATAATACAATAATACACTGACTTTAACTAAACTAGGTCATCTGTGTGTGAGGTAACAAGTTTATCATCGCCTTCTCTCAGCAGATCATTAACTCTGTGTGAGGACACTAACTGAGAGCTGCTCAGGTGTCGATCTGTATCTTTTAATATTTAATAAGTAACCACAATAAAAACAAACCAAACAAAGTCAGATTTCAGCTTCTGTTAATTTAGCTCCTGTGGTGTCCCACTTTCTCTCCTGTGTGCTCTATTTTATCCCCGTCTCTCCGTTTCTCTCTCTACATCAGTACCGAAGCTTATTGGTGTGGCTGGTGGATAAACAGAGATCAAACCTGAACCAGAACTGAACTCTCAACTAATGAGAGTCTCTCTGTCTAACTCTGTCTTCAGCAGTGTTTACTGTCAGACCAGCCAGCTGGTCCGATATCAAAAATGTCTGCAGTTTTAAAGGAGGTGTTGGTTAAATCCTGGTGTAAGTGAAGAAATTCTCTTCTCTCTGGCTGGACTATAAACTTTCTCAGAAGACTGCAGCCCTAATCAGTATCTTATCTTTTCGATTAAATTTGATTATTGATTAAACGAATAGAAAAGGTGGCACTATTTTCAGTCTATTGCTCCAGTTTATTGTGTGCAAAACCATTAACTGGGGCTCCTAATCTGCTGAAATACAATATGAGACACAACTGGAAATTGAGGAAAAACCATCTGCAGCCTTTTTATTTTAAAAGGTTGACAGCAGAAAGCGTGCATGTGTGTATGTGGATTACAAAATAAGGGGCTGTGCTCTGCTGTGTTATTAATGTCCAGCAGTGGCCTGCTTAATGTTCGTCTTGCAAAGGTATTCAGTCATTAATCAAAAGAAACGCTTGAAGTTTAGTTTAGTCTTTTTCTTTCCGTCAACACCGCGCTACTTATTAACATTTAGAAAATAGATTTCTGACATTGGTGAACAGATTTGCGATTATCATGTGAATCGATATTGGCAGTTGATAGTTTATTTAAATCTACTGTGAGTAATAGACCCCAGGTCCTTCTTTATCTAAGCTGCTGGAGCTGGAGAGAGCTCTCCTAGAAACCGGTGACTTTGAGGTTGAAGCTTACACTGTGTGGTAATAACATTCTTGGTAAATCGTCCGTTAAAAACCTGATGAAATAGATGCAAGAGTTAAAGGAGATCAGTGGAGTGAGGGCGGGTACTGCAGGTCAGTCCAACCAAGCAGAGGCCTCTCGGAAAAAACAGAGTAAATCCACCCAGTGTGGGGCTACGAGGCTTGTGTACAGCAGCAGGCATTACAATAAGCTACTTCAACCAGACCACAGCACACAACACAATACACCCACCGGCAACAACAATCACAAGAGTGGGCCAGCAAACCAGCTTCAAGCAGGAAAGAGATGATGATAAGCTGTGTGAGTATTTGAAGAATGAATGCTCACCTTGGATGCTAATTAAGTACAGGTGAATTTGTTAATTCATGCTCAAAAAGTGTCAAGATAATAGATTTGAAGTTTTAAAGTCCTGAAGGAAATCCACTTCCTGACCTGCGAACTGAGCAGCGACAGGTCGCTACAACCCCGTCAGACAGCCGGTGTATGGGGGTTGGCAGGCTTAGAGACCACGCTAAGCCAATTCAGCCACACAGACAGACCGGAGCAGACTGCTAGACTTAAATTAACGACAGGAAAAGAAGCTTCACGCCGTCTTCACACCAGACCTGCACCTTCCTGATGAGCAATTATCACACTGTGACTCATGGGCTCAATCTTGTAACAAGTACAAGGTTCCCATCGCAGTTACATCCGTGTGATTTAGACACATATTTAAACTAACTGAGTGGTGTGATATTTATTATTAGGAGGCTAAAATATAGAAACCATATTACTCTACTCTTCTTCAGGTTACTTTCATATTATTTCAAGCACCAATCAAGAATTACAGAATATTACAATACAAACATTTCCTGGATTCTCTTGGTTTTAGTATTTTATAATCTTTTATTTGTTATAAATTGATTTCACAAGTTTTATTCTGTTTCTGTTTTACATTTGTGCACTTTTTTTGTATAACTTGTATTTCATTATTGCCATTATTGACTATTTTTGCCACAATATAATATGACTACTTTGTACAGCACTTTGCTCAACGTGCCATATAAATCAACTTGACCTTACCTAGTTTTAGTTTAGTTTTAGATGAGTTTAAACACACACTGGTATGATCAGTTAAAGTGAAGTATTGTACATTTCGGGGGAGTGTTTGCCTCGACTGATCCCTCAGCTATCTGCTTTACCCAACTTGAATTACATCTAGGCTTCACACATTACTCAAGTTTCAATGTTTTTGGTTAAGTCTGCAAAAAAAGCACAGTGACATGTTTTAAACCTAAAGTCCAGGCTTCAGAAGGTCCCTGACGTCACAGACTGCTGCCTGATCAATCCTGAAAGAATCTCTGATGACATAAAAATTATATACACAGACTAACTAACTTGTATTATTTAGGATATGTGGCACATTCACTGAGTGGGTCAGTTTAGTGACCTCGGGCCAATGGCTATAAGCAAAGCCGTTTTTCTAGGTGTGTGTGGGTTGTCGTGAGGCAGTGAGTGGGAGGAGGTTAGCTTTAGCAGATTGTCAGTGGCTGGTAACCTAAACATACAGGGATAATCTTAAAACACACACAAAAATGTGCACTAAGAAACACACGCCGTAAACAAACACACCACACATGAAAAGCTACAGGTCAGTGTGTCCTAAAAAAAAATGTCTTGAAAGTCCTCATTTATGGTCAGCCGTCAGTCCAAAACCCTATACGGCACCAGATGGCACTTATTGCCATGGCAACCCTACACACGCTTGACAGCACATTGATTTAACACCTCCTTAGATCCCGCCCACTGCTGTGCCTCAGATTAACCAGTCACAACACAGTTTCACCACCCACCTGACTGGGATTAACCAATGAGGGCGATTCATTTGTACCCCAGGGATTATCTACATGTGTGTGTGTGTGTGTGTGTGTGTGTGTGTGTGTGTGGTGAACAATCACATCCGAACACGGTGACCTGGAGACTCCGCCCCCGAGGCCGGCAGCCAATGAGATTGTGTCTTGTTGAATGAGCTGTGAGTCAAACTGGCCATTCAGAGGAAGAAACAGAGTGGAGAGCATTAACACGGAGCGTAAAGAGGCTGGCAGCATATGGTCTGTGTCTTACACTGTGAGTGGGAGACTTAATATGGATTTCTGCTTCCACACCTGAGTCTCACTTTTTCTTTCTCATTGAATTTTATCCACTGAGGGATGTAAAACTGCAGCTCAGCCTCAAGTTCACCTCATCACATCATCACATCATTTCATGATATTAGCATACAAGAGTCCTGCTTTTTAATTTGCAACCATTTCCCCAAAATTAGGGCACTATCTAATGTTTATTTTCTTTATTGATTAATCTGTCAGTTGTTTACACAATTAAACGATTAAAAGTCCAAAGACTCTTCATCCACTATCATAAATTACAATGAAAAGCAGCAAAACCTCACATTTAAGCCACTTAAGCAGACTGTTGCACCCTCAAACAAATTTTCAAAACCTCTTTTACACTTAAAGGTTTTGAATTGTCCAGAAACACTTCAGATTCCTGCTATGCAAAGTTAAAAAGAAAGAATCAAAGATAAAGGAATCCAAATGACGGAGATGCCACATTAAGAGTGCATAAAACCTCATAAAAAAAAATAAATCAATGTACAAAATGTGCTTATCAATTCAGAGTCTTAAGAAAATGTTTTCATGCACTAAACATTAAGGCAAAATATCTCGTGTTGACAGAATGTGTCTGTAACTTCAGCTCAGAATAACAACCCTCACTGTTCAGAACAAAGAAACAGAACAACATCCGTCCAGACATTCACATTGTTCTGCTCCGCTTTCTAAAGCTGTGTAACTGGGATCTGCAAGATGTGAAAATCGTCTCCATAACAAACAGAACATCATCAAACAGCCTGTGAACATCTGAACAGCTGCCAAAGACAGCGCTGTCTGTATACTGAGTGAGTCTTCATGCCCGACTGCTTAATAACACCGAATACAACAACATATGAGACGTTCTGTCTGTTTAGAATTGCATGTACGTACACAAATCCTTCTACAACATCAGCGGAAGATAAACACAATAAAAGCAACAAGACAAATAGTTTAGTTCCGACATGAAACTGCTCTCAGAGAGGTCTGGGGATGATCTTGAGTAACCAGGTTATGATGTAACCTGGAAAGAGACACTGCTGTTCAGTTTGTGCCACAGTTGATATCTCCAAAACTCGGAAACACACACAAAACAGTCCAGGTGGATAAACAGCACTACAGGTAAGAGGAGAAATATTATGTTTTTTGGGTGAACTGTCCCTTGAACATTGAAAAAAAACTGCTGGCACAAAGCAGCTCTACTGGGGAAGTTGGGAGTTTTGGTCCTTGCTAAAAACCTGAAGTGAGATTACAGAGGTGATTACTTTTACTTTACTGAGATCCGTATCAGCAGTCATGAGTTCATTTCACCACTCCAGTGGTTGGAGAACATGCTGGCTGTGTAACGGTGTGTGTGTGTGAGGCTGGAGTCACAATTATAACATCTAAATATTTAAAGCTGTTTTTCTCTGGTGCTCTTCTGCTTTGTGTATGTGTGTGTGTGTGTGTGTGTGTGTGTGTGTGTGTGTGTGTGTGCGGGGGAGATTGAGGAGAAATAGGCCAGGGTTTTGTTGTCAGCTTGCATCAAAAGATGCTGTCACTTTACTCACACACAAACAGCTCGACGACTGTAAACTGCAACCTACATTTTATTCAAAAAAACAAAGATCTTTTGTTCGTGATGGTGCCGTTTCATCTGAAGAAAGTGCTTCCTCTGAGCAGTTTATGTGGCACTTGCTCTCTTTAAAATTTAGATAAGTCACTTCCTGTGTGTCCCTATCTCAAAATCTTCTACAGATAGCTGTGACACCACAGTGACTTGTGAATATGCTTCACAATATTCTTATACAGGCTGTCGCTTTTTCCAAAAATTAAGTTCAAACGGATTTGAAGTGACACCCAATTTGTTCGAGTGAGTTCCATGTGTGAAACTGATATTTTAGCGAGTTGATTCTTATCATTTTCAGAGCTGTAACAGTTTTAACAGCAGGGTAAAACACAGCTAATTACACGGCTGTGATGCTGGCATTTAATCATGATTACAGTTATCAAAACCTGGCCGTCATAAATGAAACAGCCAAATCAACACAATGAGCACGATATGAGAACACTGTAGTGTTCAGTGTAACCTCAGGTAAACAAGCAAACCAGAGCAAATCCCAGTCCTGATGGGATAAGTGTGTGTTTGTCCTTCCTTTCAACCTGGTATTAACCCTGTGTTTATCCAGGGCAGGTTCACTGAGCTACACAGCAACACCCAGTGACACCCAGTGACACTGTCCACTACAACCTGTCTTAACTCACAAGTCCACATGTGTCGTCATTATAAGGGACTCAAAGTAACATCGTCTTCTTCTGTTGTTTAAAAAACAGGTAATAAAAGGTCAAATGTGTCACAACATACCTTTATAAATGAAGCATGCTTGTTTGGTATAGAACCCAACAAAACCCCATAATTACTCAAGATGCAACGTATAATGGATTAGTTGACAACTCATTGGAGTAATATTTTAAGATGATAAGATTCTAAAATGTGCATTTTTTCTGGTTTCTTTCCTTTTCTCTGACAGTGAACTGGATATCTTTGGGTTGTGGACAAAACAAAACATGTGAGGACGTCATCTTGGGCTTTGGGGTACACTGACTAGTGTAATCTAGACAATAATCTATGGATTAACCAACAATGAAATAATCCCACTAATCATCATCTTCGCCATTGTGACTGATATCGCAATAGTAATATCTGTTTAAAAAACACACAATGATTTATTTTGTGTTCAGCCCTCATTATCATAAAAAGTACTAAAGTAGATTGTTATGAACATAATATCTTTAAAGATGTACCCAGGAGTTCAAGGTGCATCACTGTTTTTTAAACAGTGTGAAAATGTTTTGGGGGGAATGTCCCTTTAAGCCTGTATACAGAGGTTCATCTGACTGCTGCGATAAAACAGCAGTTTTCAGCGTTTATAGAAAACACGAGTCACGACTTATTCTAAACTGTTGTCTCCCTCATTTCTGCCCAGTAGGGAGGACATGGATCATTAGTCAGTATTAGCCACTACAGCAGACACCAGCTGCTGTCTGTATATATGCACACACACACACACACACACAGCCAGTTTCAGGCTTCACAAAATGAAATAAAGAAAGTGCAGATGTAATGTAAATGATGCAGGGAGAACATTTTGTACTTCTCTAACTCTCCTTCTCTTTCACTAAGGCCTATTGGGATAAATGTTAGTCTCAGTCTTATTTTAAGTTTTAATCCTTCTCTCTGTTCCCATCATCAGTCCTTCTGTATAATTACTATATACAGCACATTACATTAGACAGACATTAATCAATAATGTCCAGGCTGCAGAAGTTAAATGAGACACAACAAAACAAATACTCAAACTTCGGCTCGGCACCACTTGCCTGTAACTTAGCTGTGTTCAGCCCCAGTAGCTTGAAACAGAGTTAGCCAGCTAGCTACACTGAGGAAGCTAAGCTAGGAAAATGCAAATAACAATGGCTCCACCGAGAGAAACACACTGATAGCCACACGCTGACACTGATTTAACCAAACTACTTGGGTTCATCCAACTGAGCTGGTTTCATATTAAACAGGACATGGTGACATATTGTTTCTTTATTTTCTCTCCCGCATGTCACAAATGCGGGACTGTCTATTAGCCCAACACTACAAGGTGACATCTTCAAATTGCTTCTTTTGTTTGACCAGTAATCCAAAACCTAAAGACATTCATTTCACTACCACGTCAAAGAAAGAAAAGCAGAAAATCTTAAAAGCTGAGCAGCTGGAACAAGTCAATGAGCAATAATTAATCATCAAACTTGTTGCTGATGTTTCAGCTCAGTCCAGCTCGACTTCCCCATATCTGCTGCTGAATATATTAAGCAACACGACATGATGGGATTGCACCATTTCTGGTCTGTTATCATTTTACTCCTGATTTTGTTTAATTTCAAACATTTGCTAGAAATCTTGCATGATTCTCCTTTTCCTCCCTCTTCTCCAGTTCACATCCATCTTGGAGGAGAAGTGCTCCATTGCTCTTGCTATTAGCACACTTCCCTCCACCCCTCCCTCTTCCTGCTCTGTACCTTTGTCATCACTTCCTCATTAGTGTGTCGCCCCGTCTCTCCCCCTCTCTTTACTCAGTCTAAGATGAGATCTTTTTCTCCTCTTAACACATTTTTACGCCCTCTTCAGTGCTTTCAATTTATTCTATTTCTTACCATTTCCATCTCTCGACTCTACCCCCTTTCCATTTCCAAACACCACTCAGTGTTACTTATGCTTCCCTTCACTGTTTCTCCTCCTTTTCCTCCTCACGTCACCCTGTTTAACCTCAGTTAGATGGATTTAGCATTACATGGTGATAATTAATTATTGAGTTAATGCATTTCATGAATTTCCACACTGATTTTACAAAAATGCACAGAGTGGATTCACTGCTTATAAAAGGAAAAATAGTGAGGTTCCATTTGGTTTATTATAAAGAATTATCTAGGAAACAACAACAGCCTGTGCAGTGTTTTACACAGCAGGTTACACACACTTTCAGCTCCTCTCTCACTGCTCAGATATTAATCTTTAAGTGGTCTTCTGAGAATAGGACCACACCTCCTGTCTGCTGTTATCTATGTGGCTCTGATAATGGAGTTAAAATGCTT
The DNA here is from genome assembly GCA_039737535.1 of Lagodon rhomboides. NCBI lineage: Eukaryota > Metazoa > Chordata > Actinopteri > Spariformes > Sparidae > Lagodon > Lagodon rhomboides. The sequence goes on along the minus strand of CM077792.1, from coordinate 31,175,695 downwards.
TGACGAACACCAGAGTGAGCCATTTATTCGCTCACTTTGTTTAGCTGCTCATCATGGAAGCGCTGGGAGAGAGAATGGACGGACAAGCACATGCTAAATCACTCGTGGAATAGCAAACATTTCATATTTCGGCTTCTAATACATGACTTTCTTTCTTTTCATTCTTTCAGATCATTGTATATGAAACAAGCTATAACTTTAAACAGTTTTGGCTCTTTGTTTGACATATTTGATGTGCACCTGTCATTATCTTTTGCTTTTTATAGACTAATCAACGAACTGAAATAAAATGACCAATCAAAATGAAAGTAAAAGTTGCAGCCCTACAGACATGAGAGAAAAAGTTAAGTTGCAGCCTCAGTTATAAAAGTACAATAAAAATGAGACTTCATGCAAAAAAATAAACATGAACAGATGCAAAAGTCAGTCAGTGATTCTTGTGGCTCTGAATTTAATGAGATTGGGGTACAAACACACGCAGCCCTGCAGCCTTTCCTGCCTGACAATAGATGGTAATGCAACCTCAGTGTTATACTGACAGAGTAAACACAGCTGCTACACATGTGCATACAGCACAGGAAACCAATCACTGACACATCTCAGTATTAACTCACACAAACAGTCACCAACGTAGATTAAAACAAGAATGTTTTGGATGATTTTTATGCTCTGCTCAGGGAACAAAAATGAAATTTAGAGCAAGGAATCTCCCAACCTGGTCCCAGACATCTCCATCACTTGTTTCCTGCCATGTTTCCTAATTTAAAAAACAACTAAGAACAGAGCTTTATAGAAGAAAAAGAACAGCAGTGTCATCTTCGACAGAAATCTATGGCGACAGAAAAAAAGTCACTAATATATTTACAATTGTGGATAATATGAAAGTGACTGCACAAGATGTCGTTTGTCACGCAACAGAAAACAACACTTTTCGACCACCATGAACAACGCTTGTGTTAACCACAACCACAGCTTCTGTGTTGACAAGACAGACATGTGGGTCTTTATGCTAGGAACCCACTTCTTATTCCAAGAGAACTGTGTTGTGGTTTGTTAGGAGTTAAAACATCCAAATGATGACAGGAAACATGCCTAAATTACAAAGTAATCTGTGAAGACTCTCAGACAGGACATATGCATAGGTACTCTGTTAAAGGCGCTTGCCGTGCTGATGAAGTCAAGTTACCTTTGACTTTGATTTAATAGAGAGGAATTATCCGTATGCTGTCATCTGAAAATAACAAAACAAGTAACCACAACAGCTGCTTAACTGAATGCAGAGACACACTCAAGCTGAGCACAAAGTGCAGACAAGACATTTGGAGGGCCAAGGGTTAGCTAGACACAAATTAGCTTCCCTATCAAGTGTCTTTATCCTGGCACAGCACAGGGATGCTGTGATGCAAAAAGGCCAATCCAATTCATTAGCTAATGTCCAATCAGCTGCCTGTCGACTGTCTTTCTCAATGGACACGCACATGCTAACAGTGCAGGAGAAAACATCACAGTAACGACCTTGACTCTGCAACGTGGACTAACCACATATGTGCTGTAAACTCCAGTGGAAGACGTCACCGCTCACCGTAACAGCATTTATTTCATCATGAGTTTGTAAAGTTGTAATCTGTAAATGTTTATCCAATTAATATACTGACAGGAAATCAATTTTTGTCATGTTATCAAGAGAAAGAAGGTTCCAGCTTTGAGATGTTTGTCCCTGTTTATAGACTTCGGTGCAAAGACAGAATTTAGTAAGAATAAACTGCCAGATTCACATCAGATTCTGCTCTGATCCAGAGACATTTACCGACAAGAGAGGAGAGCTCTGGACCATTGGTTGGACAAAAGAAGCGATTTGAAGATGTCACTTTGGGCTCTGGGAAATTGTAAAGAGAATTTCAAAGAATGTTATTTACATTTTATGAAAGAAACATTATAATAAAATATGTTCAAGGGCAAGGCACAAATATGACTGACTGCTTGGCAGACCGGCTAAGTGCTCAACAAGAGAAGAATGTGGTTGTATTAGTCAGCTCAGGTGAGAAACCAGCGCTGCTAAAAATAGTGTTCTATTCTCATCTTGATAAAACAAAGTGCCTGGACGAACTGTGTCTTCATTAACAAGTTTTCTGTGAAACTCTCACATCACATCATAGCTTCCTTATCACGCCACTGGGTACTTTCACAGAGGAACTTCAGAGAGAACGCTGCAGAGAAAACATCCATGATCCAGCAGAACGAATCTATGTCAAATCAGACTGTCAAAGATCAGAGAGGGAGGACAGAAATGAAAGAGGGGGAGTCAGAGTGATGAAGATGGAAAGACAGAGGGAGACGGAGGGGAGACAGCAGGGTCAGGGAGAGAGAGATGGACTGACAGAGAGAAAGAAAGAAGGCCTTAGTACAGGGTGAGAAAGATAAAGTGAAAATGTGAAGTAAGAGGAGAAGGGAAACTCAAGGTGAATGCTTGACAATCCCATGTGACTTTTGATCACAGGACTGTTACACCACGCTGTCCAAAGGACACGCTCATGCAAGACTCATGACTGGAGGCCATCAGCAGCCACAGTCTGTTTCCTGCAGGGAATCTTTAGTTGTCTGACAGGGAGGACATTACTCATCTGTAGATAATAAACTACAGGGATAGTTTTCATCATTCTGATCACTAACAATGAGAGAAACTCATACATGCTTTTCTTGCGTGTCTTGTTTAACCCAAATGGACGTCAGTGGATCAGAAGCTCAATAAGAAATGTCACGCTCAGCTGTGACTAACTCAACAATTATTTACACTATTTACACTCTGACAGTATACTTCTATCCCACACACCAAAATATACCAAACTATTCACACTGACAAGTTAAATTTACTGGACATTAATTTCTTACATCACACACCTGCACTGACAAGTTTTGTAGAACCAACAATTTAAAAAATTTAAATTAATCAATTAACAAAGATTTTAAATAAAGAAGGCAAATGCACACATTTGAGAAGCTGGAACAAGTACATTATTTTCTTATTATTATCATTCTTGACATGGTGACAGCTGATGACAAACTGACCATGCTGGTAATGTCCCGACTGATTTTCACTTTCTTGAGTCTTCTACAACACAGGATCCTACCGTGAAACAGTTGTGAGACAGGACCCATTGCAGTAAAAACACTGAAATGCATCCCTGTCATCAACATGCATTACATGAATTTACACACATTAGTTTATTTAGTCACATCCAAGCACGCATTAATGCATTTTACATTTGGACAGCTGACTGAAAGGCTTTCCGTGACTTCACGGCTTTGGCTATGTCTATAAGTGCAACGTACATGTTAACCCCTCTGTGAGACTGTTAAATTACTCACTAGAACTGAATATAGTATATGAGTATACTGTCTACAAAAAAATAATATACAGGCTACTGCTTTGGTTTTTCATTAATTGGGTTGGAAAATGAAAATCAATCACTCATGAATCACATGTGTCATCTGTCTCCTGCTGTCATCTACAGCTCGTTATTTATTCTGATGTCAGAGACTGAATACGAACCCTGTCAGCCTTCTATGTGAGGATAGAAATATCAATACCGAATACCAGTGAGCCAAAGCTGGAATCCCAGCTGGGGGATAATTTTAGGTTTTCAAGGGTCACAGCAGAGACACTCTGACAGGAAACTGCTTCACAGCACCACCGCTAATTAATGTTACTGGAGTTTAGAATGAGCAGAGTAAATCATGTAAATGAGGTATAAAATCTTTAATTGCATTTTTAAACATTCTGATTAAAGAGAAGAGATACAAGTTGCTTTTTTGTGGATTTGGTCGGAGTTCCTCAAATGTGAGGATTTGCTGCTTTTATCTGTTACAATCATGGCAAAATAAAAACTGGACTTTTCTCTGGAAAACTGTGATGCTGACATTTCAGGGGTAATTAATTAATCAATCAATCAAAAATTAGATTAATAGATAAGAAAAATATTGCAGCTCTACCTTCTAGAATAAATGACCAGCGAGCTGAATGACATCTATCTCCCAGTGGAGCTACAGTGTGGCAGCAATGATAATCCCCCTCTCTGACCTACTACTGGTCTGTTATCTAGGTGTAACCTGATTTGATGTGACTGGCTTTTGTGTGAGTCACTGATGACCGCTTACCAGAGCTCATACTGATGACATCACCCACCATCCCCCCGATCCGCTGAACCCTTACACAGACCCGCTGACTCAGAAAAATAATGCGATTTGGTCAAATGTTTCCCGGTCATGTACTGTAACATAAAGCTGACTCAGGTGTGACACTTTTAAAAGGGATAACTTGCCAGAATGGATGACTCCTTGAAGTTGATGCAATTAATGCATCATTTAGGCACTTAATGAATGAAAACATCTTGTATCTGAACAGACGATAGCTAGTCATGCCTTTGAATTTAGTGTGGGCTGAAGCTGAATTATAATGGCTGTTAAAACACTTCCCCGTCTGCCTGTGCAGCTGGAGATGCTCCGTCTTTGATAACCCCATCCTCCTAAAAAGCTCGTACAGCATCTGGACGAGGACAGTTTGATTCAGTCAGATTGTGTACATACTTTTTCTAGTATATGGTTATAGATACGTCAATATCTCATATTTCTAAAAGTCATAATATAGATTAAGGACAAAAACATTTTTATGTGATTACACTCCAGGACAACCCCATGAGCAGTTCAGTAAGTCATGCAGCTGAAGCTACGTACTGATCAGAGCATTCATTTATTCATTTCACACGTCATTTCCAGAAGTAGGAACTATTTCACAAATGTGTACAAGTGATCTGTGTGAAACTACATAGGTGTCTTTATATGTTAAAGCCCGAGCAATACTCATTTTTTGGGGCCGATATAAGGGAGGTAAGAAATCCAATGTAGATATATTTGCAATGATCCTTCAAATGTGGTGATCAAACACTTTTTTCCTGGGAATCTATTAGTTATATATTACCCCAAACGTCTTTTCTTGCATTTTAAGAAATATTATTTGCATATCATCACTTATCAGACGACAAATATGCCAGTTCTGACATATCTATGACAGAGTATCTGATGATAATATCCGCCAACTGATGTATCAGTCGTTCTTACTGCGGGTGCAATCAGTAATCTTTGGTCTTTGAGTTAAAGATAAGCAATTTGAAGATGTCACTTTATGGACTAAACAATATAATAATTGTAAGAATAATCAGCAGATGAATCAGTAGTGAAAATAAGAGTTAGCTGCAGCCCTGTGATGCAGATACAGTACATTAAAGTGATGTCATTCACCACATTCGATTGTTCCACTAAAATCTACAACCAGTACAAATAACCAGCAACTTAAAATTTGTAATGGAGAAAAAAAGCTTCACACTTTAATCATTTCTGTCAAATGAAAAAAAAAGGGATCTGGGTGGAAGTTGTTATCGAACAAGACTTTAGTGGGTTTGTGCTCAGAGTCACAGTTGGGATTGAAAAGGTGAAATAAAGGATGCTCAGGAACATCATGATTCACAACGGAGGACATGTGATTAAAAACGATTACAACTGTAATGGAATCAAACCTGTAACTGTGTAATAAACTTGTCATAATGAAATGATTATAACATCTTCTGCCATGAGGATACACGCTCTCTCCCACACACACCCACACCGACAGTTCAGAGTACCACCTGCCACTCCACATACACATCACATGAGGACAGAAAAAGACAGCAGCTCTCCTCCAGCTATTTCAGATTCGCTCACACCAAGAATAGGAACTGCCCCACTCAGAACAATACAGTGGAAATCATCTCAACCACTCAGCTTAAGATTCTCAAACAGCCTGGCTCTTATGCTGACATGCTATAAAACAAGTTGTCGGGGAAGTTGCACCTGTCGCTCCAACATTTCCACAGACAGGGGATCAAAAACACACTGGTCACCCTCACTGGGCTCCAGACTACAAATCCGGATTTATCCTGCGATGTCTCCTCACTGTTTTAACTCAACACTGACTAAATCAGTGTCGTTAGAGGACACAATAATCGACGAGACGCCTCGGGATCCGAACCCAACATCTCACGTACTCCTGGGCTCTCTCATGGTCGTGACTGGCAACGGAACTAGAAAATACCGGTCGGCTCGAGAATCATACCGTGGTTAAAGCGGATAATCTCCAGGCACCGCATCAAAGGAACACACACAGCATCCATGTTGGTTAGCCAGTCCATAGCCTAGCCTGCTTTGAGCGATATTCCTGGTTTGAATAAGCCAGCTAGCACTTAGCCCGCTAACTAATCCAAGGGCAGCAAAGCTGACTAATGTTAGCCCGCCGGCTACCTCTGAGCATTTCTTACCTTTTCTCCTCACCGAGCAGTGCAGCTTCTCCTCTTCTTGCCTTAAAGTGAAGCGTGACTCGATTTTTATAACACTCGCATCTCAGTTCAGCTTTGTTTTCCGCCGCTAGACCATCCAAACAGCCGCTAGTTCAGCCACCACCGCGCTAACGGCTACAGCAGCAGGGCGCGAGCTGTCAATCCGGGCAGAGCGGTCGCGCGGAAACCCTCCCACTTCACCCTCTGCGCGTGGCCGGCGACAGCAAGGCGCGCGCGCAGGACTTAAACAGGAAGTCAACAGGGAAGTGACTTTCGTTACTAGCAAGCGAAAAAACAGAAAAGTTAGTGGCGACTTCTTCAGTGCACAAATCAAGGTATTTGAAAACATTTCAGTTCCAAACTTCGGTTTTACACAAAACTGCTCACGTGGGACTCACACGCAAAGTTTTCTGTTATAGTTTGATTTTGAATGACTTTAGTTTGCTAGAGAAAATGTAGGATTTTTGGCCTCCGTCGCTCGTCGGTTTAGCTAAGTCACCGGCTAACGTTAGCATTGACTACCAGCATGACACAGGCAGAACTGCCGAACAGCTAATGCTAGCTAGCTGCTACTTTTGTTAGCTTTGCTTTTAAAAGTCTTTGCGATACAAACGAGCAGCTCCAAAACTCGTGGAACTTTTGCAACAACATTGTGACGTTCAGATATCAAGTTTAAAGAGTTTTATTGTACTAAATAAATAGATTCACGACAAATCGTTCGCAACTCAACTAACTGCAGTAACAGTTACTGTGGCGTTAGCTAACAAGCTCGCTAACTTATTGATTTTATTACAGGGTTTAAGTTTGCCTGCTTCAGATTTATTCAAACTTTTTGGTATTCTATAGTATGTATAATTGTTAGCCAAATCTCGTACTGTATTATTACTATATTATTAAGTGCGATAAGACAGAATGCTTTAGAAAGTAGGAGTAAAGTCTCTTACTTAGAGTAAAAGTAACTAAGTAGCTGATATTAAGGGTTGTATTAACAGTGTAGGCACTAAAAGTGTCTAAATTAGGAGGTGAAATTTAACTGAGATTTATTTTTTTCTGCCAGCTTGTAAAGTTATGTGTACAAGGAACTGGTCTTGTCTGTGGTTTTGTGGTTGTGCTAGTTTACTCTATGACTTTTAATATCTTTACCATCAGACTACACTGATGTTTCAAAGCCTTTATAAATGTGGTATGTTTCTGTTACTGTCCACTAATTCATAGAGAAAATCTGGTCTTCAGTACTATAGGAATTAAAATGGTTCTGCTGCACTAAATTTTCCATCTTACCTTTCTTCCTCGTATCAGTGATAATCATGCTATAGTGAAATGCCCATATCATATTATAAACCTGACATCCTTTTATTTTCCTCCAGTATTCAGGCTGGTTTACAAAGAGATCTAAAGATGTCGTCAGGCGCTCTCTTTCCAAGCCTTGTGAGTGGCTCCAGGGGAAGCTCCAGCAAGTACCTGGTGGAGTTTCGAGCTGGTAAAATGACCTTGAAGGGCAACGTAGTGACACCAGACAAACGCAAGGGTACGGTGTACATCCAGCAGTCTGACGACTCCCTGATTCACTTCTGCTGGAAGGACAGGACGAGTGGGAATGTTGATGATGTGAGTAACCATAAACTCTCTTATTCAAACTATATCTGCATATACGTCAAGTAATGAGTGATTCTGGTGGGAGTGAGATAAATCAAGAACAGAGGAACACATTCATGAGACAGGTGCGTAGGAGAAGGAAGAGAGGATCTAATGTTGCAGACAAACAAACTCCCACAGACCGTCTAACTTGAAGAACACATTTATCTGACGTCTCCGGTCTATATCAGGCAAAAACAAGTTTGTTTGCAAGGGACATTAACCAACTACGCTTTTCTGTTGTTTATATGATTTATTTTAGGTCATACAAACCTAATAATTAATAATTTAAGACTGACATGTCAACGTCTTTTAACCATTAAAATCCCTGATGAGGCCAACAGATTAGTCAACTAGATTTAGACTAGGACTTAATGGTGCAAGCTTGAAGTAAACAGCTGTGTTGTGCTGAGACTTTGACAGCTGGTCTGATCACATTTTTTAAAAGTCAGCGTGACAGAACATGTTACTGTCTTCAGGCATGTTTTACATTCCACAAATACCACAAGGAAAACATTGGTGGTGGCGGCAGCAGCACTCTTGCAATGGAAAAAAAAAACTGTCACCTCAGTTTGTCATTTCCCCTTTCCTATTCATTCTTTATTTGTACATACAAGCACTTTTCCTACAAGCAATGCTGACACACTGAGTCCTCATTTAGCCAGCCGTCCACAGAGCAAGCAAGGTGACTGTCTTTATTTCAGAGCTGCAGTGATGTTGCTGCCTTAGTTTCCCTTTCTATAACTGGTTGATGATGATTTGTTGTGGCAGAGCAACCTCCGCGTTTCGCCCCATCTCTCTGTTGAATGTCTTATGTTGTGCCTTCCCTGTTCCAGGACCTGATCATCTTCCCTGATGACTGTGAATTCAAGAGGGTGAGCCAGTGCACCACAGGACGTGTCTATGTGCTGAAGTTCAAGGCCGGATCCAAGAGACTGTTCTTCTGGATGCAGGTGAGAGGAAGATGCTTCTCAGCTTTCTTCAACGGAGAAGAAATGGAGACCGTCTATTTGAATGTGTGACATCTATGTCTATTTGCGTGCAGGCAGATGGATATTTAATGGAGGCCAACTGGGTGTAAAATGAAGTGGGAGGCATTAAGTGTGATGAGCAGCTATGATAACAGATTATTACACTCATGATGAAAGGGTGTACATGGCTGTAATCAGGGTATTTGTCAGGCAGCCTCTCATTTAATCTATATTGTCACCAGTAGGTTTGTACTTTCATCTGGTCCAGTCCACAGGGAAATTTAGCAGTCGAATAAATATGTTTGTAGCCTCCTGTGGATCAGAAGATGATCCGCATTCTTCCTCTAAGTCTTCAGAGATGTCTTGTGTATAGAATTGTTTATGACAAATTTACAGTGAAGAGATTTGTCTTCTTTATGTGATCTGTATGATCTGCCTTGTGTCTACCAGACAGGACTAACTATGGTGATTTGGTCTGTGGATAATTCAGCTCTGATTTCACAGACTTCTCACTTTCAATTTCCATCAGGAGCCAAAGACCGACAAGGATGAGGAGTTCTGTCGCAAGGTGAACGAGTACTTGAACAACCCTCCCATTCCCGGGGCGGCAGGCAGCGGAGGCGGCAGCGGCCACGAACTCTCCGCACTTGGAGGAGAGGGAGGCCTGCAGAACCTGCTGGGAAACATGAGCCACAACCAGCTGATGCAGCTGATTGGACCAACGGGACTCGGAGGACTGGGTAAGCAGCCCTGGATAGTTCTTTAGACATGTATTAAATCCTTTACATTCACTGCAACTGAGACCCATGAATCTTTGGAAAGGAGAGAAGTCTCCTCCAGGAAATAACCCTCAAAAACAACCCATCACGCTCCCTCCATCTTTTTAAAATTACACCACCAGCGTCTTCCACTGGGATCATTTTCAGCTGTGACAGCATTTCACTTCAAGTGGACGTGTATTTAAATGAGTATTCACATTTAAAAGTTAAAGAAATGTAGTTAAATTCTGACCCAATATGTCCCATAATAATTTATCCAATACGACCGAATGCTTTAAAAAGTATCGGAGATATTTCAAGAAAAAAGCTGAACACAGATTCAGATTGTTTTCCTTGTGGTCCCTTTGTTACATATGAAGAAAAACGTTTGGTCTTTTAATAAAGAGATCAATTTGGACCCGTCTTGACTTGTTTGTCTTTGTCTAAGGAGGTCTGGGAGCTCTAGCAGGACCAGGACTTGCCAACTTGCTGGGCAGCGGAGGACCCGCCACCAGCAGCTCCTCATCCAGGTGAGACAGAACACCACACACACACACACACACACAAGTCAGCATCCGTTCACATCACCACTGGCATTGCACATATGTAAAAATATGATATGAATTCATATCATCCTCCTCAGCTCTCGGAGCCAATCAGCAGCAGCCACTCCTTCATCAGGAGCAGCCCCCAGATCCAGCTCCTCCTCCTCTCAGGCCCCCACCACCCCTGTGACTCCTGCTGCCTCAGCTGTCTCCCCCACCACTGTTGCTCCCACCACACCAGGTACGTGAAGTACTGTGCTGTTTCTTCTGGTTTTCTTACACTGTTATGACAGCAAACTGAGTATCTTTGGGTTGTGGACAGAACAAGACATTCGAGCACGTCCTCCTGGGCTTTGTGGAAACACTGATCGACTGATTCTTCACCATTTCTGACATTTTCTAACCTCATCATTCGCAGCCGCAGCTCAGACCCCAGTGGTCCCGGCCTCTGTTGGAAGCCCTTCCTCCCATCAGCCCATCCAGCTCAGTGACCTCCAGAGCATCCTGGCAACTATGAACGTCCCAGCGGCTGCACAGGGATCAGCAGGTGAGCGGCAGGCGGTTAAATGTGGGGTAGAAGTCTTGCTATGGTTCTGATCTAGAACTAACAGGGCTCCTCTTCTGTTCTGTAGTCGACCTGGCCAGTGTTTGCACCCCAGAGATGATGGCTCCCATCCTGACCAACGCCGAGGTCCAGCAGAGGCTCCTGCCCTTCCTCCCCAGTGGAGAAAGTTTACTGCAGAGTGCCGATGAGATCCAGAACACACTCAACTCACCTCAGTTCCAGCAGGTAGGAGGAACAGCACCGAACACACACACAGAAAAGTTAAACTCGAGTCAGGAACACTGGTGTGAGACATGAGCTGTATTGTTATTATACACCGATGAGGCTGGTAGAGCACGAGGAGATGGAACATATCATTTGGTAACAGTAGTTAAAACAAGCTACCACAGTTAATTTAATCGGGTTATAAATATGTTTAATTGTTCTGTTGAATGACTGTGATTCGTGTCTCCTTCCAGGCGATGGGTATGTTCAGCAGTGCCTTGGCCTCCGGGCAGCTCGGACCCCTCTTGAGTCAGTTTGGTCTGCCGGCAGAAGCCGTGGATGCCGCCAACAAAGGAGGTGAGAGAGACACACTTTTAAGAGAATAATTACACTAAGAAACTATAGTCCAGTTACCATATTTAATTTTTTTTGAAGTATGAGAATGTGAGTCTATTATTTGATGCCTTCTATCCCCTCCGGTGGTATTATTGTCACTGCTTGTCCACCTGTTTCTTTTATTTATTTTTAAATATATTTATATTTTCTCTTGTCAGATGTGGAGGCGTTTGCCAGAGCCATGCAGGGGACCAAAGGAGACTCCAAAGAGAAGAAAGAGGACGACGAGGACATGAGTCTGGATTAGAACTCACACCACCAAGCCTCAACTGAGTCCCAGTAAAATCTGTGATTCCTTTCATTTCAGTATTTTTCTTGACCTCCTCTTCTCTGTAATGTTGTCTCACATGTTTCTATACCAAAGGCAACCGTCTGCTCCGACTCAGGATGAACAGCACAGGTTAGCAGAGCTGTGACCGTGTTAACTGTGTTAACCTGTTTTATCAGCAGCTCTGTTTGGTTCTTTTTCACTCTGAAAGGACGGAGGCAGTTTCGTAAAACAGACTGTTATGGGATTAAGCCTTAAGTTTGACCTTTTCCTCCTGTTGTTACACTACAGTACGGACTGTCAGTGCTGATACTCTCAGAATGTTTTGTGATTTTTCTCTTGATAATAAAAAAAACAAATCATATTAGCAAACAACTTTAACTCCAGGTTCTTCTTTTTTACACGTGGGAAACAAACACTGAAGAGTAAAGTTTGTATGAAAAAAAAACTTTATTCAGAAATTACATTTACAAACACATAGGGAGCCGGGAGTGAAGGGGAGGAAAAGCTTATTCTTTCTGTGACATAGTTTTTAAAAAAGTGGTTATATTATACATACAAGCTTCACACTCATGTTTGGTACATGTTTTACATTTATGACGGAATAGAGAAGAGAAACGCTGCCTGAAACTGGGACAGGAGCCGACAGACGGGATTGTGGGAACGAGTCTGACGTTTACGACTCGAGACGTAGAACGTGGAATTCTTCCTGATGGTTTTTTACTTTTTACACTAAAACCTTATTGTGCAAGACAATTAAGGCTGTTTTTAAGACCATGTAGATGCTATTTCATAGCACACAACTTCTAAAACTGGTTGGAGCAGCCAACGACACGTCTGCTCTCGCCCCTTTTTACATCTTTGCATGACTTGGACTTAATTACCTCTGATATTCCCAAACGTCCAGTCCCAGTCCGTGTTACAGGTAACGTTTCCCATCTGTGCTGCCTGAGGACGTTGCTCATACATTACAGTGTTCACAGTGTACCGACTCAGTAGGTATTCTTAACATTCTCTGCTAGAGATGCACGATGAAACAGTCGCATACGTTATTTACGTGAATTTGGACAAAAATGATCAACATAACTTATTTTTCACCATCTGTTTTAGCAAAAAAGCAAGAAAAAATCAAGCTGCGTGGCCTTTTTATTTACAATATACTACACGTGTAATCATCGATTTCTGATTGTAGCGTTTATATGTGAGTGACTTGTATCAGTGCATCTCTGCGTGCAGACAGTTGTCAAACAAACCAGTAACTCTGCAACGACAAACGGGAAAATATAAAATATACATTTTTCTGAAAATAGAAAATAAATATTAATATATATATTTTAAATTAGCTACAGTAACATGACACCCACCACCAGTAATTTGTAGACGGGGAATGTGAGGATAAGACTGTGTGTGTGTGTGTGTGTTGTGTCTACATGAGTGGGCAGCCCTGCGTTCCCACGGCTCCGTGCACGGCGAGCGGTTTGGACAACATGGCAGGTCTGTGGTTGATCGACGCCAGGCGGATGCAGCCGTGGAACGCCGGCAGGCTGGCAGGAAGACCGGGAACTGTGACGCCATCTGGTGGACGGAGAGAGGAACAACACGTTACAGAGAAAACTGCACCGCCTCACCGAACATAAGGAACATTTGTGCTGAAGCGAAAATTGGGAGGAAATATCTATTTAACATTCAGATTATTTATTCAGCAACAATGCTAAATATTTCCAGATTCACCTTGAGCTGGTCTTTTTTTAAAATACGTATATTTTGTGACTATTTGATTAATACGTTAATTTATGATGGTGTCATAGTTTAGATGCACTTCTAGAGTTCAAAACAATAAAATTAATTTCACTAGAAAAGAAATATCATACAAGAACAAAACAAATCTCACAAATCAAGAAAATGTCCATATCTGGAGAGAAAAAAGTTCATATTTTGGGAGTAAACTTAAAGTAAAATAAAGGTTGGAATTATGAGTGAACTACGGTGACCCTGATTGTCAAAACACAGATATTTTAGACACAAAACTACATTTCAGAAAACACTACAACACTCCTGTTTTGACTTGATGGGCCACCGTAGTAAACAGATGAACGGCGGTCTGTAAAAATAAAGGATGTGAAGTATCTACTGAAGTTCTACCAGGACACAGCCGTGACTGGGCTTGATTAACCTGCACAATTTGACCCAAATCCCTGAAAAACATGGATATAAATTTGAAAAACCTCACATGTGTTTGGAATCGATATAAAAATAATCACTCTTAAGGCGTTTTTAAGTTTGATCCACCTGAGTGTGTCTATTTAAATATCCAACATGTACTCACCGGGTACCCCTCCGAGGTAAACGGTCTCTTTGGCCCCTGCAGAGCGGCTCTGTTTGGGCCCGACGCTGTGCTCGCTGGCTGCGTCCACATGGAGCTGCAGGACGTTGTTCTTCTTCACCACTGGAGACAAACGGACGACACAACATCCATCATCGTCTCAGAGTTAACAACAGAACAACACAGTGAAGGTCAGAGACGAGTTGGAGACGTGAGCCCACCTGTGATCGTGTGCCAGCGGCCGTTACAGAGAGGTTCTTCAGGAGTGAAGGAGGTAGAGAATTCACCTTTGCCGGTGTTTACTGACACAGTCACCTACACACACGGAAAAACTGTTTTAGGTTTTGTTAATGTTACACAGCGACGACTTATTTCCACCAACACGATGAAAAAACATTTGCTTTCTCTGAACACACTGAAAAACAGGACTGAAACAGATCAAACTGAGTCGTGTCGTCGTGGTCTCACCTCTCCCTGGCTGAGGACCAAACTCAGGTGTTGGTCAGGCGACGTCCCAGCATGCAACAGCAGCCCGGAGTCCGAGACGGGCCGAACCTCCAGCTGGATTTCCACATCTCGACCCAGAACTAAAGACTCATCTGCGAGGAGAGAGAGAGAGAGAGAGAGCGCCTTCAGCACAGCACGACTCCAACAGGAGAAACCACAGAAGAAGAGCGATGATATTTACCTATCGCCATGTTTCCTCCCTGACCGGAGAAATACGCTCCGGGCTGCAGAGGATCCTGGAAGCAGGGCACCGTCCCCTGGCTGTGAGCGGCGCTCCCTGCAGGGGCTTCGTTCAGCGTCAAGTCCCTGACGCAACCGACGAAACCACCGGCGCCCGGAGCCTGAAGGTTTTAACAGAACAACACAGAAACACGGCTTCATGACACACCTGATGCAGCTTTTATCACGTCCAGCCTCGTGTCTGTAATGTGAAGTCTGGATGTTTTACCGTCAGTGAGGGCGGGACTCCTCCCACATATAAAGGCCCGGTGAGACGAGTCCGGTCTCCTCCGGGGATTCTCTTCGACTGAGCGCTGATCCCGTCCACGATCAGACTGATCTTCTCTCCTTCACGCTTTATAAACACCTGAAGCGACACAGAGCGGGTTAGAGATTCAGGCGACAGACTAAAATGCTGACCCAGTCACGTGACCTCGGCGTGCGACCTCACCGCGTGCCACTGGTCGTCGTTGTACTTCTTGCGGCTCCGCAGGCTGACCTTCCTCTTCCCTCCGTCCAACAGAAGCAGCAGGTGGCCGTCTGACACGCTGAGTGACATCACAGCGCCGCGCTGCCCGCCGGCTGCGTAGAGCACCAGACCGTCGGAGGAGTTGATCCTCACCGACATGGAGATGTGAGGCCTGCAGAGACAGAGTGTGATTAAACCGCCACAAACATCCTCTCTGACATGAAGCTTTATTTTACAGTCTGTGTGACACTCACATGGAGCTGAGCGAGCTGGGCAGAGAGTCGTATCTCTGGTAGCTGTGTGTGGAGCCGCTGAAGTGCGTCGCTCCGGCCTCCTGGTCCGACAGCTCGCCCTGACACGACTCCCTGGTGTTCCGACTGCGAGACCCCGACGGCTTCTTGTGCTTTCCCTGAGAGAGAGAGAGCTTTATCTTGTTACAGGGTTCAGAGGTTCACTTGGCATCTGTTTGTGTTGCTACGGAAGCCCTGAGGGCCAAGTGAGGATTTTTTTTTTTTTGTGAAAATGTGATGAAGAAATGTTTTTCATGTTTGATACCAAAAAACGTTTGTTTTCACAGATGGAAAAACTGGTGAAAAAAATGTTTTGCCAGGATAATGTTTCTACGTTCCTTAAGAGAACCTTCATCAATAAGTTCCTTCATGTTTTTGCGTCCATGAAAACGTGATTAAAAAAAAAATCCTCTGAGCATAATTTTATTTTATTAATGTTTATTTTTTCATGTGTGAAACCGAGTGAAAAATATTTTTTTACCCAGTTTCAGACTTGAATTTTTTTTTTTCTACTTGGTTTCGGACAAAAATCTAAAATTTTTTTTTTTTTTTTTTTATTTTCCTTATGTTTTCCATCAGGAATTTATTTTTATTTTATTTTTTTAAAGATTTTTTTCATAGATTTTTTTGTCACTGGTGATATTCTATTTTTTTTTTTTGCCAGGATCATCATTGGCCTGTGTAAACATGATCAAAAAGTTTTGCCTCTGGATTTTTATTTATTTATTTTTTCTCTTGGATTTAAAAAGAAAAAAAAGAAGTTCTCCTAGAAATTATTCCCTTCCACAGAAAATTTCTCCTGGAATAATTCAAATTTTTATTTTCACAGATGGAAAAACTGTTTTGCATCTGATAAAACTTCCCTAAGGAGAATTTTTTATTTTTCCATGAGTGAAAAAATTAGGAATTTTTCCTTTCCTCACAAAAAAAAAAGAAAAAAAATCTTCTAGAATTTATGTTTTTTTTTTAAAATTTTCACAGATGAGAAAACTGTGGAAAAGTGTTTTTTTTTTTTTTTCAGGATAATCTTTCTAAGTTCCTTTATGTTTTTAAATCGGTGAAAATGTGATAAAGAAAAATTTCCCTTGGGAGATTTTTTTTTTGGGGGGCGAGGGACGGATACAAAAAATGTTTCTTTACCGGAATTTCATTTTCTTGTCAGTGGACTTGACAAAGATTTGATTCCCCCCCAGGAGATTATTTTCCTCCTTGTGTTAGATTATGTATTTCGTGTATTTGTGTGAAAAGCAGTGTTTGTGTGTGTACCTTGGGTTTGTTGCTGTGTTTAGGCGGGGCAGCGATGATCTGCTGAGGCTTTTTGGCAGCAGGACAGTCCAGAGGGACGTTGACGTTTTCTTTTACCTTCAGCAGGTTCAAAACCGTCGGAACCTGGTTACTGCAGACAAAAGACAAAAATGATCAACGCACATCAACTCGATCTCCATCTCTCAACTCAAAACTTCTCCGGATCTTTGGATCTGTGGATGTAATTTCTCGGGCGTCGGGTACTGATTCCAGGATGTTACAGACGGGAGGAGAGCTCAGAGATCGCTTTAAACTTTTGGCATTAAAAAGTGGATTTATCTTCACTCCTGTTTATCAACCTGACTGCAGCAGTGATCGGTGGAGGTGACCTCCAGTGTCGGTGTGTTCATGTACTGTTGACGGACAAGATTATGGTTTAAAGTTGCGACTCCCTTCCTCGCTCTCTGACTCTTTACCTCGAGTCAACCTGTGGATTTCTCTGGTTTGAACATTGTTGGAAACATTTGGGAAAGATGATCATAATCAAAGAACGTGAGTGATGGCAGAGCTCTGTGATGGTGAAATTATGTCGAAGGTTTGGAGCGAACTGTGCTGCTCCTCCTGATCTCTACTCAGCTCACCTCCTGATGAAAACATTGCTGATACATCCGGTGAGATTTTGGAGGCCTTGGTTGGGCATCCCACCCAGGAAGGTGCTTCCCTCTGTGATGGTAGGTCTCCTGGTGTCCAGACGGATGCCCTCCTTTGTGGTCTCAAGCACGTCGTCCATGTAGAGAAGCATCCTGAAGGGTGAAGCATCAGCAGACAGTTTCAACAAATGAATTTGTTCCAGAGTTTGCTGACATCTGGAAGAAAAAGGCACGTGAGACCTACTTGGTGACGTTGCTGTAGATAGCGACGTAGTGGCTGTTGTCATCGTTGTACGTCTTCTGCGTCTTAATCTCACTGTTGCCAGACTCTCACCACCACGTGGCCGTCGTGCAGAAACACCTGACACACACCGTCCTGGACACACACAAAAGAAAAACACTTTTAAAAAATGTATCGGGCGGGAAAAGACAGCAGCAGTTCAGTCTGCAGAAACAAATAAAAAAAAGCAAACACGAGAGGCTCGTCTGACCTGATCTTGGTGGTAGAACATGAGTCCCTCCTTCTGCTCGGTTCTGAAGCTGAAGCTGGCGTAGAAGTTGTTCCTGAGGGTGGGAACACCTGTCAGACCCAAGTTCAGGTAGCTCTGACCGGAGAAATGAGCCTCACGAGCCACCTGAAGGAACACACACACACACACACAGCAGATTAACACACACTGTATTATTGCAAGAGACCTTCAACAGGAAAAAGTGCTTTAAAAAAGAAACAAGGCGACCAACAGCAGCAAAGACAATAGCTGTTTGTATTCTGGGCAGTAAGCCACCAATCTGCCGTCCTTTTGGTGGCTCGCTCCGCAGATTTAGACAGAAGGCGGTAAATTGGTGGTCTGTTTTGTTCCACCAGTTTTGCCCCTCGGAGGGTAACGTTACACTTATTTGCGCCTCCATTGCTGTAAATCCGAGGCGGCAATGTGGCGGCAAATGCTGAGATGGGCGGAGGTGTGGATGACGTGCACTGCTGCGCACCCACAGCCGGGAGTTTTAAAACCAGGAAACAGCTGATCACAGCAGTCAGTTCGTCACTTCATCCACGAAGATGAGCAGCTGGAAAGCCGCTGAGATCCGGGAGATGCTAGCGTCTCCTCGCTCTCTGTAGCTGTCTTGGTTGTCCGCTTGTTGTTGTAGCGGTGAGCTAACAGCGGTCGCTACTTTCAAATTAAAAGCCCCCCGCTAAGAACCCAGTTCTAAACTCCGATGGGGTGCAATGTAAAGCTCTTATTTTGAAGAAAAACTGCGAAAAATCGTCCCATAAGGAATGAATGGGACGGGGTCAAAAAAGTCGCAAAATCATCGAGGTTTTTCAAACATCTCCTGCTCTGGCAGACTTTGACCTAGAGACACCATTCAAACTTTAAAATGTAGGCACAAGTCTCATCTATTTGAGTTGTATTTGAACTTTCTTTCTACGATGTTTAGTTTTTGAACGGTGACCCTTAATTGATCGTGAGTGATTTCGAAAAAATTCAGAAAAATTCAGGATTTTCAATGAGTGTGTATTGCGGAATGTTCGCGCAGCACCAACTGGCAGAGTGGGGGAGCCTGAAAAAAACTCTCCGAAAATGTTTCTTTAGATGACGATCCTAGCCACAGATTTCACACTACAATAGTGATATTTTCCAAGAACGTAGCCACACTTGTCTTCTGTCTGGCAACGTGTCCACTTTATCGGGAGGATGTACGGTTTTTGAATTATCTGCGTCTAACCGACACAAACTCCAGCAACTGCCCCATAAGCCCCAATGTTAAACGGGAAGAGGATTCTGGGAGAAAAGCAGAAACTGCCCTGCTTCTCTTCACGCCCAACTTCCTGCTTCACGTCACGTCACATGTTGACGCCTACCAGAGGAGGAAAAGTGGAGGCTGTTTGGAAAAGGAGGAATATTACACCTCCCTTTTAGACAGACAAGGAGGCACATTGCAGCCTTTACCTTGCCTTTATCTAAAAGGGGCTACTGATAGCAAAGATAGTTTTCCTACCAGCAGGTCGTCGCCGCAGCCGAAACTGACTCCGGAGCTCGTCATCCTCTTCAGGTCGACGTGGGTGCCCACGGCCTTGACGTTCCTGAAGCAGCCCTTCAGAGATCCCTGCTTAGGGAACACAGGCTTCAACCTGCAGAGAGACACGGACAGAATGAACACTGAGCTCTTCAACCGACTGAAATATGAATTCACATTTTCTCAATGAAACACGAATATCTGCAGCACATTTCATGGCAACCTGCAATCAACTCAGCGATGAAAAACAGGTGCTGTCATTGTGTTTATGTGTGTGTATGTGTGTGTGTGCGACTCACGTGGCAGGCATCTTGCTCTCTGGCACTCCTCCCAGGAAGTAGCTGCCGCTGAACGGGGGGATGGCCTCTGTGAACGGGTGGTTGTAGCGAATGTCGCGGTTGATCCTCACCACGACACGGAATGACGGTGAACGCACGACGATGATCTCCAGCTACACAGTTAAAAAAAACAACATGACACACATTAACACTTCAAGTATCAAGAATACAAATCGAATTTTTTTATATTCCACCTGAAGGCCTACATTTGTAAATTTGACTAGCTTCAATTATTCAACAAGAGATTATTCGTCTTTCCTTCTGTTACAATTCTTGAGGAAGTCCAAATTCAAATTCTGACATTAAAGACAAAATCTGACAATAAAATCAAAACTCAGCTGTCGTGTGTTATATAAAGAAGTCATGACAGTCTATCGTACACATCGGAGAGACGGTGAAAGACATAGCGGACTTACAGATTTGGCATCAGCGTTGCTGATCTTCAGGGAATCATCTTCAGGCTCTTTAGGCTCCAGAACCTCCAGCTTGTCGCTGAAATCGTAGAAAACCTTCAGTCTGCCCTGAAGCACCGCCAGACATATGAACTGATTCTGATGGCGAGAAGAGAAAACACTTTGAGCTTTCTTGGTCAATATAACCAACACTGTATGTTGAAGCCGACACTGATGAAATCTGATAATACGAATGACTGAATAAAGCATTTACCCCGTTGTGCAGCAGGAGCAGGATCCCGTTGTGCGACAGCACTTTGACTTCCTGTTCGAAGCGCTGCATGCGAGTGGATTCACCAACAAAGGTGATGTCAGCGAAGCCGCTGCCGTCGAAATATGCTGCGTCGTTCTCCCAGGCCGGAGTCAGCACGGGCTTCAACCTGTTTTATTCCATCGTGAAGACAAAATAGAAAATATGAGAGTGAGCTCAGAGGACAAGAAACTACACGGGGAAAGATATTTATTTGAATAAATGAAAGTGAATATCTACGAAAGGTTTCAAAACCGTGTGCACTCACCTGCCACAAGGTTTCTCCACTGTGGTGTTGAGCTTGAAGATCTCTTCAAAGTTATACAGACTGAGAATGTCCTCATTCAGCGTATCCAACTCAATACAGCCCTTAAAGTTAGGCAGCGCGAGCGGAGCTGGCGGCTAAAAAACAGAGAGAATAAAGATAAAGAACGTAGCTGGATGCTTGTCAGAGTCTCATTTTTGATCAGTTTCGACTCAGCACCGGTTGAGGATCGTCCCTCACAATGGCTGAGCTCATCCCCACAACAAAAACACACAGCCCTCCGTGCTCTTACTTTGAAAGTCTTCGGGTATCCTCCCACATAGAACACAGTGTCGTCGGTCAAGAGGTTGAGCAGCCCCTGATGTCCTCCAGCCACCCCGACGGCTTCGGTGCTTACTTTGCCATCGGTGGCTTCTGCAGACATGACCATCTTGCCATACTGAAGGACCCTGCGTTCAGACACACCGACAGGAAGATATTAATACAGAAATGTCCTTTCCTGAAATATTTGGAGAAAAGCTGAATTTTTTCCCCCTGATTTTTTTCTGGGAAAGTTTTTCTGCTGAGTGTTTTCAGGATTTTTTTATAATGTGAAACCAAGTGAAATGTATTGAAACATATTTTTAAAGGGATATTCCGGTGTAAGTTTAATCCATGGTCTAACACACCTTGACACCGAGTAAGACTCCCCCTCGAGAGGTCAAGTTAGCTGACCGCTAGCTTAGCTAGTTTTAGCAACCTCAGAAAAGACCGCACGATAACAACACACTGCCGCTTATGTCTCCAACTAGAAACCGCCATCAAAAAGCCACAATTAATGGTGAGAACAGCACCAAACTTCAGCAACAGTACATGTACAGTCCCAGCACACAGTACGAAGCATCAAACATCTGCTAGCTTTGCTGGATTTGTATTAAAAACACAGCACAACTCACCCTCTCCTCCAGCAGCCTGCCTGTGTGGGGAAGCCCTGACGAGTCGATTACCGAGTGCAGTAGATTTCTGCAGCTCAAGGATGAAAATGTCTGATTATTACTCCATTACTTCCTTTATTTTCCCTGTCAGCTCTCGATAATAAGAACTGAGCGTTCCATGGAGTAATAATCAGACATTTTCATCCTTGAGCTGCAGAAATCTACTGCACTCAGTAATCGACTCGTCAGGGCTTCCCCACACAGGCAGGCTGCTGGAGGAGAGGGTGAGTTGTGCTGTGTTTTTAATACAAATCCAGCAAAGCTAGCAGATGTTTGATGCTTCGTACTGTGTGCTGGGACTGTACATGTACTGTTGCTGAAGTTTGCTGCTGTTCTCACCATTAATTGTGGCTTTTTGATGGCGGTTTCTAGTTGGAGACATAAGCTGCAGTGTATTGTTATCGTGCGGCCTTTTCTGAGGTTGCTAAAACTAGCTAAGCTAGCGGTCAGCTAACTTGACCTCTCGAGGGGGAGTCTTACTCGGTGTCACGGTGTGTTAGACCATGGATTAAACTTACACCGGAATATCCCTTTAAGTAGAAAGTAGGTTTGCTTTTTCCATGAGAATACAATTCTTCATGAGAAAAAGTCTGCAGATATGTGCATCATGTGTACATGTTTACTCACCTCTCCAGCACGATGCTGTTGAAGTTTCCATCAGACTTGACGTCTTTATCCATCAGCACCTCAGCAGTCTCTTCTCCGAGGTTGAAGTACCAGCGCAGCCTCTTCCCCTCCAGCGTCATGCCCACGAACTCCTTCTTACTGGACTACAAACACCAGACGGACAGAAATGAACAACACTGCGTCTCCCCTCGACAACACTACACTGCCACTAAAAAAGATGCAGTTGCCGTGGTGATGCTTACATCCTTGTTGCCGAGGTAGAAGACAAACTGTTTGACGCTGCTGTCCTGCCGCCTCGCTCGGGCCGCCTCCGGCAGAGTGATGTAGAACTTGAGGGAGGTGTAGGCAGCCAGGTCGGCGAGGTTACGCGGAGTGCGGACCTGAACGCCCGACTCGCCGTTGAACTTCACGGGAACGCCGACCTGGACGGAGGAGAGTGGAGGAGAGAAACATTAGAGGCTGCTGGAAGACAGACGTTATTAATTATGTGTGTGTGTGTGTGTGTGTGTGTTTGTACCTTGCTGGCGGCGTTGCGCGCCTGCTGTATGAGCTGACGGATGCGGTCGATGTTCTCGGAGATGTTTGGCATCTGTGCCGAGTGATTCTGCAGCTTATCGAGCTTCTTCATCAGCAGGGGAATCGTCTCACCCAGCGAGTGAACTGAAGACAGACAGAGGGACATGAAGTGGCTCGTTCGTCTGCATTTTAATGATTGATGATGATTTAATGACAGAGTGAAGAGTGACAGGAGACGGGACGGGGCGGTCGTTGTTGTTTTTAATGTTTTTGTTAGACTTGATTGATCCATTGGACCATTTCACTTCATTAATATTTATTCATTCCACTTTTATTATCTCATTAAGGATGCAAATAATTGATTGTTGATTGTTTTTCTGATTTATCAATGAACTCCTTGGTCAGAAAACTGTGCATAATGCATATTGTCAGAGGCCCCGTTTGCTTTATTTAACTTTATTACTTACTTTAATACTTGATTATCATTTCAACCTTGTAATTTTGTTTTAAATTACTTGTTTCATCTGATCGAATTCTGATATAAATGTGAATTTAGATTCAAGACAAAGAAATAAAAAATATTATCATTATTATCAAAGAAAAAAAAAAGATCCACACTAAGAAAACAAACAGTAAACAAAATAAGTTTCGTTTCTTCTTCTTCTCCTTCAGGCTCCTACCGGTCTTGTTGGCCTCCATCAGCGCGTTGTTGATGTCATCGTTGGTGGCGTTGGCGTCTCCGTACGTCTGCTGCCATTGGTCCAGCTGCTCCTTGATGGGACGCAGGGCATCGTTGACTTGCGTGGCCGTGGTGTTCGCCGCGTCCGCCGCTCGCTTCGCGTCGCTGATCTCCTGACTCACGTCTGTTCGTCGCAGAGACAGAAGGATGGAAAGAAAAGACGAGATGAATCCACGTACGGAAAATGGAAAACCTTTACGTACGAGACTTTCACAGTCATTTTGCTGAGTGTGTGTTTGATGTCGTACTCAGAGTGACGTTGAGGTTGTTCTGAACCTTCTCCAGCTCCTTCGTCACGTCAGCCTGTTTGGTTTTAGCCTCATCCAGCCGCCTCTCAGCGTCTTCGAGCTGCGGCTTCAGGTCTGAAGAACAACAAACATTTCAGCTGAAACATCCAAACTGAAGATTCAACACTCGACTTTTACCTGATGTCATGAAGCACTCAGATAAAGATGATGCAGAGATGTGTGTTTACCGTCGTTCAGCTCGTCATCTAACTTCTTAACCTCGTCCTTCAGCTCCAGACTGTGGTTCCTCAGAGAGTCGGCGAGCTGACTGAGGTTCTGGTCCTTTATGTTCTGCACACAAACACACAAATATTACAAGCCGGACACGAACAAAGAAACAACTTAAAGCCAGCTGTGTAGGTAATAAATGTGTTTGTATGTGCGTCCTGTACCTCCAGCGTCTTGTTAGCGGCCTGGTCGGCCATCTTGGCAGCCTCCTCCGCCTCCTTGATGCTGTTGATGATCTTGTTGTACGCTTGTGTTACGTCCACAAATCCGTCCTTCTTGGTTTCTTCAACCAAACTGCAGACAAACCAAGGAAACAACTCACACATGTATTTCAGGAGACGAGTCGAGCAAAAGTTGCCGATCAAGTACATTTATTTGCGATTGAATTCGTCATTTAGAAGGAATTTCCATCTTCCATCAGCAATGAGTCCTGTTTGTCTGTCTTTTACCTGGACAGGTTCATGGCCAAAGCGTTCAGCAGCTCAGCGTGTTTCTCTGCTTCCTCCACCAGAGGGATTTTGGAGTCGACCCAACCGAATTCCTGCACTTTCTTTGCCAGCGGTGTCCTGGCGCCGTCGAGCTTGGCCGCCAACCGCTCGTACTCCTGAGAAAAGACGTTAAAGCGTCAAAGAGAGACAAACAGCACGGCTGCAACATCAGATCATCACCTCCAATCTCTCCCTGCATCTCTTGTCTGTATTAATCGAGGAAAATGCTTAAAAAACAACCTTTTACTTATTCAAATTAGACAGGAGCTGTTTTTATTCTGGGCAGTAAGCCACCAATCTGCCGTCCTTTTGGCGGCTCGCTCCGCAGATTTAGACAGAAGGCGGCAAATTGGTGGTCTGTTTTGTTCCGCCAGTTTTGCCCCTCAGAGGGTAACGTTACACTTATTTGCGCCTCCATTGCTGTGTAAATCCGAGGCGGCAATGTGGTGGCAGATGCTGAGATGGGCGGAGGTGTGGATGACGTGCACTGCTGCGCACCCACAGCCGGGAGTTTTAAAACCAGGAAACAGCTGATCACAGCAGTCAGTTCGTCACTTCATCCACGAAGATGAGCAGCTGGAAAGCCGCTGAGATCCGGGAGATGCTAGCGTCTCCTCGCTCTCTGTAGCTGTCTTGGTTGTCCGCTTGTTGTTGTAGCGGCGAGCTAATAGCGGTCGCTACTTTCAAATTAAAAGCCCCCCGCTAAGAACCCAGTTCTAAACTCCGATGGGGTGCAATGTAAAGCTCTTATTTTGAAGAAAAACTGTGAAAAATCGTCCCATAAGGAATGAATGGGACGGGGTCAAAAAAGTGGCAAAATCATCGAGGTTTTTCAAACATCTCCTGCTCTGGCAGACTTTGACCTAGAGACACCATTCAAACTTTAAAATGTAGGCACAAGTCTCATCTATTTGAGTTGTATTTGAACTTTCTTTCTACGATGTTTAGTTTTTGAACGGTGACCCTTAATTGATCGTGAGTGATTTTGAAATTCAAAAAATCAGGATTTTCAATGTGTGTGTATTGCGGAATGTTCGCGCAGCACCAACTGGCAGAGTGGGGGA
Organism: Lagodon rhomboides; assembly: GCA_039737535.1. Lineage (NCBI taxonomy): Eukaryota > Metazoa > Chordata > Actinopteri > Spariformes > Sparidae > Lagodon > Lagodon rhomboides. The sequence continues at coordinate 31,150,041 of CM077792.1, read as the reverse complement.
GCCTGAAAAAAACTCTCCGAAAATGTTTCTTTAGATGACGATCCTAGCCACAGATTTCACACTACAATAGTGATATTTTCCAAGAACGTAGCCACACTTGTCTTCTGTCTGGCAACGTGTCCACTTTATCGGGAGGATGTACGGTTTTTGAATTATCTGCGTCTAACCGACACAAACTCCAGCAACTGCCCCATAAGCCCCAATGTTAAACGGGAAGAGGATTCTGGGAGAAAAGCAGAAACTGCCCTGCTTCTCTTCACGCCCAACTTCCTGCTTCACGTCACGTCACATGTTGACGCCTACCAGAGGAGGAAAAGTGGAGGCTGTTTGGAAAAGGAGGAATATTACACCTCCCTTTTAGACAGACAAGGAGGCACATTGCAGCCTTTACCTTGCTGCACATGTGCCACCTTTTCTATCTAAAAGGGGCTGGGAAGAGGGGTGAACTGTCCCTTTAAAAAACACCTTTAGTCCTGAAAAGTTTAAACAGCAGGTGTGTTACAGGAAGGTACCACCGTGTGTGTGTTTGTTGGTCCTCACCTCCTTGGAGTCGTGCAGCTTGGTCAGCATGTCGTTGACCTGACCGACGTCATCTTCAGCCATCTGCAGCTGGTCGTTCGCCTCCTTCTGCTTCTCCAGCACGTCTTCCATCTTCCTCTGAAACAGAGACACAGTCAGTTTATTCATCATCCGTCCTCTCACCTCTCTCTTCACTGCTCTCGTTGATCTCCCAGCTCACCTTGTTGTCCTCCAGCGTCTTCTCGTTGACGTTGTTGAGCTCCGAGGCTCTGGCGGTGTTGTTCACGGCCTCGTTCAGGGCGTCTCGCAGATCCATCATCTCGGAGTGGAAGCGGGTCAGACGGTCTCTGAGAGTTTTGGCCAGGTCGTTGTTTTCTCCCTGACGACCCGCCAGCTCCTTATTCACACGATCCAACACTGGCAGAGCACACAGAGAGTGAGAGGACATCTACAATCTGTTCGCTACGATTCGTTCCGACGGAGCGAATGAACTCACGTTTCTCGGCCTCCGTCTTCTCCTTGTTGGCCACTTTCTTCTGTCCCACGCAGCTTCTGTATCTCATCTCCCTCAGCATGGCCTGCACCTCCCTCATCTTCCTCTCCCGCTCGTCATCGTCCTGCTCCGCCTCCGTGTCGTTCAGTAAAGAGCGGTTCGCCATCAGCATGATATCTGTGGAGAAAGTACAGCATCACAAAGAACCGATCAGTCGTCTGGTTCGTCTTGAGACATCAGCAGAGGAAGAAAAACAGTCCTCTTCTTCAAAATGTTAGTTATAAAAGTCATAAAGCTGCTTTACATCATTTTTATGAGACACAAAGAAACAAAACTTTCTGTTCCAGCACCGCATCACCGACTGACTTAAGTTAACAGTTTGCATAATAATGTTTTCTCCTGATGGACTTGTCGTCCTACCGTGTAGGTCCATGGTGATGTTGTTGATGAAGGACAGCAGGTCTTCTGCCCTCTGGTGTGTGTTGTTGGTACTGTCCCGCAGGTCACCGACCCGGTCAGCCGTCCCCATCGCCTGAAACACACCCAAGACATCACAACACGCTCACTTCTACATGAAAACAGACCGTTTGTGATATTTATGATGTAGAAAAACTGGAGACTCTTCCTCAATATTTCAAAAAAATGAATAGTTGTCTCACTTTCTCTGTTATGTTATAAGAAAGGAGTGAATGATGTGGGCAAAACTTAATTTAAAAGTATTTTCTAATCATCGCTCTGTCACAATAACATGTTATAATCAATATTTTTGTTTTCTGAAATCCTAAAAGAAATCAAATTAAAACTAACTCAATCTCACAGATGGACGGATGTTTAGAGATCCACTTTTTTCAGTCAGGATCTGTTGACTCCTTCAATATAGTAAAAACGTACAAAGCCAATAAATGATATGTGTTTTATCCAGATTGCCTGAGAAAGTGTGTGAACAGTGTGTGTGTGTGTGTGTGTGTGGTCACCTTGTCCTGCAGTTCATTGATGTCATCGTTGATGTTGATGATCTCGGCGTCCAGCATGTCGGCCCGACTCCGGCTCTCGTCCAGCGTGCTGTTGTAGTTCTCTATGGCCCGCTGAGGATCATGGGAAAATGAGTTTATTTTAACAACTTTCTGCAACATCACACTAACAGGTTTTCACGTGTGTGTGTGTGTGTGTGTGCGCGCTCACAGCGATGTCCTCCACGGTCTGGTTGAGGTTGTTGAGCTGAGCCCAGGCCATGCTGCTGGCGTTGAGACTCTTCAGCTGACCGGCGACCGACTGGAAGTTGTCGTCCATTTTTTCGAGATCCTCCAGCAGGGCGATGACGCAGCTGTCGCACGCTGCAAGGACGCACACGCACGTATACACACCAGTTATTTCACCTCTCCGGAATTTTGTAATTGCTCTGTTCTCGGTCTAAACGTGCGAGCGTGTCACTCACGTTCGCAGTGCATGCCGTGGCTGCCGTCGACAGGTACGTTGTGCCTCTGCGAGCAGCTGTCGCACTGTTTCCCCGTCATGCCGTCAGGACAGCGACAGTCTCCTGTGCGAGGGTCGCAGGGACCTCCTCTGCAGTCGCACCCTGAAGAGAGGACTCAGGTTAAAATACGTCATCTTGTACTAGTTTGATAAAATAAAAGCTGTGACGTTCAGCCTCAGCGTTCACTCACTCCTGCAGCCGTTGGGTCCGTAGTCCCAGTGTCCAGGAGCGCACTGTTTGCAGCTCGGCCCGTTGACTCCGGGCTGACAGGCGCACTGACCGCTCTGAGGGTCGCACGGCTGGACGAGAGCGGCGGAGGCTTCGCAGTCGCACTGACGACAGCCGCTGCACGACTCGTAGCCGAACATGCCGTTCTGAGGAGCAACAGATTCAGGTCGAGGCGGGAAGTGAAAGGAAGGCAGAAGACAGAGTTCTGGATTAGTTTGTCTGTTTGCTCACAAGGAGTCGCACCTCGTTATATCGGATTTTAATGAAACCACTCACCACACAGTGTTCACAGCGCAGCCCGCTGACTCCAGGTTTACAGCGACACTGTCCGGTGTGAGGGTCACATGACTCGGTGCCACACGGAGAACAGTCGCATTCTGTAACGAAGAGAAAAAACGATTTTTAATTTGCAGAAACATCTTTGAACGACTTAATCCATCACACCGTTATCGTCTTTCACGTTTCATCGCTGTTATTTATTCTTCTGTCTTTGATTATTACTCCATGGAATGCTCAGTTCTTATTATCGAGACGGAAGTAATGGAGTAATAATCAGACATTTTCATCCTTGAGCTTCCCCACACAGGCAGGCTGCTGGAGGAGAGGGTGAGTTGTGCTGTGTTTTTAATACAAATCCGGCAAAGCTAGCAGATGTTTGATGCTTCGTACTGTGTGCTGGGACTGTACATGTACTGTTGCTGAAGTTTGCTGCTGTTCTCACCATTAATTGTGGCTTTTTGATGGCGGTTTCTAGTTGGAGACATAAGCTGCAGTGTATTGTTATCGTGCGGTCTTTTCTGAGGTTGCTAAAACTAGCTAAGCTAGCGGTCAGCTAACTTGACCTCTCGAGGGGGAGTCTTACGAAGCTGAACTCACTGGTGCAGTTCTTGGCGGCGATGGCGTCTCCGTGGTAACCAGGTGCGCAGGTGTCGCAGTGCGGCCCGGCCGTGTTGTGCATGCAGCTCAGACACTCTCCGGTCAGCGGGTGGCAGTCGGTGAACAGCATGTTGGGGTCGGTGTTGTCGTTGCAGTGGCACAGCTGGCACGTGCTGCCGAGCACCATGGGGTTGCCGTAGTAACCAGGGGCGCACCTGAGTTCGACACAGAGCAGGACGTGGATGTGATCTCGCTCGTACATGTTGAGGAGAGTTTAAATCTCTAAACTACGTTACGTAAAGTCCGTCCTCAGTCATAAACTGCGGTTGCTTACCTTTCACAGTGCGGTCCAGCGTAACCCGGCATGCACAGACACTGCATCCTGTCGCCTTTCTTCTCACAACCTTCTGCAAAACTACACAGAGAGAAACAAACAAGACGTCATTCATATAATTTAAGCTTTGTGGAGAAATCAGGGGACTGGTTGTGAGAGGTGACACAGACTAACCAGAGGAGGAAACAGACAGAAAGACTGTAAACTGTACTGACTTGTTGGACGGGACCCTCAGAGGACAGGGACAGCTGGAGCACGACACCGCCTGTCCGTCAAGAGTGTTGTTGCCGAGGAAACCGCCCTGGCATCTCTCGCAGTGGTCGCCGTCTGTGTTGTGGCGGCAGCCCTGATGGTCAGAGAGGGAAACAATGACAGACACTGAAGTTTAAAACAAAACCATGTTAGAGGAGGAACGATATCAAGAAGAGACGGAACGTTTCTCACCACACAGACTCCAGAACCGTCCAGACACTGGTCCGAGTGTCCGTTACAGTTACACGGGACACATTTCCCCAGAAACAGGCCGATGGTGTCTCTGTAGTAACCTGGAGCACATTTCTACACAGACACAGGAAACATCACATAGACATTAATGATTGATGATTAATCTGTTCATTACTTTCTGGAACATTTTATCTAATTTTTAACTTGTTATTTAACTTTTTTTTAATTGTTTTTAAATGTCATTTTTTGTCTATGTGAAGCACTTTGAATTGTAAATTGTGTTTTTAATGTGCTATACAAATAAATCTGCCTTGTGTTGCCCTAATGTTTTGCTCTTTTCGTCAATAAAATGCCAGAAAGTAATTAATAAAAAGGTCTGTTATAGTTTTCCAGGCTGCAAGTCTGATGTCAAATTACTTGTTTTGTCCAAAAATGGTCCAAAACTCGACAAAAATGTGCAATTTTAGAGTGAAAATATTAATTAAAATGGTTAGAAACAGAAAATATCTTCATTTTTGCTTTAAAAAAATACTTAACTTAAGAAATAAATGAATTAACTGATTATCATAATAGTTGTCTGTTGATTGATGATGATTCAGATCAACATGTATCGTGATTATAAAACTCTTTCGAGCATCTGATTTGTTTTCTACAAACATGTTTGCTGTCACAAAAAGATAAATAAAGTTAAAGATGCTCTTTAAACTTTCTTGACTCACTAACTTCTTAAAAACATTATCATGTTTTTGAAGTTAACATAAAACTAAGAGATCTAATAATAAAACGTTGACTGAATCACCTGACACGAGTCGCCCAGGTAGTTGGCGGGACACATGCAGATCTCCACGTTGTTGGCATGGCGACCGGCGGTCAGGTCCTCGGCGCCCTCCAGCACGGCGCCGCGGAGCGACACGGAGTGAGCCGACTGGGAGTGAAGGGCTCGGATCTGCAGGGACTCCAGACCGACCAGAACCATCATCAGCTCCTCGCGAGACACCGAGTTGCCGGTCTGAGCGTGACGGAAGCTTCCCTGAGAGGAACGAGGAGGAGGAGTTTGTGACACGCTGACCGTCAACGTTTTGTTTTTGTCACTGAGAGCCTCAGATTGTTATTCTAAGTGTTTGACATAATGGGAAGGGTTAAATCTTTTTCTTACAGAATGAAATCCCTTTTGTTCAACCAGAAAAAGCTGCTCTGTCGTTCAAATCCACCAGACTCCATTTACAAAAACAGTCATTTTAACATCATAAAGCAAACTAATTCCAGTTAAACTCTTTTCTGATGTCCGCCCGCCGTCTCGCTTCTTCCACAATATCTTCACATCTAACTCTGTGAATTAAGGTTTTAATTTCCACCGAACCAGAGTTGGTGATCGTTGGAACAGAGGTTTCTGAGTGTTAACTTGTTTCTGTCGAGTTTAAATGAAGCGTGTGGTTCATGCTGATATAATTACTGTTTATGTAAAGGGGGTTTGGTGGATTTGGCGAGAGCGACGTAGCGCCTGTTTCTGGTTAAACGGATATGAGCAGCTTTAGATAAATGCTAAATGCTGCTAAATCTTTTCCCGTCTCCTGTTTCCACCTCACATTTTGAACCACGTTTCCCTTCAGGTGATCGATACAAGAAAAACTCAAGACAAGTATATCTTGGAACAGATCTGACATGTCGCTGCCGGTCTGCGTGGGCTGAGCTGCAGCTTAAACAACCTGTGATGGTGTGTGCAGAAGAATTTACCTCCACCATGTGAACGATCCCCAGGTGAGGCTCCTCAGGTGACGAGTACTCTCTCTCTATGAACACCAGGGTCATCTGGTTGCCCTGCAGGACGACCAAAAACAGCAGATGAGAATGAATGAATGCATGTTTGTGTGTCTGTAAATGTGTATTATGAGACTCAGTTTCAGGGATATGTGTGTGCGTTCTGCACCTTGAGAATGATGTCGGGCCGGGAGGCTTCTGCAGGCAGAGACAACGAGTCGCCTCTCATGGTCTGAGTGTGGAGACGATACCTCAGTAAACCTCCGTAGGACGACACCTGAGGGGGGAAAACGGTGGTTTTAGGAGACTTTAAGATGAAAAAACAAAACAGCAAAACTACAAAAAGGCAACGAGGCAGGAAGTACAGACTGAAAGCATAAACACGGAGGGAGACACAGACACGGAGGTTTAATCTCACGCTTAATCCAGACAACAATGGATTACATTCAGACTGTACGGAAACACGATCTGAGGCCCGTGTGCTCTCGTTCCCGTGGTAACCATGCAGGTTTTGGCAAAAGCCGGCGTTTGAAGCGGCTTCATGAAACGCAGCGGGGCTTTCGAAGACGAAAACACTGATCTGTATCCAAACATCTCGTCTGAGCCTCCGGATCAGGACGCGGGACGCGACTGTCTGTGTGTCCGTCTGAGTGGTTGTGTTGCGTAACGAGTTCGTATCGTCTTTAACGGTGAGTCACGGAGCGAACGGCGAAGAACAACTTTGTTTAATGTGTGCGATTGTGGTTTAAAAGGGAGTAACGTGCTGTGAGCCTTAATGCTAAGCTAACCCTCGCCTGATTATAGCTTAATATATTCTCATCAAGAAAGCAAATTATCTTTAACTATTTGTTAAGAAATAATAATAATTAGACATCAGAACTGAAACTTTATCTGCAGTTTGGGTTGAATTGCTGTGTTGAGGTTCATCTGGCTTTTTGTTTGTGACCTTTCACCCCTCCAGAAGTTATTTTTCTTCAGAAACAAACACTTTTATTTTAGTTTAGTCAAGCAAAGAAAAGTCCAACCCTCAGCAGGAAGACGTCATCTTCTTCGACACAAACAAACCCTGATTTGTGATCTCTCTCTGCGTTTTCCGTATTCATTTTGATTTTCAACTTTGACATCTGTATGAATCATCTTCAGTCAACCTAAACGAACACCTCCTCCTCCTCCTCCTCGTCTCCAGATGTTTCAGAGACGGACGGTTCTCTCTGCCTCGTCGTGTCTAACTTGTTATAACTACCGCTGAAGTTGTTGATCTTCAGTGGAAATATCTCACCTGTTAACTGTAGCTGGAGCGTAAAGGTTATTCAAAAACTGTCAATCATTTCTCTCTGAAGCACAAAAGATCCTCCAGTGATGCAGAAAAACTCAAATGCACAGACAGAGGAGAAGCTTTAAGCGTAAAGTGAGAAACTTTGATTACAAAAGCTAAATTTAGGCATCAATGTTTTCCCCTCGACTGATGAATAAAGTGTTTTCAGTTGAACAGAATCATCTCTCACCTTGTCTCCCAGGTAAGTCTTCGGAGCGTGCCAGTGAAGGTCCTGGTAGACGTCGGGCACGTCGCTGAGATCGGCCTCCACCAGATCCTGACCGGGATACACCACGACCGGCACTTCCTGTTTGTCTGCTCCGAGCAGCACCCAGCCCTCCATGTTCATGATCTGCAGGAGAGGAGATCGATGACACGACGACAGAGGAGAGATCAGTTGAGAAATTTCTTGAAAGTCAGTCTGAGTTTGGAGAGATGCTTGACCAGCGTGCAGGTACGATCTGAGTTCAGACTGACAGACGTACCTCGGTGCGTCTTTTGTCGGAGCTGCGACATCGGTCCGTGGCGCCGAAGCAGAAGCAGCTGGTGCAGCCCTTCGGGTTGGTCGGGTCCAAGTGGAAGGTGCCGACTCTGCACTGATCGCATCGAGAACCCTGGACGTTCTCCTGCAGGACGGAGGACACGCAGCGGGTCAGAACACACTGTGGGTGCAGGGAGAGGTGTGTGTGTGTGTGTGTGTGTGTGTGTGTGTGTGTGCGCTGCCTCACCTTGCAGAGACACTGTCCCGTGAAGGAGTCGCACACTTCCTCCTCGGTTCCGGCCTCGTTGCAGTCGCACGGCCTGCAGTTTGGGTAACCGTAGAAACCAGGAGCGCAGCGGTCGCACTGACGGCCGACCACGTTGTTCTTACATCTGGAGGAAAAAATAACAACAAGAGATGTTAAATGTTTGAGAATCAAACTGTCGAAATGAAGCAGAAATCTTTGACCTTTGAACTTTGAGGGCTAAATCGAATTTCGATCTTAAAGAAGATGAAATGTTTTATTGCTCTCAATGATCCGTCACCGATGACTGATTAATGATTAATACTGTTAAAATGATGCAAAGGCAGCTGCAGGGTACATGCAACTGTGTGTGTGTGTGTGTGTGTGTGTGTGTGTGCCAGGTGCTGTGATCTTTTTGCCTTCAGGCAGAGAAAAAGAAAAACTTGTCCTGTTTTACATCTTTGTCTTGTCCCGACAAAGCTGACACATTCCTCACTGTACCTGTGTGTGTGTGTGTGTGTGTGTGTGTGTGTGTGTGTGTGTCATGTTAAAATGATTTAAGATATCTAAATACCTTGATGTTTGCGGCGAGGCAAAAAAAAACAAAACATGGAGGACAGACGTAGGGAAGAAAGAGGGAAGGTGTGAGAGAAGATGGAAATATGCAAATATGTCGGTGGAGGGTTTAGAGGATGACGACAACATTTACAGAGAGAGAGAGACAAATAAAATAAAAAAGAGAGCAACAGGCAAAGAATGAGGGAGATTAACATGTTTTAGTTGTAACAAACTGCTTCTGTTAAATGAGAAAAGCCCTCTGAACACATGCACCAACATCAGGAAGTCACTCATCAACCTGTGTCTCATTTTTTAAATCTGTTCAAAAACTGAAATGTAGACACAAATATGTGCTATTTTTACTATTTCCAACCAGACAAAGTGACTTTCTTTGCAAGAAATCAGGAGGCCATGCTGACAGATGTACTGAAGTCTATGGGAGAAACACACTAAACCCAACATATCTACTATGTTGAATCACTTCGGATGAAGAAATGCTTCTAGAAAACATCAGAGAAGGTTCGCAAATTATTTCTGTAAATCGCTAATTGTTTGTCCCCCGAATCTTCACGGTGTGATTGCAGGCTCATCAGCGATATTGTGTCAGACCTTCCCCCATTTGAGCACATTATCATCAGCCCTGTCAATTATTTTGGAAACAAAGGAAACACCAACCATTAACGTCCAATCCGACGTAGATATGTCAGGTTTTATGGGCGTCTTCCATCGACTGTTTATAGCTAAAGGTTAATTATTTGTTTCTCACAATCAAAAAAATAAGGAGGTTTGTAATCGTCCCTTTGAAAACATTAGCTAAAATGTGCCCTGTCAATCATCGTAACAATCTATAAATAAAAGGACGACAGAACAAAGTTTTCAGGATATGTTTTTTACAGTTTGATCACTGAAGACACGACCAGAAACATCCCTGTTAGTGGAGCGTCTCTTGAGTTCAGGCTGAAGTCTGACTGAAGAAGAAATCTGTGACAATATATTGATCCTCTTCTGAACCGGAGGGATCTTGTGAACATAAATGAGGCCGACTGGCAGCTTCCAGAAGATGTTTAGTGGAAAAAACTGTGTCAAATGAGGCCAATCATCAAGATTTGAATACTTGAATAACAAGATGAAGACAGTCTTGGCAGCCTTCAGAAGAAGTTGGCAAGTACAGCCGGGCAACCTCACAGGCAATCAACCCAGTGAGAGCGAGGCAGCCAGGATTGTGTCAGGAGACTAAAACAGGCGAGAAATAACTGCCTTTTTAGGCAAATCTGAGAGGTGAACCTGCTGAAACAGAAATCCTGTTTTTTCCGTCACAGTGTGGTGAGACGCGGGTGATTTATGGCTTCTGGAGAAAAACAAGAAGCGTTAAACTGAAAGTAAATGAGAAGACTGAAGTTATTGTTTGTGCTCCTGAGGTGGATAATCACTCGTCATCTTGTGGCGGAGCTGGGAGTTTATTGCTTACGGGGAAATGCCCAACAAACAAACACCTCCTACAAGCTTCAGGGAAAATAAAAAGGTAAGTTTCCTCACTCAGAGTTGTGGGCAGCCAAGAAAACAAAAAAAAGGGCCTAAACAGAGTTTCTAGCTGACGATCAGCCTCCTTTAAGCCTTCACAAAAAGGGTGTCGCTGCACCGTGATTGGCTGGGAGGGAAATCCACCAAGCTGCTTCCACTCTTCAATCAGGAGTCAGTCTCCCCACCTGTGCACAGGAGGATCTGAGTCCACGTTTATACACAGCAGGGTATTTAGAGAAACGAATATTTCCCCCCCTCCGTTTTCAAAAATAACATCGTGCACACAACATCGTTTTCAAAAAAAGTTGTCATTTCCATCAACCCGCATAAATACGCCGTCGAGCGCCATTCTAACTCTGCCAAACCTCTGGGCGGCAGTGTAGGGAGAAGGATAAAGCCATGCAAGCCAATCAGAATCCTCAGAATCAACAACAACGAATAACACGAGCGACTTCCTGTTCCTTTCAAAACAACGCTCACATGACGTTAAGCATTTTTTCTGGCGCATAGCCTAATGAGCGTGAGAACCTAAAACCCCGTTTCTCCCAGCTGACACGACAACACATAACCGGAGTTTTTAGAAATAATCGTTTTCTGTGATAAAAACGGGGTTTTCGTGTAAATGAGAGGCCAAACCGCCTGGAAATATCTGCGTTTTCCCTTCGTGTAAACGGGGCTCTAGTCCCCTGCCATCAGCCATGAGGGAAAATCAGCAGGTCTCAAGTGGCAGAAAATGCTTAACGTCATGTGAGCGTTGTTTTGACAGCGTCACGTCACCTGTGAAGGTTTGTGTCTGTGCTGGTCGTTAAATGATGTGTTCACCGCCAGTGAAGCGAGTTTGACGACGGGAGTGTTACTTTACGGTACGTTAGTCTATTGAGCTCTGGCCCACCGAGGGTGTTTGAGTTGAGGTGAAGCTCTGGTTCTCCCTCCAGCTCAAGTCAGCATTACAGAACAGAACCACCCGACTGTGGAGGTCACTTCCGGATCACTGCTGCAGTCGGGCCGATCAACAGGAGCGAAGAGAAATCACCTTTTTAATCCCACAAGCTACAAAATGTATCTCTGAGCTCTGCTCGCGTCGTTAACTGGCTCCAGATTCAAGCCCCGTTCACACGAAGGGAAAACGCAGATATTTCCAGGCGGTTTGGCCTCTCATTTACACGAAAACCCCGTTTTTATCACAGAAAACGATTATTTCTAAAAACTCCGGTTATGTGTTGTCGTGTCAGCTGGGAGAAACGGGGTTTTAGCTTCTCACGCTCATTAGGCTATGCGCCAGAAAATGCTTAACGTCACGTGAGCGTTGTTTTGAAAGGAACAGGAAGTCGCTCGTGTTATTCGTTGTTGTTGATTCTGAGGATTCTGATTGGCTTGCATGGCTTTATCCTTCTCCCTACACTGCCGCCCAGAGGTTTGGCAGAGTTAGAATGGCGCTCGACAGCGTATTTATGCGGGTTGATGGAAATGACAACTTTTTTTGGAAACGATGTTGTGTGCACGATGTTATTTTTGAAAACGGAGGGGGGGAAATATTCGTTTCTCTAAATACCCTGCTATGTATAAACGTGGACTCAAACAATCAGACCGCTACGATCTCATCCGTCTTGCCTCGTCTCGTCTTGTCGTACCTGCACTGTCCGCTGAGCGTGTCGCAGCTGACGTCGGGGGTCACGATGCCCGGCCGGGAGCAGTTGCAGACCTCGCAGCCCACCACCGGGTGGCATCCGAACGTCTGCGGCTCACACACGGTGCACTCGGGTCGCACGGTCCTCGGAGGGCAGATGCAGTCGCCGGTCACCGGCTCGCATAACCTCGTACCGCAGTTACAGGCTGGAGGGAAGAGACGACGAGTTACAGAAGGACAAAATCCATCCAGAAGAGAAGTTTAAACTGTTATTACTCCTGGAAATTTAAGTAAAATTATCCTAAAGCGCATATTGGTAAATAACAAAGCTGCTTTCCAAGTTTTCAATCTATAAAATATATAATATAAATACAAAGACTCCCTATACTTCTTTAATTTCTTATTTACACCAATTTCTTGCATATAAAATAGTCAAAAACAAGTCCTCAGGTGGAAAAACAGCAAGTTCAGGGCTTTAAAAACAAACTGATATAAACTATATATTACTGGATTTGAAATCTCATTGGCTGCATGATGCATGAATCATCCAGAAGTGGGCGTGTAATGCCGTTTTTCCACCGACAGTACCAGCTCGCCTCGGCTCAGCGTGGCTCTACTTGGTTTGGTTTCAGACGCGTTGTGTTTCCATCTAGAATCAGTATCTCTTCAACATGGGCGGGTCGTCATCAGACGTGGACGGGTCGTCTTCAAAGTGGGCGGGTCGTCATCAACGTGGGCGGGTCGTCTTCAACGTGGTCGAGTCGTCTTCAACGTGGGCGGGTCGTCATCGACGTGGGCGGGTCGTCATCAACGTGGGCGGGTCGTCATCAGTGACGTACTTATCCACGCGACACATAAACAGGGCTAGCTGTGGGCTACGCAAAACACGTCCACCTTTTCATTTCCTGTCGCACCATCGAGCTCGTTCTGGATGCGTCTTCAGCGACAACACTCAGGAGCGTCTCCACCTCTGCCACGGTCCACGCCGTGTTCCTGCGCGTTGTTCCTTCCATGTAATCGCTATGTTGACTGAACGCAGATGCTAGTTTTTAAAGGTAGCGGGCGTCAGGCTCGGACGTCGCGCTCGTCACGAGTCGTCAAGTGGCGTCGCTCTCTGTCCAATCAGTGGCCGGCTGCCAGCTTACGTCACACAGAAGTATCAGCTCAGCTCGGTTGGAACTTATACGGAGGTGATACTAAAAAAGCTCCACTTTAGCAGGTACCAGGTACCAGATTTCAGTAATGGGAACGCAAAAAAGGCGAGCTGAGTCGAGGCGAGGCGAGCTGGTACTGTCGGTGGCTCATGAGAGAAGAAGTCACTCGTCTACGTGATCACTCATTGGCTGTTGTAGGCTCTAGGACAGGTGGACATTCCTGCACGATGTTTTTAAGTGTGTTAATCATTTTCTTTAGTACCGTTTTGAAACCGTTCTCTTATAACAGCATCAGTCAGTCTTGATAAAATGATTTTACTTCTCTTAGATGGAGATCATCGTCATCATCCGACTGGTGTTCTTCATCAGATAAAGACATGATGGAGAGTTTTGCACCGACTAAACTGAGTAAAAGGACTGAAAGACTAAAAACTGCTTCTTTATTGGCTGAGATAAGAAAAAAAAATACTTTCAGTCGACTAAAGCTTGACTAAGATATGAGGCTGACTAAATATAAGTAACAATGACATCTGACACAGAACGAAGACTAAATCAAAAAATAGCTCATCATCCTGCAGCCGTATTAATAAATCCCGTCTCAGCCACTCACGTCTGCAGTTGGGGAATCCCCAGTAGCCGGTGGCGCACATGGAGCAGTCCCGGCCAATCACGTTCGGCCTGCAGCTGCACTGCCCGCCGAACTGCTCGCAGGTGTCGCTCTCGGCGCCGACCTCGTGGCAGGCGCACGGCATCGCCCCGTTGTTGAAGAAGGCGGACAGAGACACGGCCGAGCCGAGGCAGAACCGGGAGGCGGTGGTGGGACTGGAGAGAGGAAGAGGAAATGAAGAACGGTCTTTAAGAAAATAAAAGTAGCAACAACAGCAAGACAAATCTTTCAGCTCTACTATAAACTGTTAAACTCGTGTTGAGACACCAGCCTCTTTTAGAGAGACAAGGCTGCAATGTGCCTCCTTGTCTGTCTAAAAGGGAGGTGTAATATTCCTCCTTTTCCAAACAGCCTCCACTTTTCCTCCTCTGGTAGGCGTCAACATGTGACGTGACGTGAAGCAGGAAGTTGGGCGTGAAGAGAAGCAGGGCAGTTTCTGCTTTTCTGCCAAAATCCTCTTCCCGTTTAACATTGGGGCTTATGGGGCAGTTGCTGGAGTTTGTGTCGGTTAGACGCAGATAATTCAAAAACCGTACATCCTCCCGATAAAGTGGACACGTTGCCAGACAGAAGACAAGTGTGGCTACGTTCTTGGAAAATATCACTATTGTAGTGTGAAATCTGTGGCTAGGATCGTCATCTAAAGAAACATTTTCGGAGAGTTTTTTCAGGCTCCCCCACTCTGCCAGTTGGTGCTGCGCGAACATTCCGCAATACACACTCATTGAAAATCCTGAATTTTTCTGAATTTTTTCGAAATCACTCATGATCAATTAAGGGTCACCGTTCAAAAACTAAACATCGTAGAAAGAAAGTTCAAATACAACTCAAATAGATAAGACTTGTGCCTACATTTTAAAGTTTGAATGGTGTCTCTAGGTCAAAGTCTGCCAGAGCAGGAGATGTTTGAAAAACGTTGATGATTTGCGACTTTTTTGACCCCGTCCCATTCATTCCTTATGGGACGATTTTTCACAGTTTTTCTTCAAAATAAGAGCTTTACATTGCACCCCATCAGAGTTTAGAACTGGGTTCTTAGCGGGGGGCTTTTAATTTGAAAGTAGCGACCGCTATTAGCTCGCTGCTACAACAACAAGCGGACAACCAAGACAGCTACAGAGAGCGAGGAGACGCTAGCATCTCCCGGATCTCAGCGGCTTTCCAGCTGCTCATCTTCGTGGATGAAGTGACGAACTGACTGCTGTGATCAGCTGTTTCCTGGTTTTAAAACTCCCGGCTGTGGGTGCGCAGCAGTGCACGTCATCCACACCTCCGCCCATCTCAGCATTTGCCACCACATTGCCGCCTCGGATTTACACAGCAATGGAGGCGCAAATAAGTGTAACGTTACCCTCCGAGGGGCAAAACTGGTGGACCAAAACAGACCACCAATTTGCCGCCTTCTGTCTAAATCCGCAGAGCGAGCCGCCAAAAGGACGGCAGATTGGTGGCTTACTGCCCAGAATAAAAACGGCTACTGACTTGATGTAGAAGCTGTTCTGGCCACAGTTGCTGATGAAGTCGTACGATTTGTCCAGAGGCTCCTCGTTCAGGTGGCTGGAGCTGTAGCTCGCCTCGGGCACGACCAGGACGTAATCCTGCAGAGACACGACCGAGGAGGAAGAGGGTACTTTATTTGTTGCATTAAAGGTTGTGGAGATGATTTCGAAGCAGCGCAGCAAAAAACTAACCAGCCACAGCGTTTTTCCTGCAGGAATCTGCACCGTGATGAAGAGCTCGTGATCGGTCACGTCCAGAATGATCTGGTTCTCAGACACCAGGACGTTACGGCAGCCGTAAGCGTGCGGACAGAAGGAGGCGTTGGCGTGACCTGAAGCACAGGAACACAAATATAAACCGGGTTATATATATTGACATTTTATTCAGTGTTTGCTTTGTTAAAGTTCGCTCGGCTCTCACCCTGCCAGATCCGTCCACCGTTGATGTAAACCTGCACGGGGTAGGTGGCGTGGCTCGGCTGGTGGTAGTGGAGGATGAAGACGTAGCGGCCGAGGGCGTGGACACGGGTCGAGTACATCGCTGCATTCTGGGTAAGAGGGGACAAAGATAATGACATCAGCTGACTAAACGGACCGAACAAACAACATCTGCAGCCCGGCTTCGTCCTCCGTCAGCGTCCGTACCTGCACTGAATCCAGCCGGACGTGGTCGCTGTTATCGGCGCCGTGAGGAGGTCGGTCTCCTCCGGTCCAGGCCGGAGCGTCGCTCTGGTAGCTGGACAGAGGAGGAGCTGCTGCCGGTGAGGCCAGGATGGGCTCCTGCATGGACGAGCTCTGACCCTCCTTCAGGACCAGAGAGTCCGACGGCGTCTGGAAGCGCGACGGGACGCAGGAGGAGCTGCAGGAGGGAGATCGTTGAAATGTGAATATCTTATGAGGGAGTTCTGAAGGTGTGTTAGCTTGTTTTTAGTGACTCTACCTGTCAGGTGAGAACTGTCCGTGAGTGCTGATGCAGTGGACTTTAGGCTCAACGTGCTCCATGGTGAACTGGTCTTTAGGCACCAGGTAGACTTTGTGCTGCAGACGGCGAGGAAACACACAAGAGAGAATCGATACGTTGAGTCATGTTTACGTTTTATGCTTTTTAAAAACTCTTCTCACCAGCAAGAAGCTGGCCTGATCGGAGATGAGCTGGATCTCTGCGTCGGCGGGGAGCGAGAAGACGGCCACTCGGTGCTGTTCGTCGACGGCCACGACTCGACACAGGAAGCTACGCAGCACACACACACACACACACACACACACACAGTGATTAAGAGCTGTTGACGGACTTAACAAAGTGGAGACAGTGACGGTGAGCTGTGAACCAGCTGAGTCCACACACGGCAGGAAAAACACACCGCGACCAGATTAAACACAGTTTCATCCTCCTGTCAGCTGTTCATCATCACATCTGTATGATCTCCGACTGTCGTGTCCCTTCTGATGTGACATGTCCAAAAATTCAAACATGTCGCTCTAAGAAATCGAAGATGATGTTCAGTCTTGTATCCTGATGTAACAGGAGAGTATGTGATCGTGAAGAAAGACCAGAGCCTACAAGCCTCAAGCAAGTGGATCGAAAGAAATCTTTGTAAAGGAGAGGACGACCTTAAAGGGATATTCCGGTGTAAGTTTATGTCTGATTATTACTCCATGGAATGCTCAGTTCTTATCATCGAGAGCTGACAGGGAAAATAAGGGAAGTAATGGAGTAATAATCAGACATTTTCATCCTTGAGCTGCAGAAATCTACTGCACTCGGTAATCGACTCGTCAGGGCTTCCCCACACAGGCAGGCTGCTGGAGGAGAGGGTGAGTTGTGCTGTGTTTTTAATACAAATCCAGCAAAGCTAGCAGATGTTTGATGCTTCGTACTGTGTGCTGGGACTGTACATGTACTGTTGCTGAAGTTTGCTGCTGTTCTCACCATTAATTGTGGCTTTTTGATGGCGGTTTCTAGTTGGAGACATAAGCTGCAGTGTATTGTTATCGTGCGGTCTTTTCTGAGGTTGCTAAAACTAGCTAAGCTAGCGGTCAGCTAACTTGACCTCTCGAGGGGGAGTCTTACTCGGTGTCAAGGTGTGTTAGACCATGGATTAAACTTACACCGGAATATCCCTTTAAACAAATAAACATTTAAAGTAAATAAACTAAACTAATTAAGTTAAAAGCCTCCTGTGGCGGCTCTTCTTCCTACCTGTACTTGCAGTACAGCAGGCTGACGCGGTGCTGGTGCGTCCGAGCTCCCGGCATGTTCACAGCGACCGACAGAGTTTGGGGTAATTCGTCCTCGCTGGAATATTCTACCACCAGAACGTACTCGCCTGCAGACGGCAGACGGCCTCGCATCTCCACGCTGATCTGCAGCAGGAGAAAAAAAAGAGAATAACGTTTTTTGTTCCTACATCTTAAACAAAAAAAAAACACCCTGCAACAACACCAACATTTCCGCCTCTCTCACATCGTAGCCGCTGCAGATGGCCATGTCCGGGTGGCGCGGGGTGACCCTCTCGGTCGGGCAGGGCCGAGGCAGGTGGTTGTCGTTGACGCAGCTGGCGTCGTTGCCGGAGATGGAGGGGAAGGAGTCCAGAGACAGATACCTGTACTGCAGACAGCTGCACGGACACACAGAGGGAAGCTTTACACATAATGTCCTTACAAAGATAAAATAATGAGACTGTTAGGGACGAAAAGACAATTTCATCCAACATTCAGTGAAACCCGCCATGAAACTACAACTTATTCCTGCACCTAAGACTAAATCTCAAACGTTTTCTTTAATGGCGAAGTTTAAAGGTCCACTGTGTCGTGTTTTAAGTAATTTATGACCTCAAATCAGCGTCTTCATTCATAAATAAGTCCTTATTGGTGTAAAATGATCTCTGCCAACAATCTCACTTCTCCTCCTGAGGGAAGAATCACACATTGTGACGTGAAGCAGGAAGTTGGGCGTGAAGAGAAGCAGGGCAGTTTCTGCTTTTCTCCCAAAATCCTCTTCCCGTTTAACATTGGGGCTTATGGGGCAGTTGCTGGAGTTTGTGTCGGTTAGACGCAGATAATTCAAAAACCGTACATCCTCCCGATAAAGTGGACACGTTGCCAGACAGAAGACAAGTGTGGCTACGTTCTTGGAAAATATCACTATTGTAGTGTGAAATCTGTGGCTAGGATCGTCATCTAAAGAAACATTTTCGGAGAGTTTTTTTCAGGCTCCCCCACTCTGCCAGTTGGTGCTGCGCGAACATTCCGCAATACACACTCATTGAAAATCCTGAATTTTTTCGAAATCACTCACGATCAATTAAGGGTCACCGTTCAAAAACTAAACATCGTAGAAAGAAAGTTCAAATACAACTCAAATAGATGAGACTTGTGCCTACATTTTAAAGTTTGAATGGTGTCTCTAGGTCAAAGTCTGCCAGAGCAGGAGATGTTTGAAAAACGTCCATGATTTTGCGACTTTTTTGACCCCGTCCCATTCATTCCTTATGGGAAGTTTTTCATACGGAGGCTTCCATGTCCTTCCGCTCTATAAAAAACGATGAACTGGTGAGAGGGACAAAAAGCTCTACGTGGTACAGATAAGGCTAAAGGCGTTTTCACTCAGAGCCAGCGTGACTGTGGAACGGAGAAGGAGCTTAGCCAGACGCGCTCGTCAGCTGCAGTTTGAAGTCTGTTTGAAATAACGTACCTCATCACCCGAAACTAAACTTGATGAAGTGCTGTTTGAAGACATGTTGCTGTCACAGCTTCTTGAATCTTGACACATCCCGCCTGCCGTAGTTCCAACAGGCTGCAACGCACGTTTGAAAACGCGAGGCGCTAGAGAGCAGTATTCGTTTGAATGCAGAATAACATTTAACCACTAGATGGGAGAAATAATTCCACAGTGTGTCTTTAAAACCTGTTTTTACGAGAAAAACTACCACGTTCGTCGAAATTGGAGCTAAAAGTAAAGACTCTCCAGCCCTCGATCAATTATTTTTTCATCCTCCAGTAATTGTTTACTTGATTTAAATGATACGTGTGCATACGTACTTCTGGCTGGCGTCAGACGCAGCGCTGTAGCTGCAGGGCTCCGTCACTTTGATCTGCAGGATGGGAGCTTCGTAGTAGGCGCTGGGCAGCAGGACGAGGTAATCCTGAAGGCGAAACAGAGCAGGAATACAGCGTTGTCGGGTTTATGAACAATAAACACAAGCTGTGACTCATTTTGTCATCTTGTGCCGACGTGTTTCTGGGAGTTTTAGTGGCTGAAATGTGACGAGTCTCACCAGCAGGATCCCCTCGGCCTCGATCACCACGGTCCAGGTTCCCGGGTTCAGGACGAACGGCTCCACAAAGTTGTTCTGGGGAACGTTGACAAAGGTCGGCTCCACGCTGGGAGCGAAGACGATCTGTTTGGACTGTTCTGAACCTAAACAACAACACACACACACCAGAAATATACGGTGTTTACGTCACAACAACAACACGGAAACATTTTAAAATCATTAAAATTCAATAAAAATACAAAAATGCAGTAGAAACATCACTCAAACACTCACACAAACTGATGTTTTGTTCAGACACACACTCACAAACACTCGCTCTGATGCTCTCTCCTGATTGGTGGACGCCTTACCTCTGCGGTTGACCTGATAGGCTGTTATTTTACCGTTGGAGGTGGCGCCCTCAGAGTTAACGTATCTGAGGATGAAGCGAGTCAGATAGACGTCCGCCTCGTTCACATAAACCTGAAGCTTCACTGCCGTCTACAGCAGACGTCCACAGAGGAGAGGAGAAGAAGAAGAAGAAGAAGAAGAAGTGTGGAGGGTAGAAGAAGAAGAAGAAAATCCTTCAGTCTTAAATCCCTGAACTCTGCACTGATCTGTGGCCCGGAAAGGTGAGAGAGGACGGAGGAGAGGCCGCCACCAACCACCAAACACACAACACACACACACGCCTCCATCATCAGATCCACCTGACAGGACGGAGGTGTGAAGAAGAGGATGAGAGAGAAGAAGAAGAAGAAGAAGAGCCCCGTCCAGCACTCACAGTTACCACAGAAGTAGCTCCAGCCGTCCTCGATGACCGACACCCGGCCCAGAACGTCCGACCCGACCCTGTTAGCGTAGCGTAGCACCACGTGGAAGAGGTCCGGAGAGCTGACCGACACCGTCACCAACACTTTGGACTGCCGAAGGACCCGCGAGCAGGGCAGCAGGGAGGGGGAAAAGGGAAGGATTGTGACGTACGGAAAGAAGGATAAGAGAGAAGATATAAAGGAGGGAGGACGGAGAACGAGGAGAAACAAGAGGGAAGACACCAAAAGCTTCACCTTCACCGATAAAAGAAACACAACCCAACATATTTCTCTTTGGATTCAACACTTTTCAGCACAAACAACCATCAGAACTCCAAAACTTGATGCTTTTCATCACCAAAAAGGGTGAAATCAATCATGTGCAAAGCTTAAAATCGAGACGAGGAATACAAGTTTCACATTAAACTCTGAACTATCACGTTCTTTGGAGGAATATGTGCTGAGAAGTTCAACTCCATCAGAGAGAAATATCCCTTTAAATGTCCACAAACTGTCTGTTTCATGCAGGAGGAGAATAAATCAGGGGCCACAGTCACAAAACTCATAAAAAACAGTAGAGTAGAGAATAAATCATGTATAATCTGGAGTATTCGAGACTTGAGACCAGCGGTAACATGTTCCTACCTGGATGGGCGACATCTGAGCGTAACCTCTCCAGCTGAAGTCCTTGAACTCCAGCGGGTTGTAGCCGAATCTCACCGGCCGGCCGTCCAGCGTGGTTCCCTCCTCGATCTCGAACTTCAGGTGATGGAGGTCCGGGAAGTAGTGATCCAGACGAGGCCTGCAGACAGAGACAGAGTGAGATCCATTTAGAAAGTAACTGAATCTAAACATCATCTCAATTATCTGATAATATATCGATGATGCAGTGACGTTTTAAATCCCTGTTCAAACTCACAGATTACACCTCGGTCCCTCCACGTTGGGTCGGCAGCGACAGAGTCCGTTCCTCTCGCCGCAAGACTGACCGGCTGAGCCTCCGACGTCACACTGGCAACCTGAATACACGAGACACACAATGTCAATAACAGATCAACAAATCACAGCAGCATCGCAGCACCAACGCTTTAGAGACTGACTCTGGCAGCCGAAGTAGTTCAGCTCCTGCAGGTTGTAGTAGCCGTCTTTACAGGTGGAGCAGGTTCCACTGCAGGCGTTGGGTTTACAGAAGCACTGACCGGTTTCCTGTCAGGAACAAGAGAGAGATTAATATTAATCGTAAGGTAACAGGAAGCACGAGGACTCATCTTTTAACCCATTCAGGCCGGGAAAGCATTGCCGCATTTCTACCATTAAAGCCGGGAAAGCAGGTACGTCTTTCTTCGGAAGGCAGCGATTTCGAGGAGTTTCTCGGCTTCGAAGAAGACAGCCTCGCTGACATAATTACTGAGGAGGGCTTTGACCACACTGACCCGATCGACCGGGAGTTATGGTTGAGGCACATGTTTGAGGACAACGACGATGATAACGATGACGAGTTTGAAGGGTTTGAAAGTGAGTGGAAGACTGACAACTACCACAGTAATCAGCGTAGTGTTTTCAGTCGCACAGCAGGGGGGAAAGTCGATTTGCCTGCAGACGCCACACCGCTGCAGGGATGTGATCAGATTTTTACGGAGGAACTTTGGGCGCATCTTGTTACCGAGACTAATAATTACCGTGACCAGGTTCAACAAACTCCAGCTCACATTGAGCGCTTCGGGAAGCACGATCGCCGGTACATCTAAGGCAGACTGTTAGTCATTACATTCTGCTCTTGTTCTTTATTTCTAGTTGATTTTTATTTATTTTCTCACTGTTTTTTATTTGAAAATAGCGCTGTTCCTGCACTGACACTTTACTTTGACACTGACAATTTGTGTGTTCACTTTATCTAAATAAACTCAATGTCTGAGGAAAGCCACAGGTGTAAGCTCTCAAATACTTTTTGAATTTTGTTTCTATCTGCTACAGAGGCTGAGAAATCAATCATTTAGTAGCTGTTGAATTTCCAGAAAATCTTCAGGTTTTAGGGGGTTTTCTGAAATCGCCCAGGCGTCTTAGGCCTGAATGGGTTAAAGGGCTTTTATTTGAGATAGAGGCCACTGTTTCTTCTTTTTGATGACATGCACACAGAACCTGCTGTTGTTACGATCTTACTGCAAATGAGACCATCAGCGCTGTTTTTATAGAGTTATTATTAATGCCTCTGCAGATGTAGACACATCACCTCATCGAGTTTAGTTTTCTCACCTGTGCACACTCTGCAACACCGCTGAGCGTACCTTCGAGGTTACACTCACAGTCTGCAGGAGGAGAGAGAAAACACACACAGATTTAAGTTAACGTTCATTCATGATCTCAATTTACTGGATTTAAAGTGTTGGAGATGTGCATGTGTGTGTGTCTGAGGCGTATCTCACTGGAGCATCCTTCAGGTGTGTCAGCGGAGAGTTTCCAGTACAGAGGTTTACACCTGTCGCAGGCCGGACCCTCCACCTGTGGACGGCACTCGCACTCACCCTGAGAGGACGAGGATAAACAAGTAATAGATTAAAATACCACCTGTTTTTATGTTTACGTGCAGCATACGCAGATAAAACACGATCACTTTCATTACAAAATGAGCCAAAACAGACAAACGCATGAAAACTCACCACTGGTCTCTGCACTGCATAAGGGACGGAGCCGGCAGGGTGACAAGTTCCAGCTTTAAAGTGATGAAGACAAACATATCCATCTTAATTTCAGATATTTGTAAGTTATCTAGTACGTTAGATGGTGGACCTGGTCCCATGTTGTACTCAGATATAGACGCCAATTATGAGCTTTTCCTGTTTGTTTTGTCAGCCTGCTCAACATCTAACATAACACATATAATAAATCTGTTTACAGAGTTTCTCCTCCACTTCTCAAGTTAGTTAAAGGGATATTCCGGATACTCCATTACTTCCGTTCTTTTCCCTGTCAGCTCTCGATAATAAGAACTGAGCGTTCCATGGAGTAATAATCAAACATTTTCATCCTTGAGCTGCGGAAATCTACTGCACTCGGTAATCGACTCGTCAGGGCTTCCCCACACAGGCAGGCTGCTGGAGGAGAGGGTGAGTTGTGCTGTGTTTTTAATACAAATCCAGCAAAGCTAGCAGATGTTTGATGCTTCGTACTGTGTGCTGGGACTGTACATGTACTGTTGCTGAAGTTTGCTGCTGTTCTCACCATTAATTGTGGCTTTTTGATGGCGGTTTCTAGTTGGAGACATAAGCTGCAGTGTATTGTTATCGTGCGGTCTTTTCTGAGGTTGCTAAAACTAGCTAAGCTAGCGGTCAGCTAACTTGACCTCTCGAGGGGGAGTCTTACTCGGTGTCAAGGTGTGTTAGACCATGGATTAAACTTACACCGGAATATCCCTTTAACTAGCGCGCCACAAACGTTTCTTCGGCTCAAGGCACAGATTATAAATTATTCACATCGTATTGTTTCGACCACAAACACCAGAGGAGCCACAGCAAGTAGACAAGTAATCGATTACTGGATTGAAAGAAATGCAATGTCAAACACTCTTGGTTGGACAAAAGAAGCATTGTGAAGACGTCCCTTTGTGCTCTGGGAAGCTGTGATGAGCATTTAAAAAAAATACTTATTGGATATTTCATAGATAAAATGGTTAATTGGGAAAAACCTGCAGATCTAAAAGAAGCTGCTGCAGTTTGTGTCTGTGATCAGCTGTCACCTCGCTTCCGTTATGTTTACCTCCGTCTGTGTTTACCTTGTGTCTGAGTTGTGTGTGTGTGTGTGTGTGTGTGTGTGTGTGTGTGTGTGTGTGTGTGTGTGTTGTCACCTTGGCAGTTGGGGAAGCCGTAGGATCCGTGTGCACAGCTGTCACACCTGAGTCCCACCACGCTGGGCAGACACACACACTGTCCGCTCACCTGGTCGCAGCTGGTGTAGCGGGAGCCGTCGGCCGAGCACTGACAGGCTGCAGGACACACGAGATAAACTGGTTATTACTCTGTTTAATCTACGGGATCAATATATCTATAGAGATATTGATTTACAGGTGTTTCTATTATTTTGTCCATGAGTAGACTCAGAGTAAACAGGTGAAATAACTTCCTGGGAGAGAAAACATCATCAGAAACTTCTTGGTTGAAATAATCGAAGACGTCAGTTGAAATCGCTTTCGCTGACTTACGCGTGCAGCTCGGGTAACCATAGTAACCGGGAGCACACTGGTCACATGACGCTCCGCTGTAATTGGGCCGGCAGTGGCAGTGACCCGACGAGGTGCAGCTGGTGTCCAATGAGGTGCGAGGATCACAGGTGCACACTGGGAAAAGAAAACATCGAGGGAGAAATCTGAAATATTTCTGGTTGGATGTTTATTTCAAAACCAGTCCAGGGATTCAAACTAGCAACCCTCCAACCCGCCTCTGTCTCATATCTTGAAGACATCTCGTATATCTTCCGTACAGCTTTAATAATTTCTGCAGCTGGATTTATTCTACGTTACACTGAAAAGGTGAGACCTCAATAAAACTTAACGAGGCAATAAAACACTTCATGAGAAGGTGAAGTGTTTCCACGTGTGTGTGAGGATCAGCTGGAGCAGATGCTTTTAATCAGACCTTCAGGTTTCTGCCTGTGTGTGTGTGTGTGTGTGTGTGTGTGTGTGTGCACCTTGACAGTTGGGGTAGGAGTGGAAACCAGATCTGCACTGTTCACATCGAGGACCCTGAAACTCCGGTCTGCACAGACAGCGACCGGACGCGTCGCAGCCGTCGGGCAAAGAGCCGACGGTGCTGCAGCCGCACACTGAGGACGGAGACGGACAATTCATTTAATAGATCTATAGAGAAAGATCAACAACAGATCAGTAAACGATCATCTCGGCCTCGGATGACTCACGCTGGCAGAGCGGGTAGTTGAAGTAGCCCGGCGCACACCGGTCGCACTGGGAGCCCTGGAAACCGCTCCGACACACGGCGTGACCCGTCACCGAGTCACACGACCCGTCCAGACAGCCGGGACCTGAACACTGACAGCCTGCAGACACAAGAACCTGAGTGTGTTTACTTCATTCAGACTCGACTGTGTGTGTTCAGCAGCTTCACCGACTGAAGGAAAAGGTGTTAAACTATTTATAGTGATTAACACAGCTGAGTGGAATGCTGTTTATTCAGGAGTGTGTGTGTGTGTGTGGAAGCTGCTCCTGGGTGGTAAACTCCCACAGGACAAACAAACAGATAAATAAAGCTTCTGGGATTCCTGACACTTTGTATTTTGGTCCGTGCGCCTGTTAGAAGAACAGATGGACCCCGATCTTTTAAACACAGCGTCTTGAAACGGACTTTTCCTCAGACGTATGTTGCAGAGCTGCAGCCGTTATGTGACCGTCTCTCACCCTGACAGTTGAGTCCGTAGAAACCGGGAGCGCAGGTGTCGCAGTGGTCGCCAGTGAAACCCGGTTTACAGACGCAGGTCCGAGTTCGGGGATCCGGCCTGCAGGAGTTATCCACCGTCCCGGCGGCGCTGCACTCACAGTCTGCAGACGGAGACAATAAAGGTTATTCATCTGACTTCAGGTGGTCAGAAACACAGAGACTGGGTCAGAGTTGCTCTCTACGGTGAGAATGAATCCTATCTATCCCAAACAGAACTCCTTCTCTGTGAACCGAACACAAACAGGCTGATATCACAGACGACTTGTGTCTAACACTGTTTTCATTCTGTCACATTCCTCCTGAGATTCTGTTCACACGACACCGACTTTCCCACAACTCCCTCAAACGTCTGAGAACGTCAGCAGCTGAACAGGTGAGAGGAGAACGTGGGAACACACAGAAACAGTCAGAGGACATTAAACACTAACCTGCACGTTCCTGCAACAAAACGCTTGTTGGAAAGGAGGAGGCAACACCCAAATATATAAACTAAAGAATAAAGATAAAGTGAAGTCTTACTGATGATCTCTCCTGCTGGTTTGGCCTCGCCGTTGTTGTTGTTGGTGGGATACGTTGGGATGGCTGTTGGACACAGACAGTCTTAATCTTTATCTTTATATATAACAAGGTGGATTTGAATGTTTTGGGACATAAAGCTCTGACGCTCGGACAGTTTCATTCAGCGTTTCTGCCGCTGTGACTCACGGTAGCAGTCGGGGAAGTTGACGAAGCCGCTGGCGCAGGAGTCGCAGTTCTCTCCGCTGTAGTTCGGTTTGCAGAAGCAGCGGCCGGTCAGATCCTCGCAGGTGCCGTCTGTGAACTCCGACTGACAGTTGCAGCCTGCAGGGAAGCAAAGAGAAGAAATGCAAAACATGATATAAAACAGAGGATTGATTTGTAATGCCTCCTTTTGTAGATTCGATCGACAGCTGAGACTCACGCGAGCAGGCCAGCGGCGACTCGACGGGGTGATCAGGTGACCTGTAGTAGGTCGGGATGCAGCGCTCGCAGTTGACTCCGGTGGTGTGATGCTGAAAGAGTTTCCATCACAGTTACTTCATCGTGACCGTAATCATAAGCAGGCAGTGATAAACAGAATAAACCAGAGCGTTTGTTACCTGACAGTGGAGGCAGACTCCTCCTCCTCTGAAGTGTCCGTGGACGTCCAGGCTTCCTCTCCTCGTATCGACCTCGGGGTCGTAGAAACAGTCGAACGAGTGGCGGTGACAGTTACACGCTGAAATGAAGCGTTAAAAACACGGTTAAAGGTGATTCAGGGCAACAGTTTGATCTGTTTTAACTGCACTTACAAGACGAAACAATGAAAATGTGATCACTGTGAATGTTGGGATGAGAACTATCTACTGATGGAGATCATGAGGTGCAGCTGAACAGCTCTAGAAGAAGCGAGTCAGAGGATCTTGAGTCATTTTTTGTCGTTATGTTCCAAAAAATGAGGAACTTTTATTTTCATGCCGTACAAAGAACAAACATATTTTCTAATTTTATGACTTTTCCAACCCGAATACATCAGAATCTGACCCGGTGACACTGAGAATAATTATAATAACTGCGTAGAAACAGCCGATCCTCTCGCTGATGATAGAAGCGTCAGTGTTGAACTGACATTAAACAGTTTCATAACTAAAAAAGGCTCCTTGTCGCAGGTTTAAGTTGTGCAACGTTAACACAAACTCCATTACTTCCGTTCTTTAATAATCAGACATTTTCATCCTTGAGCTGCAGAAATCTACTGCACTCGGTAATCGACTCGTCAGGGCTTCCCCACACAGGCAGGCTGCTGGAGGAGAGGGTGAGTTGTGCTGTGTTTTTAATACAAATCCAGCAAAGCTAGCAGATGTTTGATGCTTCGTACTGTGTGCTGGGACTGTACATGTACTGTTGCTGAAGTTTGCTGCTGTTCTCACCATTAATTGTGGCTTTTTGATGGCGGTTTCTAGTTGGAGACATAAGCTGCAGTGTATTGTTATCGTGCGGTCTTTTCTGAGGTTGCTAAAACTAGCTAAGCTAGCGGTCAGCTAACTTGACCTCTCGAGGGGGAGTCTTACTCGGTGTCACGGTGTGTTAGACCATGGATTAAACTTACACCGGAATATCCCTTTAAGTATTCGTAAACTGTAAAATTATGTATTTACATATTTTAATATCACACAATGTTGATTTTCATCAAATTTTCATTCATAATGGAGCGATTTAAATAAATTCTCTTGGCTGAAATAAGCTTTTTATCCACTTTATATTAAATAAGTAGGGGGAGGCAGGAAGAGACACTTTGGAAAAATACTGTAAAACAAAAAAGTGAAATTAAAGATCTTTTCACGATCAACAAAAAAACCAACAGATGCACAAATGCTCACAAACACACATGAAACCAAAGTGTAAACCTTCACCTGGAGGGTAAAAAGTGCTGCGAGAGACGAGACACGAAGCAGGAGAAAAGAAATCAGAGAGGAAAAAGGATGAAGTCATAAACACTCGTCAGTTTAACCCTGATGTCACGTTTCATTAACTAACATCAGACGATCGTCTCATCTGTGAAGTCACTGATGTTGTTCTGAGAGCGACAGGTGTTCAGACCGCTCGCTCGTCTGAGGATCATCGTCTTCAGCGTGTTTCCAAACAAAACGACGAGCTGTAATTAACTCAGCCGCGAGAGCTTACTCGCTTCCTGATGGGACGTTTTGATGAAAGTCAATTATCAGACAGGCTTTTAGTCTGAAGGAACAAACAGGAAGGTGGCGGGATAGTTCACGAGTCATAAAAGGGTTATTTCATGTCTGATGATCAAAGACGGCTGCGATCTCTTTCAGGTCGAACTCTGTTTAGAAGATGTTCATTCAAAGAGGCGAGAAAAAAACAACATGACACGAGCTGAAAGGTTTGAAAATGTCCTCGTGTGAATGTCTTCGCACAGTGTCGGGCACTGTGAAGGACAATTATGTCTTCTCGAAGAGAGTTAGATGACAAGAGGAGTGAAAACTATCTTAGCTTAGCATAAACACTGAAAACAAGGGGACAAAGCTAACCACGTGAAGCTCAGTGTGGCTCTACTTGGTTTGGTTTCAGACGCGTTGCGTTTCCATCTAGAATTAGTATCTCTTCAACGTGGGCGGGTCGTCATCAACGTGGGCGGGTCGTCTTCAACGTGGGCGGGTCGTCATCAACGTGGGCGGGTCGTCATCAACGTGGGCGGGTCGTCATCAGTGACGTACTTATCCACGCGACACATAAACAGGGCTAGCTGTGGGCTACGCAAAACACGTCCACCTTTTCATTTCCTGTCGCACCATCGAGCTCGTTCTGGATGCGTCTTCAGCGACAACACTCAGGAGCGTCTCCACCTCTGCCACGGTCCACGCCGTGTTCCTGCGCGTTGTTCCTTCCATGTAATCGCTATGTTGACTGAACGCAGATGCTAGTTTTTAAAGGTAGCGGGTGTCAGGCTCGGACGTCGCGCTCGTCACGAGTCGTCAAGTGGCGTCGCTCTCTGTCCAATCAGTGGCCGGCTGCCAGCTTACGTCACACAGAAGTATCAGCTCAGCTCGGTTGGAACTTACACGGAGGTGATACTAAAAAAGCACCACTTTAGCAGGTACCAGGTACCAGATTTCAGTAATGGGAACGCAAAAAAGGCGAGCTGAGTCGAGGCGAGGCGAGCTGCTACTGTCGGTGGGAAAACGGGAATAGAGACCAAAACCGTTTTTGTACCAGGCTGCAAACATGTTTATTTCTGCCGTGAAGTTGTGCTTTTAACCTGACGGTGTTATGGAAACTGACTCGCCAGCCTCAAGTGGCCATTCAAGGAACTGCAGCTTTTGGCACTTCTTCTGCATTGGCTTCATTTTCCACAAAATCTGTCTGTTAGCATGTTGAAAGCTCAGTAAGTTATCTGTTATAAAAAACAAGTGACTTTTGATTAACTGACTCAAGAGGAAACGACCCAAACTTGACCTCGTCGTAGCTTCACGTATAAACACGGAGAAAAGATTACATACATCTTTCAACTTAATCTGAGATAAAGGACGAGGAGTTGCATACTTGAGATGCACACGTGCGTATAATCCAGACCCGCCGTCACTCTTCATACGGAGTCAGTGAAACCTTCTTATCTGATGCTCAGCGCCTGAGAGGTGCCGGCTGAACAAACCAGCGCTCCTTTATCCTGCTGCTCCTGATAGCGTCGAGTGTTTTTCTACTTTTTTTTTTTTTGAAAGCCAACCAAAGAAAAAACAGTCTTAAAAGTGCTTTAAGGACGATCCAGAGCTCCTCTCGTCTCAGCTGAACATGACGCTGTGGACGTTAAATCTCACCACTTCCTCTCATATTATCAAAAACAGAAGCACTGACCAACTACAGCTCCCTCGAGTCTTCTCTCGCATCTCCTCTCTGTCGTTTTATTCCTATCTCGCCGCCCTCTGGTGACCTTTTAGTCGTTGTGATACGCGTGTTTGCTCCTTGTTAAATATAACTGCAGCTTTGATAACAACAGCAGAGGTTTGATAACACGGAGACAGCCGGCAGACTGAGACGGGTCGCCGTCTGAGAGGTTGTTTTAAAGAAATCAGCTAATCTTTTAGCTAAAGGCTTTAAACATAAGTTAAAAACATACCAAACTTATATTAAATCATTGTTTAGAAGCTCACTTGTGCATATTTGCAGGAATTATGACCCAGAAAGCAGAGGGAACATTATTCCACCTTATAAATTACTGATAATACATGTGAGAGAAGAAAAAGTAACTTGGAAAATAAAAATCTTACAAACTGAAAAGTCATTCTGACAGTAAAGAAAATCAAATTAGATGGTGACTTTAAGATCGAACGTCAAATCAAAGTGTGGATTTGAAGAATCGTGAAAAAAAAACAGACTACAAGACAACAAACACACAAAACTTGGCACAACAGTGAAAAGAGGCAAAGAAAAGGAAATAAAATAAACAGGAATAAAAGATTTAGTAGGAAGAAGTGAAAGATAAAATCACTTCCTGATTGTACATTATAAACTGAGTAATAAAATGAAGGACATATTGTCCTATTGGCTCCAGTTTATTTATTCTCTAGATTGGTGGAAGAAAATTTGACTTCTTTAAATAAATATATGAAATTGAACATGATTTTCGTCTGATGGACTGAGTCCACTGGAGACCAGCTACAGCCAACAGATCTGGGAAAGAGTCACTTAGCTCTTCACACTGATTTGACATTAATTTGTTTAAGGTGCTGCCCCTAAATCTTATAATAATAACATATAACTACATCTGCTCTGAACCAACTGGAGGCCGAGAGGTGTTTCCATCTGTTGGTACATGTGATCATAATCAACGGCTGCAGGAGGAACGTGTCTGAAAGCTGAGAGATCCCCGAGCACGAACATGGAAGGAAATACCTGAGATGTTTTTATCATATTCATGTTAATTTAAAGCAAATTTCACAGTTCAGACGTGTGAAAGTCGTGAAGAAACGTCGCAGCAGCTCGAGAGTCCGTTCAGCCTCGTTACATTAAGACTGTTGAGCCAACACATGAAAGGGAAACACATTCCTCTGCAGGGATCACTGATCAGACCGAGTGTGTGTGTGTGTGTGTGTGTGTGTGTGTGTGTGTGTGTGTGTGTGTTTGTGAAAGATCAAGCATGAGTTCCGTCATACATGCTCGAATGTGTGTGTGTGCGTGCGTGTTTGTGTGTGCATGCGTGTGTGTGGTGTGTTTGTGTGCGTGTGTTTGTGTGTGTGTGTGTGTTTATGTAGTGTGTGTGTGCGTGCGTGTGTGTGGTGTGTTTGTGTGTGGTGTGTGTGTGTGTGTGTCTGTGTATGTGTGTGTAGGTGTGTGTGTGTGTGCGTGTGTGTGTGTGTGTGTGTGTGTGAAAGAGATCAAGCACGAGCTCCTCCATACATGCTCGAGTGTGTGTGTGTGTGTGTGTGTGTGTGTGCGCGCACGGTGTCAGGCCGTACTCACGTTCACACTCGTTGGCGCTGTAGGTGGTGGCCGGTTTCCACGGCAACTGGTTGTATCCGGGGCAACACTGGTCACATGACAGGCCGCAGGTGTTGTGCTGACAGTCGCACTGCAACCTGTAAACAACAACAACAACAACAACGACAGGAATAAATACTCTGAAACGATACTGTTATAACACACACACACACACACACACACACACACACACACACACACACACACACACACACACACACACACACACACACACACACACACACACACACTCGAGGCCGGTATGTTCCTGATCTCAGACTGTGTGTGTTTTGGGTAAAACATCATTTGAACTGTTGTTAAAAGTTCACATTCCTCCACTTCTGAACCTGCTGCTGCCGTCACTTCAACGAGAGACGACGAGAAACAAAGAAAGAAAGAAAGAAAGAAAGAAAGAAAGAAGAAAGAAAGACAGACAGACAGACAGACAGACAGACAGACAGACAGACAGACAGACAGACAGACAGACAGAAAGAAAGAAAGAAAGAAAGAAAGAAAGAAAGAAAGAAAGAAAGAAAGAAGGAAAGAAAGACAGAAAGAAAGAAGGAAAGAAAGAAAGAAGTAAAGAAAGACAGACAGACAGACAGACAGACAGACAGACAGACAGACAGAAAGAAAGAAAGAAAGAAAGAAAGAAAGAAAGAAAGAAAGAAAGAAAGAAAGAAAGACAGACAGACAGACAGAAAGAAAGCAGGAAAGAAAGAAAGAAGTAAAGAAAGACAGACAGACAGACAGACAGAAAGAAAGAAGGAAAGAAAGACAGAAAGAAAGAAGGAAAGAAAGAAAGAAGTAAAGAAAGACAGACAGACAGACAGACAGACAGACAGACAGACAGACAGACAGACAGAAAGAAAGAAAGAAAGAAAGAAGGAAAGAAGGAAAGAAAGAAAGAAAGAAAGAAAGAAAGAAAGAAAGAAAGAAAGAAAGAAAGAAAGCAGAGTGTGTCAGAAAAGTCAAAAGAAAAGTGGAAGTCGACCCCCAACAATGAAAGAGTTAATCTCCCTCCTTCGTGGACGGCGGCTGACTGCTGGTTAATCGGATTAGTGTGTAAACCTGAGTGTGGCCAAAACACAGCGGGGAGAGAGAGAAACCTCTCTGAACGCCATTCTCTCGGCTCCCCGAGTCCTTTTAACCGGGCAAAGAGAGACAAACACAAGAGGACGGCGTCACGGGAGGGGAGAGGAGCGATCAAAGACCAATCCGAGAAAAGTCCTCCGAGTCCTGCGGTTTGTAGTTTGACTCTGAAGTCCTGAAACGACTAATTTCTGACCACATATCTCAAGTTGTGACTGGAACTGTAGCTGAGCGTGTGCACACAGGAACAATCAGCAGAGTTTGGGTTGATTTCATGTGTTTAAAGTGACGACGAGGAGCAAAATTGCGATATATATAACGATATAAAAACAGCTCTTGCTCTTCCAGGTCATTTATAATCATCGGAGGAATCACCAGACTGTTTCATAAACACTTTAACTACAACACATTTATATTTTAAGGGTATTTTAAGTGTCTGAACTTCTTTCTGGAGGCTGTTCTGTGTCTCTGCTCGGTGCTGATAACGTTCCTCCGTATCGTGTTTCAACAGGCCGATTGTGTTTCCAGCTTTCACCTTTTTTTACTATCAGGTCCATTCATCCCGTCGATCCCTCGCAGCTCACTCATGCATCCTTTAGCTCTCTCGCCCTCTCCTCTCTCTCTCTCTCGCTCCTCGCTGCTGGCGTGCAGCTCATTGTTTTAAGGAAATGACTTTCAATGGAGGGTTTCCACCCAAATTCACTACTTCCTGGTTTGGGATCGTTAGCTGCGGACCAGCAGCTTCCTGACGGAGGCAGAGTGAACTCGTGCTCATTACTCAAAAGGGCTGTAAAGCTGTAGTTCACTTTTTTAATTGATTTGAAATCCAGAGCTCGACCTATAGAGTGTTTACAGGTTTTGAAGACATTTCCTGAAAAGCAGAATTGCAGGAAACTCGACATCAGTAAAACAACAAAGAACAAACCCCGAACAAAAAACTGAACACCAGAAACTGATCACAGGTCAGCGTCGACTGGAATATCGACAAAAGTCAGCGGACAACCGGAAGAAGACCAATGAGGAGATTCACCTCCAACGCCAGAGATCATCAGATTAAGGTCTCTTTGAGTTTGTCGATTCACTACAGTTGAATCTAATCTGATAAATTGGCTGCATCTTCAAACTATAATTACCACATCGTGGTCGTTTGCCTCTCCAAGAAAACCAGTAAAGTTGCTGCTCCTGAGCGGTGGTGTCGGATAGAAGCCGATATGACATCACAGTGTGTTTAACCTTTGACCTTTTGGATATTAAATGTCATCATTTTATCCTGTTAGACAGCTGTGTCCAATTTCATCGTAATTATTTTATTGACATTTTGATTTGACGTTCGTCCTTTGAGTCACAGTCGACATTTGTACCTAATTTGACAAATTCCCTCAACGCGCCTCTTCGCGTTCGCACGAATAAGTCGCCGCCTCCAGCCACGACTGTTGCACTCAGTACGTTTACATGCAGCAAGAAATTTGAAATTCTTATCGTATCAGATAATGACATGCATGAGACCGGATCGCTGGTCTGAGTATACATGCCGTTCAGAGAATCGGAAAAGTGGCCGGAGCATGTCTGACTCCGTACGCTACGTGGCGCTGTAGCCCTCTCAACAAAGAGCCACTTCCGGTTGACCTCTACTTATCCTAGTTTTGCGCCCATCCATAAATTTTAAAATGTTCAGCTCCTGCACTTGGCTGAGCATGAACCTGGTCTCCTCGTCCGTCCAGAAGTGTGTCGTTGAAGTCATGTTTTCGAATGACCTTTTCCGGCAACAACGCCACTATTTACGTCTCCTTTCACTTCCGGGTGAAAGCCCCAGCGGAAAATCTCGAGATAAAAATACGATACGATAGCCGAGCCTCCATGGCGTTAATATGCCGACAATGAACGAATTATCTAGGTGTTCTTATCCGATTTTGAGATGTCCGTTGTGGTCCGAAGTAGGTCGGACTAAGGTGTTTACATGCATTTTAAAAGTCCGAACTAGGTCTGATACGATAAGAATTTCGAATTTCTTGCTGCATGTAAACGTAAAATCGTTCACAAAACCGAAAAGGCAAAGTTATTCTGTGGATTTCTTCTTCAAGCGAGAACAAAAAAAAGAGGGAAATTCGGACACGTAGATGGCTGGAAGATGTGTCTGACAGTGTCTCAGAGCCAAAATATATAAAATATGAATCCAAAAATATTAAAAAAACAAGGTGAGTCCGACTTTTAACAGATCTCTTGATATCAGTCGCTCATGTGGCAGCAGTCGATCCAGTCGTCCCACCGCCAGACAGATAATCAGATGTTCAACCGTCCTCAAACTGAAACACCAAATTACAGCCAACTTGGAGGGAAATTGGTCCTAATCAGCTGCGATTTTGGTGTTAAAACAATCGTGTCGTATCTGTTCTGTTCAAAATGCAAATATTTCATCTTTTTATTCAGTTTTGAGCTGCTTACACTGAATTGTGCTGAGTTTCTCTCCGCCGTCGTGATAATATCAGTCACCTGCTGCCTTTAAACACAGAGCTGCTGTCGTCTTTAACGCACCTGCTGGATTTATATAACGACGTTAAAACAAAGTGCGGTATTGATGGAGGTTTTCAGACGTGCATTCCTTCGCTCTGACACAAACCAGGCCGAGTGTCTCCGAGCGCTCGATGAGGTCAGGAGGGATTTATTTGAATTCCTCGCGTCGCGTCGATCAAACACCTGCCTGTGAAACAAGTGCGCGTATACACTGACCGCATGTTTGAAGAACGTCTGATGGGAATATAAACCGACGCGTAACAGAATCTCACTGTTTGAAAAGAGCAGAATCACGTCTTCACATCCACTGAAGTATCACGGCGATGATAATTTAAACGGCAGGTACGAGACGGAGATCACATCTGAAGAGTCCTTCAGACAGTTTGAAGACGGATGCGTGTCTCGGTGATCGCTCTCTCTCTCCGCGGAGGTTAATTATTCTTTTCATGTGTGAGTCGCAGATGAAACACTGTCAGTCTTCTGAAGTGCGTCTCGTCTCCGGTGAAGCCAAACAGCTGCAGGCGGCAGAAACCTCCAGCGCCGTTCAGTTCAATCTGTCTGGACTGCAGCCCGAAAACAGTCTGTGGTCCGGACTTTCTGCTCTCTGAAGCTTTCTTACGTTTTCTATTATCTTTAAGGATTCAGAGGAATTTGTGAAATATTGTTTTTACCTCGTGTTGCCCAGCTGACGTACACGAATGTGTACAGAACAAAACATGAGTCCATCTCACTGATGGTAGAAGCAGCTGTCTGACATAAAACTAAATTCTTCTTTCAAAATAAAAGTTCTTCCCAACTGAAACGTCCACAGAAAGAAGTTCTTATCAAAATAAATCGACTAACATGATGCAGTTAAATCCCATTTTTATAACATCTGTTCCTCGTACACAGCGAGATATCCTGCTAAGTTTATTTGTTCTATTTTACTTTATTGTATTTGCACACGTCAGATTAGATAATTAAAAGATAAGCGACGTATCAGGAGAAGTCAAGAAGCCGTCAGACGTAAACGACAGATTCCAATAAAGCAATAAAAACACGTCTCGCCTGATAAAAGATCGGACATCACAATAAAATTATCATATTTTTCTGGAGATAGGAAATCTGGAAAAGGCTATAAATATAATTAAGTGAATGTTTAAACTGATATTTAGTCGTTACATTGATACCAACACCAATCGCACATTCTGCTGAATAGTTTAATCTGCTTTAAACTCAAACAAAAGATGTTTCTGTGGGGATGTCATCAGTTCTCAGCATCAAATCTGACCAAATATGACCATGTTTCACGGTCTGAGTTCAGCGGTATCTTATCTACTGATGAATCTCTGAAGTGTACACAAGAAAGTGTGTCACCTCAAACTGTTCTACAGACTCCTCTCTCAAACCTCTCGACTCACCAGAGGAAGTCAAACTAATAGAATTACGCTCGATTCTCACAAAGGAATTTATAAGAGCACAAAAACAGTTTCCTTCCTCTTTATGCTTTGTTATTATCCTGACGGCTTTCTGACACCCAAAGGAAAAGTCTGTTTTCTTTTCAACCACACACACACACACACACACACACACACACGACCCAGCTGTGCTGATGATTAACGCAGATGTAGCGTCGCCTCTCTGAGCTCTGATCCCGAACTGGAGGTGATGCAGCAAAGTGAAACCAAATGGAGCCGAACAGAACAAACTACGACACGAGCAGCCAGCTGGCAGCAACGTGATGTCTGAAACACACGACACACGATCGGGCCAGAAAGGTGATAAAACTGCCTTAATCATTGATCCTCTTCTTACTCGTTTATGACATTTTCTGCAGTTAAAGGGATATTCCGGTGTAAGTTTAATCCATGGTCTAACACACCTTGACACCGAGTAAGACTCCCCCTCGAGAGGTCAAGTTAGCTGACCGCTAGCTTAGCTAGTTTTAGCAACCTCAGAAAAGACCGCACGATAACAATACACTGCAGCTTATGTCTCCAACTAGAAACCGCCATCAAAAAGCCACAATTAATGGTGAGAACAGCAGCAAACTTCAGCAACAGTACATGTACAGTCCCAGCACACAGTACGAAGCATCAAACATCTGCTAGCTTTGCTGGATTTGTATTAAAAACACAGCACAACTCACCCTCTCCTCCAGCAGCCTGCCTGTGTGGGGAAGCCCTGACGAGTCGATTACCGAGTGCAGTAGAT
Source organism: Lagodon rhomboides (assembly GCA_039737535.1). Lineage (NCBI taxonomy): Eukaryota > Metazoa > Chordata > Actinopteri > Spariformes > Sparidae > Lagodon > Lagodon rhomboides. The sequence continues at coordinate 31,112,550 of CM077792.1, read as the reverse complement.
TTCTGCAGCTCAAGGATGAAAATGTCTGATTATTACTCCATGGAACGCTCAGTTCTTATTATCGAGAGCTGACAGGGAAAATAACGGAAGTAATGGAGTAATAATCAGACATTTTCATCCTTGAGCTGCAGAAATCTACTGCACTCGGTAATCGACTCGTCAGGGCTTCCCCACACAGGCAGGCTGCTGGAGGAGAGGGTGAGTTGAGCTGTGTTTTTAATACAAATCCAGCAAAGCTAGCAGATGTTTGATGCTTCGTACTGTGTGCTGGGACTGTACATGTACTGTTGCTGAAGTTTGGTGCTGTTCTCACCATTAATTGTGGCTTTTTGATGGCGGTTTCTAGTTGGAGACATAAGCTGCAGTGTATTGTTATCGTGCGGTCTTTTCTGAGGTTGCTAAAACTAGCTAAGCTAGCGGTCAGCTAACTTGACCTCTCGAGGGGGAGTCTTACTCGGTGTCAAGGTGTGTTAGACCATGGATTAAACTTACACCGGAATATCCCTTTAAGTTTTTTAAGTTATAATCATTTGGGGTAGAAGTGCTAACGACATTATTATTACACATTTAATTCACGTTTATCTACTTGTATCTGCATTACGACGGAGGTTGTGCACCAAACGTGTCATTTCAGTTTCACGTTATACGCTTACAAGCCACCAGTCGCAGCAGGAGATGGAGAGGAAGGTGGTGGCGTTATTACAAACCACACCCACATGGAGAGCTGCAGTTTTTTTAAAGGACACCTGGAGACTTTTGAGGCGACCAAAACAGGTATTTTAAGTCAAACGATGATGCTTTCCTAACCCCAACCGAGTGGTTTTTGTGTGTAAAACTAACCAGAGTTAAGTTTTTGCATGAACATAGTTGAGTAACATTTATTCTGGTGTTTTTTTTTGGGTTGAAATGATCAGATTCCACATTGTTTTCTATTATAGGCTGCAACTGTTGTGACCAAATCTTTGCATACTTCCCTCAGAGATCACAAGATAAATCTAATACCACCAACACACCATACAGTCGACACTTACAGTAAACTCAGACGGACTGGTCTTCTGGTCCTGCAAAGCCTCCGGTTACATTTTCAGCCGAATCTCTACAGTGAATCATTTACGTGACATCTACGGTATAAACACAGATTCACTGCACGGAGAACAAACCCTGACGATCATATACAGTAAAAACAGCCTCAGTAGACTATAGCGGTGTCTAATTTACCCTCAAGAGATGAGTATCAATGTGTTTCATCACCATAATCCCCGCAAATCCCCTCCGATCAAATAAAAAGGCTTGAATCCAGCAGGGCGGTGTGTGTTTACGCTGACTGCGCTGCGGGTTACTCATCATCTCCCTACAGACACGCTCTGTTAAACTGCCATACATTACCGTGGCAGCATAAACACTCCCCGAGGTGTAAATATATGTCTGGGCTCACACCGGGGCTGTTTGAAATCTGAACTAGAGCCATTAAAACAGCTCATGATACACATAATGGTGTTTTCGGTGAGATTTAGAAAGCGGTCGGACTCGTTCTGAGCACAAATCCCGTCTCTTCTTACAATTTGTTTGAGCCTGTTTGGAGGCGTTAACATAAGACGAGTCTGAATCTATAGAGAGGAGAGGAAATACAAACAATCTGGACGAAAGTTAGCGTGTGAAGACGTGAACCTCTTCTCAGGAGGCCCCACGAGATATTACAAACAGCCCATCAAACACACAGTCGTCTCCGTCTCCGTCACGCAGAGACACGAGACGCTGAGAGGACAGGAGGTCACGCCGAGCCTCAACACACCTGTCAGAGCACGAGAGGCCGATCAGCGTCTGCTCAGCGTCTGTAGGATACAGACTCAAACACAGGGATGACTTACGGCCGTCTGTTCCTGCAGGGTAACTTTAGATCCGTACGTCGAGTTCGAAACGCCAAGAAAACGGGGACACGTGACGCATTTTGGGCCGATAACGTAAATGAACTGTCACGTCAGAAATTCAAGGCGATGACGAAAGTTAAATCAGAGCTCGTTGTCTCAAAAATCACTTCAGGAAATGCAGATTTGAGTTTCACGCGTCACAATATCAGCCTGATGTTATCTTGACCTGACAGATGTGAGGCGCCAGGAACGAAGACGAACATCTGGCAGGACGATCGATCGGTTTTATCTCGTGTAACGTGACACGAGCGCGTCACAATAAATTTCCCTTCCACGATAGAGTTGCCGATGCTGCGAGAGAGACTGTGATGTTTATACTTTCCTTTCCTTCCTTTCCTTCAGTTTCCTTTCCTTCCTTTCCTTTCCTTTCCTTCCTTTCCTTTCCTACCTTTCCTTCCTTTCCTTTCCTTCCATTCCTTTCCTTTCCTACCTTTCCTTCCTTTCCTTTCCTTCCTTTCCTTTCATTTCCTACCTTTCCTTTCCTTTCCTTTCCTTCCTTTCCTACCTTTCCTTTCTTTCCTTTCCTTTCCTTTCATTTCCTTCAGTTTCCTTTCCTTTGAAACACAATACTTTAATGTCAATCACATCCATGACCGCAGAAACAAGTTTATCTATTGATCGATTGATCGACAGAGACAAACATTCCCATCCTCCAACGTCTGCGACTGTTATTTATCTAATGTGACTGAATACATTTATTAATTCGTCACAATTTTCCACATCTTAAGAAGTGAAAGTTTTAGATTTGAAAGGAAAATAATCAGTTGTTTAATAAATAATGAAAATGATATAGCTGCCATCCAGATCATTTTGTGGAATTAGGACCTAAATATCCTCCAGAAGTTGATTCGAAAGAGTCTCCAAAGTTGTTTTCACACATATTTTCCTATTTAATTTACTATTCATGAGTCATTTATCATGTTTTTGTTGATAACAATGATACTTTATGTTTTCCAAGCACGAGACAAGCAAACACACAGTTTTGGACGCCATGTTTGTCATCACATAGATTGAAAAGGTGAAAGACGGCCTCTCGTGTCTCTCTGTGGCGTCACTGCAAGAATATATTGCTTTATAATCCTCTTTCAGATGCTTCAGATTACAGTTTTTTCTTCGGTGAAAGAGCTGCATGAAGACTTACAGCTGCTCTGCTCACCTGCTCCAACATGCACCTCACACATATACAGTCCTGCAGGTAAGAATATCTACTGGATGTGTCTGCAACACTGCAACAAATCAGTATGTGAGCCAAGAGACAAGAATATTCAACGTCTCCTTGGTTTCAATCTGATTCTTGAGATTGTGAAGACGAAGAAGACACATCTGTCTGTTTCTGAACACTGGAGACGGAGATCGTATCGCATCTTATCAATAAATATCTTCTACAGAATGTCGTGCTGACAGTGTAAACGCCTCCCGGCAGCAGTATTGTCCATCTAACTATCTGATAATCCCACCGTCCCTCCGTCTCCTCCCTCTAAATCCCCCCTTTCCTCCCAAATCACTCATGTGCAACAAGACGGAGAAAAAGAGCTCCATCGTTTACAGCAGACTGTCTGCAGATACCTTCAACGAGTCCGTACAAGTGTGTGTTAATGCATGTGTGATCATCTGTACGTGTGTGTGTGTGTGTGTGTGTGTGTGTGTGTGTGTACATGCACATAAAACAGGACAGACAGATATTTATAGGCGGATATGTGATCCCGTGAGATCGCGTATATGTGACCTCACGGCGGTGTTGAAAGTAATGACGGCGTATTGTTGTAAAGCCTGCAGGTGGCCACACACACACACACACACACACACACCTACTCATGTGCATGTACATCAACACGTATTATTAAATTAATCACACACTGCCCACACTTCCACTTCTGCAGAGAGACCTGCACTTATCTGGAGATTCACACACACACACACATTAAAACAAGCTCCATCTTGTTAATCTGCCTCAACAATAAAAATCTAAAAACAGGGACAGGAAGTTATAATCAGTACACACAACTTCTTCTTCTTCTTCTTCTCTGCCAGCTGTTTCATTTTCTATAAAACTGTATCATCATCATCACAAACGTTTCTTCCACTTCTATCACCTGTCCTCACACCTTTTCCTTTCTTCTCCGGGTTTAGATGGGAAACTGTCTTATTCTAACCCTACATCCGGCTTCTCGACAGTAAAGTTCTGCTGCTTTCCTTTCAGAAATTTAATATCTTGTATCTTTTCTGTTATATCTTCTGACCTTCTTGTTTCTTGTCTCCTATCAAATATGAAAATTGCAGATTCCTGACTTCATGTGGCTTTATCAAACTGTTCTGCTTTAGAAACCATGTTGTTCCTCGTGTTCCTCCTGCTTTTGAGACTGAAGGCCCCACACACACCGGCTAAAACGTCGGACGTCCGAAGCGTTAGGAGAGAGTCGGACGAGTTCGGGAGCTGCTCTGTTCGGTGTGTTCAGCTGCGTCTGACTGAACATGCGAAGTCGGCCGTCTGAGGTTGGACGCCGTCGGATACTCTGATTGGTTGTCAGCTAGCTGTTCAGTGACCATTCTGATTGGCGGTGTGCCAGCGAATCAGCGCGGCGTGTGGGAGGGGCGGCGGAAGTGACGATGGTAAACAAACCACATAAACAGAGACGGCACAGAGTTACAAACAACACTTCACCGTTCGTTATTTTGGGGATAAACCAACGTATGTTTGGAAGCCATGGCTGTGTGGACCGAGGACTTTGAGGAGCAGCTGGCTGCCCTGGTGGAAGAGAGACCACCGTAATACGACATCACGCAAGTAATGCTGAGCTAACACTGTGTGTGCTTTGTTCTGATAAGCTACGGTCCGCACTCCGTTCTGTCATTTCCTGTTTTTATGTTTTGGGTGACTGGCACGAGACTAGCGCCACCCGATGTTTAGGAGACTTACTGCATTTCACACAGGCGCAGAACGTATACGCTGCTGTGTAGCCGGGGCGGTGTGTTTCAATGTGACTTTTCTGCTGAACGGGTCAGACGGGAGGCGACGGAGTGGTCGGATAAGGAAGTCGGCCTTGGACTGTGTGTGGGGGCCTTTAGAGATTAAGACTTGACGTGCTGTGGAACGACTGTGCAGGCAGAAAGCCAATGAAAATGAAGGAATTTGAACTGATACTGACTTTTTTATCCTGTTGGAGAACAACGATCCAACGACAGCTGAGGCACTTTATCATTGTTCAGATGTTAAGTTGGCACCAGATCCTCATGTTCTCACTTGACTTTTTGGTTTTGACACTAATGGCATGAAAGAATTTCTGTTTTTTGTTCCTAAATATTTAAAAACGGAGTCAAATCAGGCACCAAAAGACATTAAGTTACTTGGAAGACGCGTGAATGCTCCCTCCTCTCCTCCTTTGTTTTCTCAACAGGCTCATGTGTCGTAACTTATCTTTTTCATCTGATTTGCATAACAGGTACATCGTCCAGATGAAGACAGACATCACTGGCACCGAACACAAACCACAGTATCAAAGAATGAACTGAAGCCGCCGTCGTCTGGATCGCGGCCACAGCTCCGGGCTGTGAAGTTTTTTGTAATTTGTGTGCGGGTTTCATATCGCAGTCATCGTACAGGCATAAATCATTTTTACAACCTGCTGTGTTTAGAGAAGTTTCCTCACACACACACACACACACACACACACAGCTGTACTACAGAATCCAGTCAAAACAATGTCGGTGAGCCGCAGCTCTGTGAGTCATGACGGTGCCGTCTGACTCTCCTTCATCTTCCCTCATTGATCCTCTGAGGGTTTATCTTCGCGTCTTACTTGTAGGGGTCGGTGGGGTCCTCGGCGTCGCAGGCCTCGGCGTGTCCGTTGCACACACAGCGTCCTCCGATGCTGATGTCTTTGATACTGTAGTAATACTGCAACAGAAACACACAATATGAGTCAGGAGACGTTAGCTTAGCATGAAGACCGGAGGCAACTGGTGACAGCTTGCCTCACTGATGAACAAGTTCTATGTAATTTTCTTAACTTGTAAGCAAACATAAATCTTAAAAAACAACAATTAGTGGTTTCACAGTGACATCGTTTAACCGTTTCTTGAAGCCTTTATGCTAAGCTAATCTAAGCTGACTGCATCCTTGCTCAAACGACACAAGAGTGGAACCTCTTTTTCCCAAAATGTCCAGAGAACTATCCCTTTAAATCCTCGTGGTCTCGTGTTTCAGGAAAAAAATCACTTAATCAGAAAACTATGAATAAAAGACATGAGCGTACTTTTTTATCTGATGTAATTTTATAGCCATGAAACTTATTTAGCTTCCATGTGGTTAAAGTGATATTCCGGTGTAAGTTCCATCCATGGTCTAACACACCGTGACACCGAGTCAGACTCCCCTCGAGAGGTCAAGTTAGCTGACCGCTAGCTTAGCTAGTTTTAGCAACCTCAGAAAAGACCGCACGATAACAATACACTGCAGCTTATGTCTCCAACTAGAAACCGCCATCAAAAAGCCACAATTAATGGTGAGAACAGCAGCAAACTTCAGCAACAGTACATGTACAGTCCCAGCACACAGTACGAAGCATCAAACATCTGCTAGCTTTGCTGGATTTGTATTAAAAACACAGCACAACTCACCCTCTCCTCCAGCAGCCTGCCTGTGTGGGGAAGCCCTGACGAGTCGATTACCGAGTGCAGTAGATTTCTGCAGCTCAAGGATGAAAATGACTGATTATTACTCCATGGAACGCTCAGTTCTTATTACCGAGAGCTGACAGGGAAAATAACGGAAGTAATGGAGTAATAATCAGTACATTTTCATCCTTGAGCTGCAGAAATCTACTGCACTCGGTAATCGACTCGTCAGGGCTTCCCCACACAGGCAGGCTGCTGGAGGAGAGGGTGAGCTGTGCTGTGTTTTTAATACAAATCCAGCAAAGCTAGCAGATGTTTGATGCTTCGTACTGTGTGCTGGGACTGTACATGTACTGTTGCTGAAGTTTGCTGCTGTTCTCACCATTAATTGTGGCTTTTTGATGGCGGTTTCTAGTTGGAGACATAAGCTGCAGTGTGTTGTTATCGTGCGGTCTTTTCTGAGGTTGCTAAAACTAGCTAAGCTAGCGGTCAGCTAACTTGACCTCTCGAGGGGAGTCTTACTCGGTGTCAAGGTGTGTTAGACCATGGATTAAACTTACACCGGAATATCCCTTTAAGTTGGAGCAGAAGGTGTGTGATTGTGTCCTAATCTTATTTTAAGGGGCGTTCAAGAATGCAAAACTTCTCAAATATTGGAGTTATATTTATGAGGATTTTTTACGGTTTTGCTTCATTTTGGATAAATATGATCTCAACAAATCAGGACTGATGTGTCGTCATCGTCTCACCCGGCGGGTGACGGTGGGGTCGCGCAGCGCTTTGCCCATCAGGTGTCCCAGCAGCGTGTTGGTCCTCAGGAAGCGAAGCTTGATGTTGGTGGCCTTGGTGAAGTCCCTCAGCACCGGCGAGTAGGAGAAGTTCATCGCTCCGGGCCGACCGTTCACCAGCGACACCACGATCTTTGGGAGGAAGACAAAAGAAAAGGCCTCGTCAGCTAACAGACGGGTGTTGACGTATAAACATTACAACCTGGGAAAGTCCTGCACGCGTCAGACGGATGAGATCAACCAAATCAGACATTTGGTATTAATTACAACGTCTGCGTGTCTTTTATGATTCAGACTGTTGTCTTTGTGATGTCGAGACATGTTTGATCGCTCTGCAAGATCATGTTCTTCTCCAGCGACTGTTATTTTAGGATGAAATTTTCTTTTTGGTGGTCTCTGGCACGTTTACAGTAACTTAAGTAATGACAAAACAATGATAAATCACTCAAGAACAGTAAAAATATGTGTGGAGACTCTTTCGAATCAACTTCTCGAGGATATTTAGGTCCTAATTCTACAAAATGATCGGGATGGCAGCTATATCATTTTCATTATTTATTAAACAACTGATTCTTTTCCTTTCAAATCTAAAACTTTCACCCATTAAAATGTGGAAAATAGTGACGAATGAATAAATGTATTTAGTCACATTAGATAAATAACAGTCGCAGATGTTGGAGGATGGGAATGTTTGTCTCTGTTCGATAAATCGATCAATAGATAAATGTACTTGTTTCTGCGGTCATGGACGTGATTGACATGAAAGTTTTGTGTTTTAAAGGAAAGGAAAGGAAAGGAAAGGTAGGGAAAGGAAAGGAAAGGTAGGAAAGGAAAGGAAAGGAAGGAAAGGAAAAGAAAAGAAAGGAAAGGAGAGGTAGGAAAGGAAACTGAAGGAAAGGAAAAGTAGGAAAGGAAACTGAATGAAAGGAAACTGAAGGAAAGGAAGGAAAGGAAAGGTAGGAAAGGAAAGGAAAGGTAGGAAAGGAAAAGAAAGAAAGGAAAGGACAGGTAGGAAAAAAAACTGAAGGAAAGGAAAGGTAGGAAAGGTAGGACAGGAAACTGAAGGAAAGGAAAGGTAGGAAAGGAAGGAAAGGAAAGGCAAGGAAGGAAAGGAAAGGAAAGGTAGGAAAGGAAACTGAAGGAAAGGAAAGGAAAGGAAAAGAAAGGAAAGGAAAGGAAGGAAAGGTAGGAAAGGAAACTGAAGGAAAGGAAAGGAAAGGAAAGGAAAGGAAAGGAAAGGAAAGGAAAGGAAAGGCAGGAAAAGACACTGAAGGAAGGGAAAGGAAAGGAAAGGAAAGGTAGGAAAGGAAGGAAAAGACACTGAAGGAAGGGAAAGGAAAGGAAAGGAAAGGAAAGGAAAGGAAACTGAAGGAAAGGAAAGGAAAGGAAAGGAAAGGTAGGGAAGGAAACTGAAGGAAAGGAAAGGTAGGAAAGGAAGGAAAGGAAAGGTAGGAAAGGAAGGAAAGGAAAGGCAGTAAAAGACACTGAAGGAAGGGAAAGGAAAGGAAACGAAACGAAACGAAAGGAAGGGAGGGAAAGGAAAGGAAAGGTAGGAAAGTAAACTGAAGGAAAGGAAGGGAAAGGAAGCGAAAGGAAGGGAGGGAAAGGAAAGGAAAGGTAGGAAAGTAAACTGAAGGAAAGGAAAGGAAAGGTAGGAAAGGAAACTGAAGGAAACGAAAGGTAGGAAAGTGACGTGCTGTGACGCTCTCTCACCTCTCCGTTCTCCAGCGGGACGATACGCGAGTATTCGGAGGTGCAGATGACGTCGTCGCTGTTGATCCTCTCGATGGTCCGCTGTCCGAAACGCTCGATACAGTCTCTCTTGGAGGCTAAGCACACACACACACACACACACACAGATAGAGATAAAGGGTGAGTAACTTGTAGTATTTTAATGATGCGTCTCAGTGTGATAATTAGAGGACGCTCTTGTTTTGGCGGGGCTTCTGTGTCAGTCCTCTTTAAACATCACTCAGCAGCGTTTTCAGCCTCACAACAGCTGGAATCATCAGGGAGGAATTAAACTGTAAAAGTGTGTCTGACAGTCTGAGGTTTAAATCACATTGTTTCTCTGCGAAGACACAAAATAGTTTCACTGTTTGTCAGATTTGTCCTCGAAACGGACGAAGAGAAGAAGACTACAGCAACGAGACAAAGACGAGGAGGGAAGGTTGGTTTTATAATGTCGAGATGTCAGATCCGAACTTATTATAGTGTGTGTAACAGCTGATTTACAGCTTTACTCACACACACACACACACACACACACACACACACACACACACACACACACACACACACACACACACACACACCCTCCCTCTGGCTGTAGGACGCTGCAGATCAAAATCTGATCAAATCTAATAGTTACTCTTCTTATAAAGATAAATTTTGGGGGTAAAGGAACATGTCGGGCTGAAAGAAGCTCCAGTTAGCAGCCTTCAGGAAAGGAAAGGAAAAAATGGGAGGATAAAATATGAAACAAAAGCAAGAAAGTTAAAGATAGGAGAGGAGAAGACAGGATGCAATGAAAGGGACAACAAGAAAGTAAAGGTGTAAGAAAGGAAAGAAAAAACAACAACTAACTTGATTAACTGATCAACAAAAGAGTTGCAAGACGGTGAAATAAAGAAATAAAAGGAAGGAAAAGAGAGGAAAATATTACAGATAGGATTGGGAAGGAAACTGAAGGAAAGGAAAGGTAGGACAGGAAAGGAAAGGAAAGTAAAGGAAAGGTAGGAAAGGAAACTGAAGGAAAGGAAAGGACACTGAAGGAAGTGAAAGGAAAGGAAAGGAAACTGAAGGAAAGGAAAGGTAGGAAAGGAAAGGAAAGGAAAGGTAGGAAAGGAAACTGAAGGAAAGGAAAGGACACTGAAGGAAGTGAAAGGAAAGGAAAGGAAACTGAAGGAAAGGAAAGGAGAGGAAAGGAAAGGACAATGAAGGAAGGGAAAGAAAAGGAAAGGTAGGACAGGAAAGGAAAGGAAAGGTAGGAAAGGAAACTGAAGGAAAGGTAGGAAAGGAACGAAAGGAAAGGAAAGGTAGGAAAGGAAACTGAAGGAAAGGTAGGAAAGGAAAGCAAAAGAAAGGAAAGGTAGGAAAGGAAACTGAAGGAAAGGAAAGGAAAGGAAACTGAAGGAAAGGAAGGAAAGGAAAGGGAAGAAAAGGTAGGAAAGGACACTGAAGGAAGAGAAAGGAAAGGAAAGGTAGGGCAGGAAAGCAAAAGAAAGGAAAGGAAAGGTAGGACAGGAAAGCAAAAGAAAGGAAAGGAAAGGTAGGACAGGAAAGCAAAAGAAAGGAAAGGAAAGGTAGGACAGGAAAGCAAAAGAAAGGAAAGGAAAGGTAGGACAGGAAAGCAAAAGAAAGGAAAGGAAAGGTAGGACAGGAAAGCAAAAGAAAGGAAAGGTAGGAAAAGACACTGAAGGAAGGGAAAGGAAAGGAAAGAAAAGGAAAGGCAGGAAAGGAAAGGAAAGGAAAGAAAGGAAATAATTCAATAAATAATTACTTATTAACATAGCACCTTTCTAAACAAGATTACAAGATGCTTCAGATAAAACACAGGTAGAAGAAGCTTCACAGAAAACATGACAATAAATACAAATCAGCCATCAAAAATCCCTCTATAACATACATGTTTCATTATATGGCTGGGGAATTCAAGATGTGCATCGACTTGCAGGGTCCGTGCTCTGGTTTGAACAGCATTAAGCAAACAGAAGGTGAGTGTATAACACACCTGCACACCAGGTGACGTTTCCACCGGGCTCTGCTGTTCTGTCGGATTAAAACTGAAGGTCCCTGTCAAAAGTTCATTACTGTGTCGTGACGGACACCTGGAGCAGCTGTCAATAATGCTAATTAATGGCAGGTCATTATGTAGGAACACACACACACACACACACACACACACACACACACACACACACACACACACACACACACACAGGTGAGGCCGACCCCTCCTGCCTCCTGCTCTTTCACTCAGGTGAACATCAAGCTGCGACCTGTTGCCAGTCACGCCTGGAATTCCCCCTGCAGCCCACCTGAACTGACAGCTGCCACAGCCAATCAGCTGGCAGCTCTATGATGTAATGATAGAGCTGCCCCCCCCCTCCCCCTCCCTCCCCGCCGACCTGACCAACAAACGATCCAACCAATCAGCCGCCTCCCCCCGGGGCTGCAGTTTAACTGTGAGATTAGAGGGAGAATGGAGCGGCAGCCCGGGGAGGTTAGGAAAGCATGAAGTGATGCTGATGGAATCCGACTCTGAGTTTTGGTCCCGGTAACATCTGGACTCACACACACATCTGTACCGTTCAGGTGCATACATCTACTCACAGGCGAAGTACTGCCAGGGTTGGTAGGTCTGCCCGAAGTCGACAGATCTCTCCAGAACCCAGAGGTCCGGACGGGGAGAGTTCGCAAACTTGATCAACACGTAGGCGACGTGGAAGAGCTGCAGAGACACAGAGAGGAAGGAAAATTCACGTTAACAGTTGTATTCAAACATCGTTCACTGTGTTTGGGTTCGATTCTGCACATTTCTGCTCAGTGCAGCATCATAAATTACCTGAAACATCCATCGACAGCACACATAACTTCAGATCTAAAAGCATTTTGGTCCCAGTACTTCTTTCTCAGGTCACCTTCCTCGTTTAATAACCTGCTGATTACTGATTATTCTATAAGTTTTACTCATTTGGTCAATTACATGTAAGAAAATGAGCAAATGTTTCTTCATTTTAGTTAAACAACAAGTGAACTGATTAACTGATCATCAAAAGAGTTGCAAGTCAGTGAAATAAGGAAACAAAAGGAAGGAAAAGAGAGGAACATTTTACTATCGGATAGCATAGGAAAGGTAGGACAGGAAACTCAAGGACAGGAAAGGAAAGGAAAGGAAAGGAAAGGAAAGGTAGGAAAAGAAGGAAAGGAAACTGAAGGAAAGGAAAGGAAAGGAAAGGTAGGAAAGGTAGGAAAGGCAGGAAAGTAAAGGAAAGGACAGGAAAGGAAAGGAAAGGAAAGGAAAGGAAGGAAATGAAACTGAAGGAAAGGAAAGGAAAGGAAAGGTAGGAAAGGTAGGAAAGGCAGGAAAGTAAAGGAAAGGACAGGAAAGGAAAGGAAAGGAAAGGAAGGAAATGAAAGGTAGGAAAGGAAACTGAAGGAAAGGAAAGGAAAGGAAAGGTAGGAAAAGAAGGAAAGGAAACTGAAGGAAAGGAAAGGAAAGGAAAGGTAGGAAAGGTAGGAAAGGCAGGAAAGTAAAGGAAAGGACAGGAAAGGAAAGGAAAGGAAGGAAATGAAAGGTAGGAAAGGAAACTGAAGGAAAGGAAATGAAATGAAATGAAATGAAAGGAAAGGACAGAGGAAAGGAAAGAGGAAAGGAAAGGAAATTAAAGGTAGGAAAGGCAGGAAAGGAAACTGGAGGAAAGGAAAGGTAGGAAAGGAAACTGAAGAAAAGGAAAGGAAAGGAAACTGAAGGAAAGGAAAGGAAAGGAAGGAAAGGTAGGAAAGGAAACTGAAGAAAACTGAAGAAAACTGAAGAAAAGGAAAGGTAGGAAAGGAAACTGAAGGAAAGGAAAGGAAAGGAAAGGTAGGAAAGGAAACTGAAGGAAAGGAAAGGAAAGGTCAGAAAGGAAAGATATGAAATAAATGGTAATTAAAGGAAGAGGACTGTTGAGGTTTGCAGAGACGAGCTGCTCAAAGACAACAGACAGTTGTGGTGAAAAAAGAAAAAGCTTTTAATAAAACCAGTCTGAAGACTCGACCCGTTAGCGTCCCGAGAGACGTCGGGTCAGAACCACGACTCGTCTCATCGTCGCGTCCTGCTACATGCTGGGTTAGCAGTTATCATCACAGAGCTGCTGTCTGTCGCTAACCAGCACCAGATGCTCCTCCATCACACCTCTCTGGTTTCAGCCCAGGGTTTCATTTGTCATCCCTCGTTCATTTCCTGGAGCTGGTTAGACGGCGATGACAAACCGCTCTCACGGGCGCAGAGACGAGCTCAGCTGCACTTGTTTTGTCTGTCGGACCTTGAAATCGTTTCCCCCGGTCGAAACAGAACCGATGAAATAACACGATGACGCAGGTAATAACATTATAACTGACCTCTGTTTGCTTCACCTCCTCCTCTGTGTGTTTGAGCGAGTGATGACGGCTCAGGTTCAACTGCAGCATATTAAAAGTATATATAAGTAAAAACATGTGACGGCAATATTTTCATTGATCCCATGATACCTAATAACAACTACTGAAGGCAAGGCTCATTATAGAGGACGTGCATTCGTTCTGGTTTCAGCAAGAAACTTGGAAAAGTGACTTTTTTCCTGAATTTTAAAGGATTTAGCTTGAAGAAGTGTCTGAAAACCTCACTGGTTCCATCTCTCTCTCTCTGTTCTCATTTCCTGCCATGTCTTCACCATCAAATCTTGAATAAAAGTTACAAAAATATCCTCCAGAAATACTTTGAAAACAAGAACAGATTTTAAAATCTTAGTATCAGAAAACCTACAGACGAGAACCTGTCTTCAGCACTTCAGCTTTAACTTGGCATCGGACACGTTACGTATACAGTACATGACTTTTTCTACGAAAGAAACAGTCTTGAGCAAAAGGAGGGAATCACCGAAACAAGACATAGTTCAGCAATTTAAGGAATTTGCTTTTCTGGCATTTTTGGGGCTTTTAATTTGAAGGTTGACAGGGACTCATTCCTGTTTGTTCTTGGGTGTCTGCAGAGACAGACGTGACAGGACAGGAGGGAGGGATGAAGGAGGGAGGGATGAAGGAGGGAGATATGAAGGAGGGAGGGATGAAGGAGGGAGGGATGAAGGAGGGAGGGATGAAGGAGGGAGATATGAAGGATGTAGGGATGAAGGATGGAGGGAGGAAGGAGGGAGGGATGAAGGATGGAGGGATGAGGAAGGAGGGATGAAGGAGAGAGGAATGAAGGAGAGAGGGAGGAAGGAGAGAGATATGAAGGAGGGAGGGATGAAGGAGGGAGATATGAAGGATGTAGGGATGAAGGAGAGAGGGATGAAGGAAAGAGGGAGGAAGGAGGGAGATATGAAGGATGGATGTAGGGAGGAAGGAGGGAGATATGAAGGATGTAGGGATGAAGGATGGAGGGAGGAAGGAGAGAGGGATGAAGGAAGGTGGGATGAAGGAGGGAGGATATGAAGGATGTAGGGATGAAGGATGAGAGGGAGGAAGGAGAGAGATATGAAGGAGGGAGATATGAAGGAGGGAGGGAGGAAGGAGGGAGATATGAAGGAGGGAGGGAGGAAGGAGGGAGATATGAGGGAGGGAGGGATGAAGGATGTAGGGATGAAGGAGGGAGGGATGAAGGATGGAGGGAGGAAGGAGGGAGGATATGAAGGATGGAGGGAGGAAGGATGGAGGGGAGGAAGGAGAGAGGATATGAAGGAGGGAGGGATGAAGGATGGAGGGAGGAAGGAGGGAGACGGGAGACAAACCACAGCGTTTTGAAAAGAAGAGTCAGTCAAGCCGACGATGGAGGTCATACGACACGTATCCCGTCCCTTCAACCCAAAAAGCAAATTGTCTGCTTTGGCCAAAATATATCAGCCGATCATGTTGTCGCACAGTTTTAACCAATTTGGTGGCCAGACGGACTTCGAATAGGAGAATCTCATATTCAACGCTCATCTTAAGACGTTTATAAAAGACATGAAGCTCTCCAATTAGTGGTCAGCACACAGACGACACTTCTGACTCGTAGCTTCTATTCGTGTTCGAACACGTTCAACATTTAGCTGCTCTCACTCACACACTCTTTGATCATCCATCACTCCAGGTCGACCTGTGATCTCCAGACTTCCTGCTTCTGACAGGCGGCTCTGACGAAGGTGATGACACACACACACACACACACACACACACACACACACACACACTGGGGAATGCCAGGAGTGTGTGTTTTTCGAGCTGATGAATGAGAGAGAAAGACGAAAGATGGAGGGATGTCATCTTTTCTCTGTTAACAGAAGAGACTCGAGTTCGTCCATCCATCTCCATCTGTCCAACCCATCATCGTCTCCCTGCTTCTCCACCGGAGACACAACTGGAGACGTTGTTGCCACATTTACATGATTTCTCAAACAAGCAAGTGTTTTTTTGTTTCATGTTATTAAATCAGTAAAGCTGCATCATTCTTGAGCAGAAAGGAAAATATTTATTACAGCTTCTGGACAAAAAGAAAGTCTTCAGAAATGTTTATACTGACCAATAAAATAAACTCCTTTCCACTTCAAACACAAATAAAAGCCTCGGGGTGTGTAAAACCAAACCATATACTGTGCGTATGTCTGAAAGAGATTTAAAGGACAGGAAACTGAGAGCGAGGCCTCTACACGTCCCTCAGGGGCCGCAGATATTGAAAAGGAAAAAATCCAGAAGCATTCCTCTGATGCCAGGGTTAAAGTTTGACCTGTTCGGGAGCGAGCCGAAGTTCAGAGCCGACTCCTTTGAACCAAGAGATGTTTTTTTCTAACTGGAAACACACGACTGAACATGCAGAGAACGTCAGGTGATCTGCTCTGAACTTCAGCTCCGACTCACACCGGTGTGACTTTGGCCTTTTAGGAACGACTGAAGGACGATTTATTGCTGTAAAAATGGGTCGTGGGTCCAACAATCGGCACTGATATTCAGCATTATTCCAGTTATAGGAATCTACAATCAAGTTTATTTCTGTCTGAGTAACGTTGGTGGAACTTATTCTAGCCACCGTATCGCCTCCAAAACATCGTGGAGTGGAAGAATAAAGAAACAGAAATATTTTAGTAAAAAAAAACAACTAAATTGATTAATTGATCATCAGAAGAGTTGCAAGCCGGTGAAATAAGGAAACAAAAGGAAGGAAAAGAGAGGAAAATATTACTATCAGAAAGGAAAAGGAAAGGAAAGGTAGGAAAGGAAAGGAAAGGAAAGGAAAGGAAAGGTAGGAAAGGCAGGAAAGGAAAGGAAAGGAAAGGCAGGAAAGGAAAGGAAAGGAAAGGAAAGGAAAGGAAAGGAAAGGAAAGAAAGGAAAGGTAGGAAAGGCAGGAAAGGAAAGGAAAGGAAAGGAAAGGAAATGAAATGAAAGGTAGGAAAGGCAGGAAAGGAAAGGAAAGGAATGGAAAGGAAATGAAATGAAACGAAAGGTAAGGAAAGGAAAGGAAAGGAAAGGAAAGGAATGGAAATGAAATGAAACGAAAGGTAAGAAAGGAAAGGAAAGGAAAGGAAAGTAAGGAAATGAAAAGTAGGAAAGGAAAGGAAAGGTATGAAAAAAATGGAAGGACGATTTATTACTGTAAGGCGAAAAGAAATGGAAGAAAAATGGGTCATAGGTCCATAAATGGCACCGATATTCAGCATTATTCCAGTTATAGGAATCTGAATAGTGGCCCATCGACACTGACACCTGGAGCTGTAACACTCAACCTCTGAGCTGAATTTACAAAAACACCTCAATCATAAGATCCATTTCTATGAAGTGAAGCCAGTTAAGCCACTGAAAACGCCTGAATAATGCAGGTAACATTACCCCAGACGACCACAGTTAACCACGACGAGACAATCAAGTTTATTTCTGTCTGAGTAACTTTGGTGGAACTTATTTTAGCCACCGTATCGCCTCCAAAACATCGTGGAGCTGAAGGATAAACAAACAGAAACATCCACGTAAAGTACAAGACCTCAAAATCTAAATTTATTCTAAAAACCATCGTACAACTTTGTGTCTCTCAGCTGTGTGTCTCCAACGCTCTGTGGGAGTCAGTCTGTTGCCCGGTTGACACACACACACAGATTCAACAAAAGGTTTTGCTGACCCTCTTTTTATTCTCACTCTCTCTCTCTCACACACACACACACACACACACACTCCACAGGATTTATGGATTAGCGGCGGCCTCCCAGGTCAGCCCGTCTGAATTGCCTGTCAATCCCATCAATCAGACTGCTGCTGCTGCTGTTACCGTGGCGACGGGCAGCCAGCCAGCCAGCCAGCCAGCCAGCCAGTCAGCCAGCCAGCCAGCAACAGGTCAAAGCGAGCGGGAGAGAGACTCGTGATGGAGAGAAACAGAAAAAGATGTCAGAAGCAAATAAGATAAATAAAAATAAGAAGATCTGAGAGTTAGGAGTCAGAGCTGAAGTTCAAGTGACTCGAAACCATGTTGTCTCCTACACACAGGTTGACGAAAGACACAAGCGTTACGTCATCGCGTGGCCTCACAGGACAGCTGTGATCTTAAAAACAATACGTGAAGTGATTCAAACCTGCGATGACGTAGTGATGGCGTTCAATAGGAGTGTAAGGAGGAGAGGAGGAGGATGATGAAAGGAAGTGAAGATGATCAGAGGGCCTGTTATCAAACCTGAAGCTGTCTTCTGTTTAAATCTGTATCGTTATCTGTGTTGTAAGTGTTACATACATGTGACAAAGCAAACACCTGCTCCACAGTGTGTGTGTCTGTTCAAACATCAGTCATGAAGTAAAAGAAATGCTCAGATGTAGAAATATTACCTCACACTGAAGATAAAGTCTGAATGTGTAACTACACTCTACATGTCCTGTACAGTATACTGTGTGTGTGTATATGTCAGAGGAATGCAGGTGTGTGTGTGTGTGTGTGTGTGTGTGTGTGTGTGTGTGTGTGTGTGTGTGTGT
The DNA here is from genome assembly GCA_039737535.1 of Lagodon rhomboides. NCBI lineage: Eukaryota > Metazoa > Chordata > Actinopteri > Spariformes > Sparidae > Lagodon > Lagodon rhomboides. The sequence continues at coordinate 31,094,551 of CM077792.1, read as the reverse complement.
GTGTGTCTGGCCCCTGGCCGGTTTAATAATTGTACACATTCCTTGGTGGCAGCACATTCCCAGCGCCTCAGGTAACCATGGAGATAAGACTGGAGACACACAACAAAGGGACCGAGGGAAGGACAGAGGAGGGAGGGAGGAAGGAGGGAGGGATGAAGGAGGGAGGGATGAAGGAGGGAGGGATGAGGGAAGGAGGGATGAAGGAGGGAGGGATGAGGGAGAGAGGGACGAAGGAGGGAGGGATGAAGAAGGGAGGGAGGAAGGAAGGAGAGAGGGATGAAGGGGAGAGGGATGAAGGATGGAGGGATGAAGGAGGGAGGGATGAAGGATGAAGGATGGAGGGAGGAAGGAGGAAGATATGAAGGATGTAGGGATGAAGGAGGGAGAGGGAAGAAGGAGGGAGATGTGAAGGATGTAGGGAGGAAGGAGGGATATATGAAGGATGTAGGGATGAAGGAAGGATGAGGAGGGAGGGATGAAGGATGTAAGGAGGAAGGAGAGAGGGATGAAGGAGGGATGAAGGAGGGTGGGATGAAGGATGTAAGGAGGAAGGAGGGAGATATGAAGGATGAACGAAGAGAGGGATGAAGGAGGGAGGATATGAAGGATGTAGGGATGAAAGAGGGAGGGATGAAGGATGAGGAGGGATGACGGAGGGAGAGGATGAAGGAGGAGGAGATATGAAGGATGAACAAGAGAGGGAAGGAATGAAGGAGGGAGATATGAAGGATGTAGGGATGACGGAGGGAGGGATGAAGGAGGAATGACGGAGGGAGGGATGACGGAGGGAGCCATTACACTTCATCATGTCATTATCATGTCGATCAAGTTAATGACTACAGACGTTCAAAAGGAGTTCGTACAGATGTGAAGGTCGGATCCACATCTGGATCAAACTGTCCTGTGGCTCAAAGACAGACTGGCCTCTGAGGGACAGCTGCAACAAGCCAAATGAAATCAGAGAGCAATTTCAATCTGAAACTACTGTTATTACAGAAATGAATCTAATAAGTGTAAATAAATCACGACTCTGCAGAGGATTAAACACCTGAAGGCCGGTTCTGATGACAGGAGGAAGAACAGATGGAGGAGGAGGAGGTGAAGTCCAAGAGAGAAAAAGTTCTGCAGCTCAAAAAGTGATAAAACCCAGAAGAATTCTTTATGTTCGAGAAGCTAAAACCGGCAGAAATCTGCTAAATTAAACCTAAAAGTTAACTGTTGATCATAATTACCAGATACACTCTGACTAAATGGACCCTGAATGGACCGGGATCAGTCCAGAACATCAGAACCGAGCTCCCTCTGGCTCTTTAATCACAGCTCACACGCTGCTGCACCGACAGATGTTCTGGTGTGTGTCTCTTTACATTAAGGCCCGGCGGACGGGCAGATTATTCTGGCGTCTTGAGGTCGTCGAGAGAGAGAACAAGTGTGTGTGTGTGTGTGTGTGTGTTGAGGTTGATAAGAGACAGGACTGTGATGTCGTAAAGCACGGAGACGGAGCTGCAGCTGCATCTGTCGCTATGGAGGAGATTTAAAGGATCATTCCGCAGTTATAACTGAATCCGCCTCCACTGGAAGATTATTTCGATAAAGCGTGACGATATACTGAACACACACACCTCAGTGTGTGAGGCATCATGGGTACTTATTTCACATGATTTACATCAAACATCTGGCGAACGCTGCGAGGATTCTGATCGGATCAGCTGAAGGTTTTGATAATTGACTAATCATTACAGTTTCCAGCTCCTTAAATGTGAGTTACTCTTTGTACATTTGGGTTTTGGGGGGTTTTGAAGATGCTTTCTTGCGCTTTTGGAGTTGTTGATGAGGCATTTTCAACTATTTATGACATTTTATAGACTCGGAAACAAATAACTCGTGACATAATCGACAGTTGCAGCCCAAATGTAAAGATCAAATCATGATTCTTAACTTGACTTATTGACAGAGAGCTGCTCGATCAAATCAGCTGTTCATTCCTGGGTTTAACATTTTCTTTTTTGGTTAGAAGTTTAACTTTTTGAGGGGAAGATAGTAGAACAAATGTGATGATTGAGGACAGACTTTCTGCCTCTATGTGTCTCTGATGGCACTTTTGAGTAAACACAAACAAATTCACTGAAAAGTCTTTAGAACATCAACCAGCTGAGAGCTCAAACAGGCGCCTTGACAGTCAGTTAGGAGAGCGGACGTTTTGACAAATTGCACATTGTTTAAAAGCTTAAACTCCAGTCAGATCGTTATACATCTTTTTAACAAGTCTGCTGAATGTAATTTGTCTGATTCTTCTTCACAGGAAAAGAAAAGTTAAAAAAACTCAATGACACTGTCCTGGTGAGACGTTAATCTCTTTATCTGTCAGTCGGTGTGTAATCTGTCTCAGTCCGTCTCTGCAGACAGATCCAGTGGTGCCAGGCCGAGCAGCAGCTGCTCTAATCACACACACACACACACACACACACACACACACACACACACACGTACGTGTGTGTGTGTGTGTGTGTGTGTGTTGGGCTCGAACGGCTCCCAGAGAACGAAGGTCATTCCTGACATTCCAAGTCAATCTCAGCGTCTCTCTCGTACCTCTCTTTCCTTTTCCTAATCCTCCCCCGACATGGACTCATCTACACCTCCCTTCCCATCTCTCTCTCTTTCTCTCTCTCTCTCTCTCTCTTTCTCTTTCCGTCTTTCACTCCATCACACTCTCAGAGATCTTGTTCAGCGCAGCTTCCATCAGACACCGATCGACGCAGATTTCATTCAAAGCTTCGATCTTCTTTGCACGTCACAAAGTTTATTTTGGGAATTGCAGGAGTTGTTTTCAGGTGTTAACAGAAATGTTCCTCCTGAGGAAAGTCTGAAGACACGACAGATGTCAGGAGTCGTAGTGGTGGTTATGTTTCCCTCAGCTGACACGACCCTGCAGCTCCACTGTAATCAAACTGAAGACACCGTCCCTTCATGTCTCTCTCTCCAGGGGTTCGGGAATGTCCGTCTACTCTTCCTACAGAATTCCTGACCAGGATTCCTGAAGGGAAGACTCTCTCTCTGTCCTCTAAGATTTCAGTGAGAACATTTTCTGACAGTTTAAGGTTTCACCGTTTAAAACGAGACGCCTCTTTAAACGTGTCTCGTTGAGTTATAAGGGCTGAAAAAGCGGCACGGCGACTCTGACTTTTCAGCTATCAGGCGATTTGTACGGTGGCCCTGAGAGCTCACAGCACTGCAGCTCAAGAAAACACATGCAAAAATACAAAACACGAGCAAATTAAGAAAACATCTGCATCAATTTGACATCACATCAGAAAAATGTGATGCAAATAGGCCACAACACAGCGAAAGTGTTTCCAGAGGACAGTTAAAAGTGATGCACACATGTGGACAAGCTTGTTGTTGACGCAGATTTTGAGTCACAGCGCTTTAAAGTTCACTTTCCGTCAGTGGTGTTGGAAAAAGACATAAAAAGTAAGTGTTTTTGATTTGTCTGGACATGTGCATCACTTTTAAGTGTCCTCTGGAAACACTTCTGTTGTGTTGCGGCCTATTTGCATCGCTTTTTCTCTAAATGCTGCACATGTGTTGTCAAATTGATGCAGACGTTTTCTTAATTTGCTTGTGTTTTGTCTTTCTTGCATGTGTTTTCTTGACGTTGCAGTGCTGTGAGCTCTCAGGGCCACCGTAGATTTCACCTCCGACACAAACTGAGACGTTTACTGGTGTTGGATATTTATTCTGAGGCAGTTTGGACGGCGATAAGGTGCAGCTGAGAGTGTCACCTGACCATGTATAACACATTGTGAGTTTTGGGAGCTGCATCCATTAATCTTGTTCATTATTTCCCCCCATTAATCAGTTCACGGCAGAGATAAACTGCAGAGATTTGACCTTTGAGAAAGAGATAAGCCGGGTTTAAAGCGGGGCTGAGTCGGCTCCAGGTGAGGGGAGGTGATATCTCACATCTAAAGCTGTAAATGTCACATTTAGCTCCGAGGCTAACTGACCTGTAATCCCTCCTGTAAGTTCCTCAAATTAACTGTTTTAAACCATGAAAACGGGACATTAACTCACATTTCTGACTCTGAAACATGATCTTGTGAACTAATTAGCCACCAGATATTTTTCCCCAGATAGAAAAAGGTGTCGCCCGAAACTACGAATTATCTCGAGCTCTGTTAAATGAAAGGAGGAGAAAACCCGGCCGACACTTTCAGACGACCTAATAACAGCCTGCGATGTTCCCAACATCGACCACACGCTGCTCCAGGTGGCATCTTCTCGCCGCCCGGAGGCTACAGATGCAGAGAGACACCTATACATCCAACGCAGCCGGTCCGAACACGCTCAGCCGCTGAGCTCAGGGTCTCTGAAACACTTCAGAAATGTAAAGATTACAGACTGTCTTCTCTTTATCTTTCCATCTTCACGCTGGTTTGCAGAGGGAAAAGCCTCTCTGCACATACCGATATATACCATCGCTGACAAGTCAGGGCACGAGGAGGAAAGCCGGGTTAAGACTCGGCGAGGTGCTGAAGCTCCAGAGACGGCAGGAAGTCGGAAATATTGACTTCCCGCTGGAAAAGAAATGGAATCATACGATCCCACAACCCAGCAGTTTGGTCTTCTAACTTTGACTTCAATAACGACATAATTGCAACTTTTAAACCAGTTTTCCACCAACTGAACGTGTCTTTGTCTCTTAATTATGAGAAAACCATCAACTTTATTCATTATTACAAGATATCAAGTTGTAATTACTTGAGAAAACATGATAGAAATCTGTAAAGCAGTTGCACCTTTGGGAGAAAAGGTAATGCTCTGTGCTAAAAGCTAATTAAGCTGCACTAGCATAGCATTAGCTTTGCGTAGAGAGGCCCTGGGAACGTTTAAGACTTCCACTGAACGCAGGAAAAGGTGTCGGAGAGGAGTCGAAGAGGGTGAGAGCTGAAAGAGGGAGACGATGAGAAGAGCGGTCGAGATAGCGAGAAAAGAAAAAGCAGACGTGAAGCCGAGGAGGAGACGGTTCGAGGAGAGCGATAAGAGATAAGAGAGACGACTCCCGTCGTGGAAAGACTGACCGAGGCGTCTTCTCAGAGAAAACTTATCGAGGAGGGAGGACGAGAGCGAAGCCTGAGAAGTGGATATTGAATATTTTGCATCTTTATTAGAAGTTTAGTGGACTTTCCTGCTGTGAGATTAAAGATTTTAGCACCTGGGAAGTTAAAAAAAAGATGCAGACAAAGGACTCATTTCTCATTTCAATTACCGTTCCATGATTAGTTTCGGTGATTAACATGTCATTGACACGGCTGTTAAATCAAGCAAAAACAACATAAATGATGTCCTCAAATGTCTTGTTTTATGTTTAAGATACTCAGTTGTTTTTATTGTCATAGAGGAGCGAAAGAAACCAGGAAATATTTACATTTAAGAAGCTGGAATCAGAGAATTCACCTGTTTTTTTCTTTATAAATGACTCAAACAGACAAATTATGCAGCTGTGCATCCTTGAAAAAATTAAATGCACATTCAACTTTACATTTCAAGATCAGACGACGCAGTTTGACGGACGAAAAACCTGAATAGTGAAACATCTGAGAGCAACTGTTTTATCATCGAGAGACGAGCTGCGAGCGCTGAAAGGAACAATACTGAATAAATCCAAGTTAGCTGCCTCAAACACAGAGCAGAAGAAGAGAAAAAGGTGATGAAGGAGTCGTGAAGGAGAGATTAGTGGCGGCGTAAAGAGGAGGGGTGGGAGGTGAAACAGATAGAAGAGGCCCGGAGGAACAGTTTATCCTCCTGGTTCTCCTACAGATTGATGCCTTGTTCCACAACTCTGTCTGACAGCTCAACATCCCCCCAGGATGTGGAAACTCCTGCTGCACGTGTGTGTGTGTGTGTGTGTGTGTGTGTGTGTGTGTGTGTGTGTTCAGACCTTGAGAGTGAGGACATTTTTGAAAAGTGAGGACATTCTGTCCGGTCTTTGCCTCGAGAGTCAAATTCCTCGTGTGCCCAAACACACACAGCCAATAAAAGCTGATTCTGATTCTTCAAAGAGCCGTTTGACATTTAGAGGTTTAAGAGTCCAGCCAGGGTTTAATGTTGAAAAGTCTGAAGGCAGCGATATCGTTTAAATGACGGATTATTATATCAGACTGTCACTCCCGATGACCTTCGTAGTGTTTCAATTGACAGAAATATTCTTGTAACAAACACAAAAAGAGATTTAGACACACAGCTGTCCGATCACGACGTGAAGTTTCAGAAAGTGACAATAAACGCCGGCCTCCCTAATCTGACGTCTGATGAAGCTCGCTGGCAGCTTCAGGTTCAGGTTAAATGTCTCCATCAAAACAAAACAAATCATGTAAGTAGCGATGGATCATGGAGTCGCTACGAGGTAATGAGATAAAGTTTTACTCAGGTTATATAGAGCTCAACAGTGACCGCCCACTTTTTTTAACGTCTCCGGTTCCGGAAGTGAATTTTCCATTCATTCATTCGCTCCATTGACGTTTCATTAAATCCTCATATAAAGAGTTTTAATCCTGGAACCAAGACAATAAACTATGAGATGAACCGTGACTATAAAAAATCTCAAAGGTACAAGACTGTGTACATAATTATCTGAAGAGTAAAGGAACTCTTCATCCCATAAACCATTGCGAATGTAACAGCGACGTCTCTGATTGGTGGAGCTCACTGTTACCATGGAAACACTCTTCTCCTCATCTTTAAAAACACGCAGTAGATCAGAAAGTGAAATCATGGTAGCTCTGTGGTAATCGATCGTAGAGTTCAGTGGTAGCAGCAACTTTGCATGTTCGGTAAACATTTCCAGGGTAACAGCGAGCTCCAGAGACGTCGCTGTTACACTATAGGATTGTGGGTAGTGTAGTACTTTTCCATGTTTTTCTTAAAACAAGGTTGATATCATACGGACATGTGGCTTCTACAGGATCGTATACCATCGTTACACAATCTCATAACTCGTGGTGAGTCTACATTATGGCCAATAATCAGAAAATTAATGGCATTTTCACTTCCGGAACCTCACTGTTGAGCTCTATGAAGTCACGTTAGCCTCCCTGACGGATCGGCTGATGTTTTTTTGGGGAAGTTAGAGCAGAAGTCGCTAAAAGAAACGTGTCGTTAGCTCAAATAGAATAACGAAACGACAGTAAGTAGAAACACAAACGTGTGTGTGTTTGTAATAACGAGTACTTTGGTTCAGGACTGAAGGATTGTGGGTCTAAAGGAGGTGAGAAACAGGATTTAGACATTCCAGGACAAATTACCCCTCATCATGTCCTCAACTATCACCATCATCACCCTCTCTCTCTCTCTCCCTCATTATAAGAATCTGTCTCACTAACTTTGACTTTTATTCAGACTCCAAATCGTTTTATTCCTTCACAGGACAGTTTTGAAAGACAGAAGCTGACCTGTTGAACCCGTGAATCACTCACAAGTCAAGTTTGGTCACATCTCGATGGATGAGCATGATGTGAGATGTCACAAAAAAACGTTAACGAACAGTGACACGCTTTGCTCTTAATTTGAGTGTTCAGGATTTTTAAGCATCTGTCAAAGTGATAAGATAAGACTGACGAAGTTGAGATGAAACTCAGCTGACACGTCGCAGCCTGACGGACTGAAGACCATCAGGGGAAAACGAAAAGAAGAAGCGAATCAGCAAACTGAAGAAACAGCCCAGAAAAGGGAGGACAGGAGGAGACGGAGGGGAGGCTTCCTCTCCTGTGACCTTGACTCTCCTGCACTCCTCCTCCTTTCATGTCGTCCCTCGGTCCGTCATTAGAACAGACAGCTGAGGCCAATCCCGTAATTAGTGAGGAGCAGGAGGAGGAGGAGGAGGAGAGATAAGGCAGATAGGAAGGGTTCAGCTCGTCCTAATGAGGAGAGAGATGGAGGAGGATGGAGGAGTCTCTTCAAGGTAAAACTCTAATGAATTACATCACTCGACTAGAGATGACAGTGATCCGTCTCATATCAAATACAGACGGTCTCGACTACTTCTGAATCCACAAGTCAACATAAATGTGATCATTAGTTCATCCTTTTGACAGATTTGCACTGAAAACAGTACAAAGACAATATATTCAATGTTTCACCTCACTGACTTCATTGTGATTGTAAATATGTGATGTGATGTTTCAAACAAATTGAGACGGGAGCAACAAAACACCGGGAGAGGTTGTGGATCCCCCTTCCTCAGAGAGGTCAAAGGTCAGGGAGGTGATGGGGGGTCAGTGTCTTGTTCAAGGTCAACACAGAGCCTGAGACCTGTGGATGACACGTCGTATTAAACAGAGCTGCTTCCACCTGCAGCAGAGACACAGGTGTGACTGAATACTGAGCACGCACAGTGCAAGGGGGCTCTGCAAGTGGATAAACTAAATGGTACGCAGCCATTGTGTGACTGTTGCCAGGTCACCACCCTCCTCCTTTATATCAAGAAACAAACAACAACAGGAAGTACACTGTAACTTTACGAGGTGGACTGAACCAAGACAAGCAGACTGTTAAATTTAAGTTGTAACAGCTTAAAAGTTTAATTATTAGTCTACCGTACTTCGTAATTCTGAGGTATGTTTCCATGCACACTTAAAGGGATATTCCGGTGTAAGTTTAATCCATGGTCTAACACACCTTGACACCGAGTAAGACTCCCCCTCGAGAGGTCAAGTTAGCTGACCGCTAGCTTAGCTAGTTTTAGCAACCTCAGAAAAGACCGCACGATAACAATACACTGCAGCTTATGTCTCCAACTAGAAACCGCCATCAAAAAGCCACAATTAATGGTGAGAACAGCACCAAACTTCAGCAACAGTACATGTACAGTCCCAGCACACAGTACGAAGCATCAAACATCTGCTAGCTTTGCTGGATTTGTATTAAAAACACAGCACAACTCAGCCTCTCCTCCAGCAGCCTGCCTGTGTGGGGAAGCCCTGACGAGTCGATTACCGAGTGCAGGAGATTTCTGCAGCTCAAGGATGAAAATGTCTGATTATTACTCCATGGGATGCTTCAGTTCTTATTCTCTGTGAGCTAACAGGGAATAAGAACTGATCATTCCATGGAGCAATAATCAGACATTTACATCCTTCAGCTGCGGAAATCTACTGCACTCGGTAATCGAGGTACGGTCACAGCTCGATTAGGCCATTTTTTGGACTACTGCCATCATCCCAGGTCGGTGGCGATATGCACCGTTTCAGCTGGTTGCTACTGGACCTTCACATACCGAACAAGTTAAGAAGTGGCACACGGGCGGCACACTCAGCTGAGACAACATAACTTGGACTGACATGTTAACATGGACTTTAAAAGCCTGGTTTAAGTCGGACTTTACCTAATTTCGGCACCAGAATCCGGCTTGTTTTCAGGGATAATTACACCATAAATGAGCTATAGAAAATGTCTTTATGTTGGTTAACTGTGGAATCATCTCATCCACTTATTAATCTTTTGTTCATGTAAAAGAAAAGACTCTCTGCTCGACTACACAGCGACAGATATTAGTAAGACGTCTTCCTCGGTGCACACGGCGTCCGTCACACGGAGACAGGCCGCCAGACAGAAATGTTCTGTACCATGTCAACTATTCCCAGTATGTGTTACACTGTAAGGCTGCATGTTGATGGTGACTGGGAGTGCTGAGGCTCCGCAGCTGTCGGCTTCAGCTGAACCCGTCCCAGTTGCTTCAGCTCTTAATAAACACCTCGGTACAAATGTCCGTCTGTGTCCCGTCTGCTTTGATGCTGCCGGCGTTCACAGGGCAGCTGATGGAGACTCGTTAACGTGTCCGAACCCCCAGGACTGATTGATACGTGACGAGGAGCAAGTGTAGAGCTCAGAGAAGACACACACACACACACACACACACCCTCCCACAGTTTCTCTCAGTGTGTGACGAGGTTTTAAATGTGCGCTTTGCCCCGCGGAGCGCGTCGGCCAGTCACAGTCTCTGAACTCTGACTAAGCTTCATTAACAGACTGTTAACTGCTGGCTGAGCTGGACACACACACACATTTCTGCAAACACACACACCAGAATTCAGTCGTTTCCAGCCGATCATTCAGTCCGAACCCTTCAGACATCTGAGGAGTTCGTAGTTTATGATCTGAAGGATTTAAAGTCGCGCTTCTGATCTCGGCGGCTCGGTTCTGCCTCAGAATCAGTGCATTTCACTTCACAATCAGGCTCAACTACCAATCCATGTGTACACAGATCACACCTCACCCTCCACTGACTGTGAGTCAAACAGGTCAACCCCCACACACACACACACACACACACACACACACACACACACACACACACACACACACACACACACACACACACACAACGTTAGCACGCACCTCCCTTCCACTCCCATTCACCGTTTTATGACTTAACTATGGGAAAACACTCCCTTCTGTTTGCTGTCCTCCCCATCGACTCCTCTCCGTCCATCCTCCCTCCCATCCTCCACTCCTCTGTTTGCACGAGGAGGAAGACATTCCTGCAGCTACACGACTGTAAGACCTGAATCAGAGCGATACAAAGCCACGGCGATGGCGCCGCCACACAAAAACATCGCTGGATAAATCCAAGAATAAAGGACAGCTAAGAAACATTGGAGCTAACAACACTCACATCAAGATGAAGAGGAAACATATTTGTCTTTGTCTACCTCTACTGAAGAAGACTTATTATCATGGGGCACATTAATTAACACCAACATGACGTAAATGTGCCCGTTTTAGCTTCAAGACATTTTTTAAAGCTGCTAAACATTTAGCGGTTTGTCTTTGGTTATCTGAGAAGATGCTGAAGCCATCAGATGACACAAAATGAACATGTACTGTCATGTTTCCTTTATCCCAGTGTGAACAAACTACATCCTACCGAATATATTTGTCTCATTTTCTCTAATTACACTTGATATGATACACAATTAGGTGAGAAAATAGCACTTCGGTGACACAGATCTTCACTTTTTCAGACATTTTTTACTCATAACAAGCAAGAAAAACCTTCTTTTCATTACTTTCATTACTTTTTTTCCAGTTTATAGGATGCAGTTTCAAAACAAGAGTCCTTCCTCATCAACAAAGGGAAACAAGGCAGTCTAATACTATAACAAATCTCCAAACGACGCTAAACCAGCTATGTTGGCACGTTCAAATAAAACTCCTGTAACACAAAAAGAATCACAGGTTTGATCCCTGAGCTCGTGAGCAGACGCTGAAACTTAGATTAAATCTCTGAAAATGCAGGATTTAGATAAGAACACCTGTGTAGAAGAAGAAGAATGTGAACCCTGCCGCCACTAAACTTCCATGTGTGTTCACCGGTAACGCAGGTTGAACTTTAAACACTTCCTCCGCGTCTCCTTTTCTTTCCTCTCCTGCGCCGTCGCTTCATTCACCGAGTCAAGACGAGAGGAGAAACTCAAACAGTCTGCTGGAGGTGACCCGGTTTAAACCAATATTTACTGTGACATTAACGAGGGCAGCCGTCTCTCTTTGTCCTGCTGCTCGCACTCTGTCGCCTCTTTGTCCCGCTTTCTTCACATTTTATCGTGTGTGTGCCTGCCTTTCTTCTTCCAGTCGTGCAAAACGCCGATAAGTTGAAGTATGGATAAGATTTCTGATGCGACTGCAGATAGTTTTCATGCCAAAATACATTCGAGCTACTTTTTAAAGAGGGAATGGGAAAGAGAAATGCAAGAGGAAACCGTCTTTAACAGAGTGGAAGAAAGAAAGAAAATCAAATCCTCTAATTTGAAAATGCCTGTTTTCCTCTGTCTGTACATCCTGAAACTGATGTTTAGCTCGGCAGAATCATCTTTGACTCGAGTCCACTTAGCAGCTTTTGCTTCTCACAGATTTGTCTCATAATGAAAGTGGACCGTGAACTGGGAAGTCGGAATTTCTGCGTTCAAAGTCGGCAATTTCGCCTCCGAAAGTTGGACGCACCTCAAAACCCGATCTCAAAATCTAAGATTGCTGCTGGTGAAAGCTGTAGAATAAACTGTTTAATTAGCACTCATGCTCATTTGTGTCTCATTAAAGCAGTTAAAGTGTTATTATCTGACGATATTGCTAACAACGGCTAACCTGACTGGAACTGGTTTTCCGACTGGCTGTACTGGAAAGCAAGCGATCGTCTCAGATATGACGACGAAGCTGCGACTTCCGAGGTGACTGTAATGCCGTTTTTCCACCGACAGTACCAGCTCGCCTCGGCTCAGCGTGGCTCTACTTGGTTTGGTTTCAGACGCGTTGCGTTTCCATCTAGAATTAGTATCTCTTCAACGTGGGCGGGTCGTCTTCAACGTGGGCGGGTCGTCATCGACGTGGGCGGGTCGTCATAAACGTGGGCGGGTCGTCATCAACGTGGGCGGGTCGTCATCGACGTGGGCGGGTCGTCTTCGACGTGGGCGGGTTGACATCGACGTGGGCGGGGTCGTCATCAACGTGGGCGGGTCGTCATCGACGTGGGCGGGTCGTCATCGACGTGGGCGGGTCGTCTTCAACGTCGGCGGGTCGTCATCGACGTGGGCGGGTCGTCTTCAACGTCGGCGGGTCGTCTTCAACGTGGGCGGGTCGTCATCAGCGTGGGCGGGTCGTCATCGACGTCGGCGGGTCGTCATCGACGTGGGCGGGTCGTCTTCAACGTCGGCGGGTCGTCTTCAACGTGGGCGGGTCGTCTTCAACGTGGGCGGGTCGTCATCAGCGTGGGCGGGTCGTCATCAACGTGGGCGGGTCGTCATCAACGTGGGCGGGTCGTCATCAACGTGGGCGGGTCGTCATCAACGTGGGCGGGTCGTCATCAACGTGGGCGGGTCGTCATCAACGTGGGCGGGTCGTCATCAGTGACGTACTTATCCACGCGACACATAAACAGGGCTAGCTGTGGGCGACGCAAAACACGTCCACCTTTTCATTTCCTGTCGCACCATCGAGCTCGTTCTGGATGCGTCTTCAGCGACAACACTCAGGAGCGTCTCCACCTCTGCCACGGTCCACGCCGTGTTCCTGCGCGTTGTTCCTTCCATGTAATCGCTATGTTGACTGAACGCAGATGCTAGTTTTTAAAGGTAGCGGGTGTCAGGCTCGGACGTCGCGCTCGTCATGAGTCGTCAAGTGGCGTCGCTCTCTGTCCAATCAGTGGCCGGCTGCCAGCTTACGTCACACAGAAGTATCAGCTCAGCTCGGTTGGAACTTATACGGAGGTGATACTAAAAAAGCACCACTTTAGCAGGTACCAGGTACCAGATTTCAGTAATGGGAACGCAAAAAAGGCGAGCTGAGTCGAGGCGAGGCGAGCTGGTACTGTCGGTGGAAAAACGGCATAAGACTATTTTGTCAAATCTGAAAACACTGAAAATACATGAAAGGACAAACACCAGCAAATAAAGGATCTGGTCCATATTAATTAAGCTGAAATCCTAACAAGACTTAAGAGTCGACAGCCATGCTAGCAGCTGCACAAAACGACAAATGCTAACGTTACGATGCTAACACGTGCACAAAAAAATGTTGACTATTGAATATTCAATCATAAACCTTGTATAAAAGACACAAAAATATAAGTCGATGATGGCGCCAAATCATCTGAAGACGACCAAAGTTAGAACTATTCTGTCTCGATTGGTACGTGAACACCCAAACCAGATTTCACGCCGATCCATCCAGCTGTTGTCGAGACATTTGACTCAAAACCGCGAATATAAGAACAGCCAGTTCATCCTAACGGGGAACCATGAGTGTTTGAATTGTATGTAAAGTTGCTAAGATATTTCAGTCTGGATTTTAAATATAGTCACACCGCTAATGAGGCTGAAAAGGACAAAACAGGATGGAAGATAACCGACTGACTCACTGCAGCAGGAAAAGGGTAGAGAGCCGGACAACACTGCAGGACGAGTGTCTGCAGACGAGGCCTAAATGTGAAAGTGTAAAAGTGAGTCGACGGAGGTTATACAGTAAACACGAGTTAAATCCGTCCCGTCTGACTCCGGTTCTGTTATCAAACTAAATGAGCTCATTGTGTGATAGAGGGCAGACATTAGCATCGCGGCTATTCTTAGTCTTGTCTTGGCAGCACAGGATGAAAACTGTTCAAAGTCACTGGTGTCCTTCAGGGAGGACGAGGCTGGCACGGAAAGTGTTTTTCTGTCTGGGTTTTGTCTGCGGAGGAAGCCGCACACTCCTCACACACTGCAGCTGGACGTCGTGACTAATGTGGGATTTAGAGGTTTGATACACAAATCTGATAATGTGATAAACTTTTTGAATAAAAAACATTTCCACTGGTTAGATCAGAATATTGACATGAGTTTGAAATGTAGCACAAAGACTGGAAGCTAAGCTAACATGGCTCCATCATCAATTCTGCAGACGTCTTATTCACACATCATATATTTAGTTTTATAGCCAGTTTTGTGAATAACTTATTAAAAGATGCATGAACTCTTGATACCCAGCTAGCATGGTATCAATGTTGGCTAATCACGGCATTAAAATTGTACATTCATCAATCTGTTTGCTAATTTGTTTTATGCTAACATGGTGGACACAGTTTCTCCAAAATCCACCACGAAATGTGCACTTTTTCCAACATATTTAAAGGGATATTCCGGTGTAAGTTTAATCCATGGTCTAACACACCTTGACACCGAGTAAGACTCCCCCTCGAGAGGTCAAGTTAGCTGACCGCTAGCTTAGCTAGTTTTAGCAACCTCAGAAAAGACCGCACGATAACAATACACTGCAGCTTATGTCTCCAACTAGAAACCGCCATCAAAAAGCCACAATTAATGGTGAGAACAGCAGCAAACTTCAGCAACAGTACATGTACAGTCCCAGCACACAGTACGAAGCATCAAACATCTGCTAGCTTTGCCGGATTTGTATTAAAAACACAGCACAACTCACCCTCTCCTCCAGCAGCCTGCCTGTGTGGGGAAGCCCTGACGAGTCGATTACCGAGTGCAGTAGATTTCTGCAGCTCAAGGATGAAAATGACTGATTATTACTCCATTACTTCCGTTATTTTCCCTGTCAGCTCTCGGTAATAAGAACTGAGCATTCCATGGAGTAATAATCAGACATTTTCATCCTTGAGCTGCAGAAATCTACTGCACTCGGTAATCGACTCGTCAGGGCTTCCCCACACAGGCAGGCTGCTGGAGGAGAGGGTGAGTTGTGCTGTGTTTTTAATACAAATCCAGCAAAGCTAGCAGATGTTTGATGCTTCGTACTGTGTGCTGGGACTGTACATGTACTGCTGCTGAAGTTTGCTGCTGTTCTCACCATTAATTGTGGCTTTTTGATGGCGGTTTCTAGTTGGAGACATAAGCTGCAGTGTATTGTTATCGTGCGGTCTTTTCTGAGGTTGCTAAAACTAGCTAAGCTAGCGGTCAGCTAACTTGACCTCTCGAGGCGGAGTCTTACTCGGTGTCAAGGTGTGTTAGACCATGGATTAAACTTACACCGGAATATCCCTTTAAGGCACAATCCAAAATAAATAAATAAATAAAGAGAGCTATGTGCGAAGGAGGCGTCAGGGTTGATGTCTTTTGCGGGTCAAAATGTTTCACTAACTCCACAACAACAATCCAAACTTCTCCATCTATCTCAGTAAAAGTGGGTTAAAGTTGTGTTTGTGTGGAGTATCTCCGTCTGATAGCGTGTTGTCCTCTGAGAATTGAGACCTTGATGAGGCCAAACATCCTCTGAATACCAAACACTGAACGACTGACAAGTCAATTCGTGTGTTGCCTGAGTTTGTGTGTTTTGTCCGTGTCCTTAAAAAGAGAGGAGGACATTTCCCTCAAACACAGAATGAGGAACTGATTAAGTCTCATGAAGGGAAGTCCTGGATTATATCTGTGTGTTTGCCTGCCCTCCGAGCGACTGATTAACCAACCTCACCCCCGTTTTAATTAATTTCCCATTGACTCCTGTTTCCTCCGTCTCCCCGTGAAGGATCTGAGACACTTCATCGCCCATTCACAGCCGGCCGTTTCCCTCCGTGTTTGTCCTCGGCAGTGTTTATGAATGGACCAAACACTCTCACTGACACAATGGTGTGATAAAGGGCCCATTGAGAGGTATTCTGAATGCTAAGTCACTGGGAGGGCTCGGCACCACCGCCGCATCAAAAGGGAGGCTGCGAGCGCCGAGCAAACATCGCAAGACAATGGGGACGGAGCTGAGTGACGACCGGGGTCGCTCCGTCCTGCAGGAGAGAGCCGACGTGTCTGAACCAGATGGAAGAGTAGATGTTCCCTCCATTGTTTTATCTTGAAGGTCCTGCTCAGGGTTAAAACTGAGTCTTCAAATCACAAGTTGACAAGATTTGAATGAACCCAGAAGTAGCTGAAGAAGCACCGGGACACAAATGACAAAAACGAGGGTCAATCGATTGTTCTGACACAAAACAGGGCTGCAACTAACTTATTTTCATTATTGATTCATTTGTTTATCATTTTTTGGGCCTAATTTATCTATAAAATGCCAGAAAGCGTTAAAAAATGGCCAATATTTTAATAACTCGGGTCAATCATTTGTTCTTTTAGTCCACAAAATGTCAAAAATGGTGACAAAAGCACATTATAATGTCCAGAGGTCAAGGTAACGTCTTCATATTTCCTACTTTGTCCGATCAAGAGTCCAAAATCCCAAAATATCCAACTTAAAATGACACAAAACAGGGCTGCAACTAACTTATTTTCATTATTGATTCATTTGTTTATCATTTTTTGGACCTAATTTATCTATTAAATGCCAGAAAGCGTTAAAAAATGGCCAATATTTTAATAACTCGGGTCAATCATTTGCTCTTTTAGTCCACAAAATGTCAAAAATGGTGACAAAAGCACATTTTAATTTCAAGGTAACGTCTTCAAATTGCTTACTTTGTCTGATCAACAGTCCAAAATCCAAAAACATCCAACTTAAAATGACACAAAACAGGGCTGCAACTAACTTATTTTCATTATTGATTCATTTGTTTATTATTTTTTGGCCTAATTTATCTATAAAATGCCAGAAAACAGTTAAAAAATGCTGGTCATAGTCTTAGTCTGACCTACGGTCCACAACTTAAAGATCAGCAGAAGGTCGTCAGAAACATTAAAACAGAAGATTTTAGAAGCTGAAACTGGGTCATGTCTTGTATTTGTGCTTGATATATGAAATCAATTAATCTGAAGGCAAGATAATCGACTTTTTATTGACTACTCAGAACCACCGAGGAGTCTCCTGCAACCAAGAATGAAAAGACAAAAATGGACTCAATGATGGATGGAGAGAGAGGAAGTGGATGGAGGTGAGGCTGTAGGAATTACTGGAGAGGTTAGAACAACAAGGATGGAGTGAATGAGTGACAGAGGAGGAGGAGGAGGAGGACAGGAAGGAGAGAGGGACTCCAGCTGGGAAACGACAGAAAAAGACACCATTCATACTCCATCTTTCATAGAAATGTCAAATGACTTTAAGAACAGAACAGAAGACTCTGAGAAAGAGAAAGTTGGGACAAAAGCCAGCAACGGCCACGATAAACCTCAAAACTCCATCTCTGTGGTGGAAAAATGTGAAGTAGGAAGTAGTCAGGAGGAAACTGTCGGCTTCCAAACTTCAAAAGTACAAAATGTATGAGAACTTTAACACGTTTCTGTGTTTCTAGACGGGAAGTAACGAGTCCATCGCCAAGAAAAAAGCATGGAAGAGATAAGACAGTCTCTCACCTCTCCGGCTTCTCAAACATTCATATCGCTGAATGTCTTCCTACTTTTAAATGCCGGAGTTTATTTTTCCGTGACTCTATCATTTCACGTTTCCAGGTCGTCATTACTTTAGTTTCCTTTTTGCTTCTCCGGCCGACAGTAGCAGGACGGGAGGAACCTCCAGCTGTCCGTCTCTGTGATGGAGGAGGAGGGAAGGAGGCCGACAGGTGATACACGAGGAGATGGACGGTCAGCGGGAGATAAAGACGGGACAGGTGTGTGTGTGTGTGTGTGTGTGTGTGTGTGCGTGTGTGTGTGCGGTCAGGGAGTTCAAAGCAGCAGGAAGTTCAGAAACTGAAGCGTCTGACGGTGACCTTTGACCTGTGACAGATCAACAGGTCGGAGCAGACATCATGCATGACGACGGACTGACACACACACACACACACACACACACACACACACACACACACACACACACACACACACACACAATCATCAAAGCAGGTATTTTGCAGAGTTGTGTTTGTTTTTGGGAATAATGATTTAATCGCTGCAGCAGTAGCACTTGGACAAAAAGAGAGAACATTATGACAAATACACAAATATTAACACACACACACACACACACACACACACAGGCACGCACGCACACACACACACACACACACACACACACACACACACACAGTCACTCACACACACACACACACACACAAAAACCAAACCACTGAAGGGCAGCATAAAGAGTGGGACGTGCCCTCTTATCATCACTTCCTCTGCTTTGATAATCACACACACACACACACACACACACACACACACACACACACACACACACACACACACACACACACACACACACACACACACACACACACACACACACAGAACATTTGACATTTCTATGAAAGATGGAGTATGAATGGTGTCTTTTTCTGTCGTTTCCCAGCTGGAGTCCGTCTCTACTTCCCTCTCTCCTTCCTGTCCTCCTCCTCCTCCTCCTCCTCCTCCTCCTCCTCCTCCTCCTCCTCCTCCTCCTCCTCTTCTGTCACTCATTCACTCCATCCTTGTTGTTCTAACCTCTCCAGAAGTTCCTACAGCCTCACCTCCATCCACTTCCTCTCTCTAGCTTCTCTCCATCAATCATTAAGTCCATTTTTGTCTTTTCATTCTTGGTTGCAGGAGGATGAAAGTTGTACCAGGACTGAATAACAACAGAGATCATATATATCACAATAAATAACATCAATCAACAGAACAGCTCATAAACAATGTTTAACGTGTTTGTCAAGTGTCAAATTCTGGCAAATCCTGGTCGTCTTGCTTGGACCTGTTTCAAACAAAACCCTTCAAATAACTTCACTGCATTTTATCTTAATTTGTCTTGAAACCAAACTGAAGCTAAAAGTGAGGGTGTGTTATCCTGCCAACGTCAACACGCTCTCATATCTGCTACGACAACATACAGAAGCAGGCGGCGAGAAAAATAATATATCAGCCAGCAGCTATTTCCGACCGTTTCCACTCCTCCCTGCCTCCATTCATCCGTCATCCCTCCTTTTTTTATTCTGGTTTCAATGTGACATCAACTTTATCCCCTTCTGCCTCGTTCTCTCTCCTCACTCAGCGCTGAATCACTCCTATTAAGGTCAGATTTGTCTCCCCCTCTCTCCCTCTCTCTCTTTCTCCCCCTCTTTGCTCATTTTCCTGCCCAGTACACATAATGAATGACTGAAAAATGTGCACTGTGTGTCAGCGCTTGTGTGTTTGTGCGAGCGGACACAGTTTCAGAGGCGACGTTTAACCCTGAAAGCGAAAAGGGAGCAGAGAGAAACGGGAGGCCGATGAGTAGACGGTGACAGAAGTACGAGTCGTTAAAGATGACGGAGGGATGAATGACCGCGACTGTCGACCCCTCGAAAACGGACGACCGGAGAGCCGAAGAGGACAAAAGGGTTTGAATTAAGAAACAGAAAGAAAGAAATCCCCCCTCAGAAAGAGGGCCACTATTAGAAGATGTGATCAAAACATGCGGTCGACTGAGTCAGAGAAATTAAACAGCAGCGAACAGAAAGAGAAAGAGGACGACATGAATCACTTTAATGGTGATGACAACATGTAAAGCTGACAGTGAAGCACATTCAGGCTCGAACACTTTATATTATGACAGAATCTAATGACTTCATCTCATTGTTTTGTTCCACGAGACAAACCAGCACAATCCTGCTTTATATAAAACCGAGGGACACTTGAGATTAAACACAAGTTTGGTGGGAAAGTGCAGAGAGCCGAACGATATCAGCGACTGGTGAAGGAAGTAAATATTGACAGGAACACAACTTCAGTGAGATGTTGGTTACAGCTTATTAAAGACACACTGTGGAATTATTTCTCCCATCTAGTGGTTAAATGTTATTTTGCATCCAAATGAATACTGCTCTCTAGCGCCTCGCGTTTTCAAACGTGCGTTGCAGCCTGTTGGAACTACGGCAGGCGGGATGTGTCAAGATTCAAGAAGCTGTGACAACAACATGTCTTCAAACAGCACTTCATCAAGTTTAGTTTCGGGTGATGAGGTACGTTATTTCAAACAGACTTCAAACTGCAGCTGACGAGCGCGTCTGGCTAAGCTCCTTCTCCGTTCCACAGTCACGCTGGCTCTGAGTGAAAACGCCTTTAGCCTTATCTGTACCACGTAGAGCTTTTTGTCCCTCTCACCAGTTCATCGTTTTTTATAGAGCGGAAGGACATGGAAGCCTCCGTATGAAAAACTTCCCATAAGGAATGAATGGGACGGGGTCAAAAAAGTCTCAAAATCATCGACGTTTTTCAAACATCTCCTGCTCTGGCAGACTTTGACCTAGAGACACCATTCAAACTTTAAAATGTAGGCACAAGTCTTATCTATTTGAGTTGTATTTGAACTTTCTTTCTACGATGTTTAGTTTTTGAACGGTGACCCTTAATTGATCATGAGTGATTTCGAAAAAATTCAGGATTTTCAATGTGTGTGTATTGCGGAATGTTCGCGCAGCACCAACTGGCAGAGTGGGGGAGCCTGAAAAAAACTCTCCGAAAATGTTTCTTTAGATGACGATCCTAGCCACAGATTTCACACTACAATAGTGATATTTTCCAAGAACGTAGCCACACTTGTCTTCTGTCTGGCAACGTGTCCACTTTATCGGGAGGATGTACGGTTTTTGAATTATCTGCGTCTAACCGACACAAACTCCAGCAACTGCCCCATAAGCCCCAATGTTAAACGGGAAGAGGATTTTGGGAGAAAAGCAGAAACTTTATCACAATGTGTGATTCTTCCCTCAGGAGGAGAAGTGAGATTGTTGGCAGAGATCATTTTACACCAATGAGGACTTATTTATGAATGAAGACGCTGATTTGAGGTAATAAATTACTTAAAACACGACACAGTGGACCTTTAATACGGTAAATAATCGTTACAGTTGGCGGCTTTAGTCCCAAATAACCTGATACGGCTGATGACGATCAATAAAAGCCTTAGTCTGCTGGTTTGCATACGCTCCAACTAGATTAAACTGCCGATTAATCCCAGATTGTGTCTTTAAATTCCTTGTTTCTTCTGCGCCAACAGCCCAAAACCTTCTCAGCAAAGAGAGCAAGTGTCACTTCTCGTCTTGTACGAAATGATAAAGCACGTCTCTGCCAAAATAGTTGCGTAAAAACATTGGTACGTAGATAATAAGATGGATAATTCCTCATTGATAATAAACCATGTTAACATTTAGCATACCAGCTTGTTTAATCCATGCTAACCGTTAGCTAACTGCTAACCTGCTCCACAACACGAAGAGTGACGGCTTTGTTTCGGGCCTCAAGGTTTTTAATGAAGTATTGATGAAAAAAAAACTAGTCCAAAGATTTAATTGCGGAGCCGTTTCATCGGCGGCTAACAAGCAGCAACAAAAAGAGACGGAACAAAGAAGAATTTAGGAGGGAGAAAGGGTGACACAGAGGAATGTTTGATGAGATGGTTTGATGTCCGTCGTATCTATCTTTATCGCACTTTATTTCCATCATTACTGTGTCAGTCAGACGCTCGACAGAGGAGTCTTTGTGGCGGGACAGAGTCAGACAGTCAGAGAGAGAAGAGAGAGAAAAGGGGGAGAGAGAGGGGAGAAAGAGAAGGGAGAAAAGATGGGGAGGGTGATTACGCTGCGAGGGTGTGAGGGAAATACAGCGAATGAGAGATCGTATCTTTTAAAAAGTCTCACACACACTTTCAAAGAGCTGTCTGCTTGACTGGAAGTTGAACAGCGGGCCACACACACACACACACACACAGGCAGGGTGAGGAACAAAAACAAAACAACAGTGGAATTGTCTGCACGGAGCCAAAATCGAAGACAAAAACACACACGGGAGAGATGTTTCCATGCTCGTCATGCAGCTCGTAAAAAAAAAAAAAAAACAGAAATTGGCAGAGAACACACTGATTATAATCACACACACACACACACACACACCTACAGGCAGGCGGACAGGACGGAAAGATAAAGTCTGTCATGTTCATGTAATCCATGAAGCTGTCTTGTCTTGATCTACTCAGACTTCTGATCAGAGCTACCGCTGGTTATCAGATGCTAAAATCCATCTATTACCCATAATGCTCAGTGCTGGGGGGTCATTTCCTGGTGTTTTTCACATGTTTATGCTGTTAATCTGATGTAAGACTCAAATTTAAGACATTTTTAGACCTATGTATTGTTTTCTGTTGCTCTTCTGATTATTGGACTATCATATTGTCCATATTATACAGACATTGGACTTTTTATTAACCCATGATCGGATCTATTCGCTGTTCGAGGAGGGAATTTGCTCTTTATTCCTCACATTTCTAAAGGCCCAGCCCGCCCAAACTGATCTAACTAATAAAACTGATTGATAAAACAGCATGCGTGACCTCAAATCACATCATGAACACATCATCAAGAGTACAACTGACAGGCAACTGACCAGAAACCAGAAAACATGATAGAAAGACAAAACAAAGACAGAGGGACATGTGAATCTATGTGACTACAGCAAATTTAGATTTACGTCTGATAAAAAGTTGCACCTGGCTGATTGGAGTCTGTTTGCACTTTCATCATCAGAAGCTCAGTGATTGTTAGCTTACTGCGTCATAGCCTCCAGAAATGTAATGTTAAGTTCCACCTGACATCAAACTTTTAAATTAAACTTCTTCGAACGTGCCTCTCGTGTGAGTTCAGGAGCTTCACTCCCGAAAAAAATCCTGTCAGAAACTGTTGGTGTTCTCCAAACAGAGAGCCGGCTGGCACTTTCAAGGTAGCTCTGACTCTCAAACCACATCAATCGCAGGAAGCGTTCGGTCGGGGGGGCAGTTGGCACCACGCTCGCTCTTACGCACGGCGAACAATGGAGCCGCCTCGACACACTGGATGTGAGTGTGTGTGTGCGTCTGTGTATGGCTCTTTAATTGTGTTTGTCCTGTAGGGAAACCTGCCAACGCAACAGGAAATTAAGAGCACGTGACGCCGAGAAAACATCTGAATCTCTCTAGTAAGAAGTCCGTCTTTAGGAAACTTTAAAAGTGCCCTATTGTGCCGACTTTAAAGGATGTTTAAAGGGCCAGTTCACCCGATTTTAAACAAGAAAAAACAAATGTTTTCACTTATATCAGGAGGTATCAGTGAAGATATTTGTGGTTTTATGGAGTTGGAAGGATTTAATTCATGGTGCTTGTTTGACACAGTTTCTAAGAACATCTGGTCGATCGACAGGAAATTAAATGCCAACTGTTTTGATATTTGATTGATCATTTCAGTCATTTTTCATTCTCTGGTTCCAGCTTCTGTCATGTGATGACTTGTTGTTGTGTATATCTTTATGTTCTGGACTGTGATTAGGATGAAACAAACCGTCTGATTTGCTTGTTTTACTTGTTTCCTGTTTTATTTTGGTAGAATCCTCCTCATATGTCATGATTTACATTCCACTTCCTGTCTTTGTGTTCTTCCTTAGTTTCACCTGTTTTTCACTAGTCTTGCCTCTTCTGTGTTTTTTAAATCTGTGTCTTACCGTTTGTTTCCAGTCTCTTCCCTGGTCGAGTTTTATCTTCCTGTGTTTGCTGCAGGTGGCCTCGTGGGATCCTGGTTAGTAGTTGGTTTTAGTTTTGTGTGGTCTTCCTGCTTTTGTTGCTTCTTTTATTGTCCGCCTTTTTGAATCCTAAACGATCCTAGATTACTTTTCTAGCTTCACACAGTGTTCAGGGAGTTTATTTTCCTCTGAGAACAGCTTGTTTATTCACTGACAGAACCAATAAATACTTCTGAAAATATCAAAATTCAGAGTTTGATTTTCTTCTCCGAATCTACATAGTGCCCTTTTAACTGCAGATTAATCGATAATGCGTTAGTTGCTGCCCTAAATGACAACTTTAAATGCTTTAAATGTTAAAAGCACAAATTCATAATATAATCATCTGCATGTAGCTGAGATAAACTGGATGAACTGAAGAGGAAGTCGTCGAGGGAAGGAGGGGAAAGACACTTAAATGCTAAAGTTTTGAATCATATCATCCACGTTTTAGAAAAGATTTAATTCTGGTGTAGACGAACACAAATTAAGTATCAAATGGCTCCATTTGAGTTATGATTGTGGTGCTCTCTGCTGCTTCATTTTGGTGGATTGACCCTTTAAGTGTCTCTGTAAACAAACACCTGAAATCACTGGAGGTGCAGAAAGCCTAATACAGCGCTGCAGGGCTGCAGTGTGATGACACACATATTTGTCTTTTACTGGAGGCGGAAGGATTATGATGAAGAGAAGACCTCACCTGAAGAACATCAGCACACACACACACACACACACACACACACACACACACACACACACACACACACACACACACACACACACACACATTCCCAACTGAAGCCTATATTGTGCTCTAATAATAGGCTGCAGCGACAGACAAACATCCCCTGTTCTGTTCCTCTGTCATCTCCTCCTTCCTCTTCTTCACCTCCGTTCTCTTCTCAATTTAAAAACCTCCTTCCTCTTTTTCCACGGTCTAGCCCTCCTTCCTGCTCTCCTCCTCCTCCTCCTCCTCCTCCTCCTCCTCGATCTTCCTGGGAATTTTGGATCTCTCCCTCCTTCCCGTCATGTAATCCCTTATTGGTCTTTTTCCATCTCTCTCCCCTTCCCTTCACCTGTCATTACAGACTCCTTTCCACTGTCACACACCTGAGGAATGAAACACACATACCTTCACACACACACACACACACACACACACACACACACGCCTTCGATCACACAGCCGACTGTACAAGACAGCGGTGGATTGTGCTGAACTGGGTATGACCTCATCGGATGATTCGTTTTCTTCCTACAGTTAATCAGGTAGCTGTCACTCCTCTTATATTACTTTCCCGCCTCCTTCGCCTCCGTCCACAGCGTGTAGACAGACGAGGAGCCAGGCATGTACAGGTACAGATGTATAGGTATGGAAAATAATGAGGTGAAACTGTTTGGACATGTTTCAGTGCATTTCAAACGCGAGACGAGTGCAAGTGAGAGATTTATGCTGCAACCTCGGTACAGGAGAGAGAACAGTGCATTCAAAAATTTCAAATTACAAGAGCGATATTTACTTCTAGAAACAGTGAGCTTCATCTTCTTATCCTAAACTAATTTCACTCTTTTTTGGAGGACTTCCAATATGAAGTGCTCTGAGTTTGATTCAGCAAAGATGTGAAGGGGACTGTGAAGATGCAGAGAGAGAAAGTGGAAGAAGGAAAAGAGGAAGACAGAGGAGATGTCCTTACACTCTTAGAAATAAAAGTTCTAAGTAGAACCATATAAGGTTCTTCGGCTTGTCCTCATAGGAGAACCCTTTTTGGCTCCAGGTGGAACCTTTTATAAAGGTTCCACCTGGAACCCTTTGGAGGGTTCTACCTAGAACCCAACATAAAGGGTTATACCTAGAACTGTGTGTGTAAGGTTCCACCCAGAACCCCCCATGAGAGGTTCTACAAAGAACCCACACAGGATCTTATACCCATGCTTTCAACAATCCCTGAAGAACTCTTTCTCCAAAAAAGGGTTCTCTGGATTAAAATGGTTCTTACTGGAACAGTTAGTGTTACCAAGAACCCTTTTAAAACCCTTTATTCAGGAAAGGGTTTTTAAAGGGTTCTCTGAATCAAAATGGTTCTTACTGGAACCGTTAGTGTTACCAAGAACCCTTTTAAAACCCTTTATTCAGGAAAGGGTTTTTAAAGGGTTCTCTGGATCAAAATGGTTCTTACTGGAACCGTTAGTGTTACCAAGAACCCTTTTAAAACCCTTTATTCAGGAAAGGGTTTTTAAAGGGTTCTCTGGATAAAAATGGTTCTTACTGGAACCGTTAGTGTTACCAAGAACCCTTTTAGAACCCTTTATTCAGGAAAGGGTTTTTAAAGGGTTCTCCGGATCAAAATGGTTCTTACTGGAACCGTTAGTGTTCCCAAGAACCCTTTTAAAACCCTTTATTCAGGAAAGGGTTTTTAAAGGGTTCTCTGGATCAGAATGGTTCTTACTGGAACCGTTAGTGCTACCAAGAACCCTTTTAAAACCCTTTATTCAGGAAAGGGTTTTTAAAGGGTTCTCTGGATAAAAATGGTTCTTACTGGAACCGTTAGTGTTACCAAGAACCCTTTTAAAACCCTTTATTCAGGAAAGGGTTTTTCAGAAGCAAATGGTTCCAGGTAGAACCTCAGCCCTTGTAGAAGAACCCTTTTGGAACCCTTATTTCTAAGAGTGTACCTTCAAATGATTGGGTGGTTCAGATATAGAAACACAGCAGGAGGAAGAGGAGGTGTGAGTCAGCTGATGCTCTTCATTTTAAAGTCTGACACGAGGAATGAGAAGAAGAAGGAATCGTCGGACAGGGAGAAAGAAAATAAGAGGACGTGAAATAGTTCTGAATCAAACAATGTAAAAGTAGTTTTAAGGACGTCGGTAGGACTGCAGAGACCCTCCTGCTTCAGAGTCCAGTCAGATGTGTTTCACACAGTGTTGGGTGGAGCAGTCGGTGCTTGGTACACCTGCTCTCTGATAAACCGACACTGACGGAGGCTGTACAGAATATTTACTGCCCGCTGAATTCCACACCATCATTATTTTCTCAATCTGAATGTCCACAGAGCTGCTTCATGTTCTGGACTCGCAGCAAACCTCTGAGTATCCGCTCAGTCATGTGTTGGCAGCTGCTCATCCATATTTATGGTCCTGGCTGTATGCACGGGGACGTTATCATGCTGAAACAGGAAAGGGCCTTCCCCAAACTGTTACCACAAAACATCTGAGCACTGTGGCATCTAGTCTCCAGTGTACATCAGTTTGGAGCCACAGGTGTACACTCACTTCAGGCTAGAGCACTAGGTGTGTGCGACATCGACATTTTGGGGAAAGAGCTGATTTGCTTTCTTGCCGAGAGTTTCAGGAAAAGACGCCACCCTTGTGTCTGAGGGACCACTAACAGCTGTTTAGCTTAGCTTAGCACAAAGACAGTAAACAGGGTGAGACAGTTAGCCTAGCTCTATTCAAAAGTAACACAACCACCTCTGTCAGCATCTCTTTATAGCATGTTGTTCAGTCTCTACAGACGTGTGAAGCAAAACTGCAAACTTCCTCGTCCTGTTTGCAGTGTTTGTGCTAAGCTAATTTACCTTAGCTGCTGGCTGTAGGTTCATATTTAGCAATCCAGACATGAGTGATATGAATCTTATCATCTAACTCTGAGCAAGAAAGTCATAGTTTAGTCTATATATAGATAGAGAGAGGGAGGGAGAGAGAGGAGTGAGGGGTAATACAACGAGCGGGTTGAGACAGGTTAACTGACATTCCGATCTCTCCCTCCTCTCTTTCTCTTTCATTCAGGCAGAGGTGGTGGTGGGGGGTTGGCAAGAGGTGTGTGTGTGTGTGAGTGTGTGAGTGTGTGTGTGTGTGAGTGTGTGTGTGGTGGGGTCTTCAACACACTCTCTTGAGCCCTGTCACCAACACACACTCATAAAAACTCTGGCATTAGCCCACCTACATTCCTTCAAGAGAAAATTGCAACCTGGTAACTAGAGACCCTGCCCCCTCCTCCCCCTCCTCCCCTCTCTCTCCCTCCTCCCTCTCCTCCCTCTCTCTCCCTCTCTCTCTCTCTCTCTCTCTGCTGAGTTTTTGTGCCACCCAGAAAATATTTTGATGCGATTGTAAATCGTAAAACATTTTGTTGTAACGACGACACACTGCAGGAACGCAGCGTCGAATTAAATGCGTGGAGAAGTTGTCTCTCATTCGGACACGAAAACAACGCAGGTCAACTTGCACAACACTGCTGGAAACTCATACAAGAAGACCAGATGACTCATAAACATCTGAGGCTTCATTATAAAGGAATTTAACCTTTATTTAATTAATTCATTCATTCTTTTGTCTATAAAATGTCCATGACATGACGTTAAAAAAGACACATATCACAACTCTAAGTCTGTACGAGCAAAGGTAAACTTTAGTTTGGGCGATACACTCTTAGAAATAAAAGTTCTAAGTAGAACCATATAAGGTTCTTCGGCTTGTCCTCATAGGAGAACCCTTTTTGGCTCCAGGTAGAACCTTTTATAAAGGTGGAGGGTTCTACCTAGAACCCAACATAAAGGGTTATACCTAGAACTGTGTGTGTAAGGTTCCACCCAGAACCCCCCATGAGAGGTTCTACAAAGAACCCATACAGGATCTTCTACCCATGCTTTCAACAATCCCTGAAGAGCTCTTTCTCCAAAAAAGGGTTCTCTGGATCAAAATGGTTCTTACTGGAACCGTTAGTGTTACCAAGAACCCTTTTAAAACCCTTTATTCAGGAAAGGGTTTTTAAAGGGTTCTCTGGATCAAAATGGTTCTTACTGGAACCGTTAGTGTTACCAAGAACCCTTTTAAAACCCTTTATTCAGGAAAGGGTTTTTAAAGGGTTCTCTGGATCAAAATGGTTCTTACTGGAACCGTTAGTGTTAACAAGAACCCTTTTAAAACCCTTTATTCAGGAAAGGGTTTTTAAAGGGTTCTCTGGGTCAAAATGGTTCTTACTGGAACCGTTAGTGTCACCAAGAACCCTTTTAAAACTCTTTATTCAGGAAAGGGCTTTTAAAGGGTTCTCTGGATCAAAAGGGTTCTCACTGGAACCGTTAGTGTCACCAAGAACCATTTTAAAACCCTTTATTCAGGAAAGGGTTTTTAAAGGGTTCTCTGGATCAAAACGGTTCTTACTGGAACCATTAGTGTTACCAAGAACCCTTGAAAAACTGTTTCTCCAGGAAAAGGGTTTTTCAGAAGCAAATGGTTCCAGGTAGAACCTCAGCCCTGGTAGAAGAACCCTTTTGGAACCCTTATTTCTAAGAGTGTACTGACATTACAAACTGTAGTCTAAATGTTTGTTTTTAACAGAATCAATGCACATAACAGTTAGAACTGTCAGCATCCTTTACCTCTAAATATACTGTATTATAAAGGCACAGTGGAAACAAAAGGACGTTTAGCTGCAGGTCCTCGTCATCCACTCAGAGCTGAACGATTGTGAGAACTCTGAGAGCTCTGACGGTTCTCATTTTGTTCTATCAAAACGTTTCATTCTTTCTTTTATTGCTGCCACAAGGTAAACAGGATTATAAAAGGCTTTTAACAAGCTACGCACACACACCCACACACACTGACAGTCACAGCTCCCTGCTTCTCTATTGAGACCTTCAAACCCAGATAGAGTGAGAGGAAAAAGAAAAAGAGAGAGAGAGGGAGGGAGGGAGGGAATAAAGTAAAGAGCGAGGAGAAAAGGGAGGACAGATAGACACAGTGAATGTCTCAGTGCCGATGAATGAGGAGGGCACTCGAGCAGGAGAGCCTCGGCACAAAAGAGCCGCATTCACTCACATAAAAGGTCGTTCAAGAGCGACGTTCAGAAACACAAAAAGGTTAACTCGGAGCACAGAGCCGAGCTTTTTCTGTACTCAGTGTGAGTAGTGTGCTACACATCTATATGTGAGTGTGTGTCAAGCAAACTACAGCATCTCTACATGAACCGATGTTTGAGGTTAGCTACTCAACCAGTCGCTAGATTTACTACGTTCATTATCAGAGAGGACGAGGCCGAACAGATTATCACAAAGCAGGATGAGAGTTTAACAGCAGCCACGACAGACGATTGTGAAGGAGACTGTGCCTAAAAATCCAATCTGCTGAGATTAATGACAGTGATAATAGTTGGAGCATAGGATTTAACACTTCCAAGTTCACAGCGACAGGTCCTTTAAGTTTCTAGAAAACCAGGATCATTCTGGTTTCGAGACTGAAAACCTTCCGCTGTACTGGAAAACTTTCAAGGGAGTGTCCTGAGAATTTGGAAAGCAATCTTCAGTCCGGTGTATCGATGAAACATTGACAGACCTCGTGACAATCTCCCAGGGAGGAACTGTGAGAACCACAACAGCAATTAAAAACCCAACAAAGCTAACGACTTTAGAGTCCAAACCCTGGCGTAACCTCCCTTTAACACCTCCTGTTCAAATTGCCAAAAGGAAATGTTGACAGTCTACAACCAGAGCAAACAATCTGAAACCTCGCGCTCCATTTTCAAACGACAACAATCACACGACTGAATGAAATATCCAAATATCACAACATAAAATGAGTGTTTTCTGTCTGAAAGGTACAAACAGAGGAAGATACAGCAGCTGAAAGGTTGCCGGTCCATTTACACGATGCAACGCAGAACTTCTAGAACCAAAATAGCAATTACACCTGAACTAAGCTAGCCTGCAGGCTAAAGGCTAAACTGTCCAAACGCTGTGATATCCTCCCTTTACCACCTTCTTTGCAAAGCTGACGTCTAAAACCGGAGGAAACAATCAACAACTTTCTGGCACCGCAGCACTCAGAGAGAAAACACCGATCCAAACACAGCACTTTAATGATTCTTACCTGTCCGAGGTCCAGAGTGACGTTCACCTCGTTGAACTCGGTGCTGCGGGACAGAGGCGGGCTCTGCCACCATCGCTCCGTCCCGTCGATGGCGTTGGTGATGGGGTGGGCGCGATCGCTGTCGCCCTGGCTGCAGATGTCGCAGTACTGGCCCTGAGGAGGCAGAGACACCAACGGTTTAATCCTTCAGTTCAGCCTGAAACTTTACAATGTACGACCAAAACACCATGTTCACACCATGTTTGAGTCCACAGCTGTGTGATGAAACGCTCATTTAATGTCAAAGAGGACAAACAAAAGCTCCAGTGAGTAGCTTTAACGGGAGATGAGGAAGTAATCAGTGCTGTAGTCTCGATGGAAAAAGGCACTTTATTGTGAGGAATAACTTTTTATTCTCAGAGACATTTGTTTGTGAGTAACCTACATTGATTAACGTGGGATTTAAGTTACAGTCCGGCCTCGTTAAACCCCCAAAAAGAGCAGCACAATGTCTCGGAGTCACAGTAAACTTCGATGAAAAGAGGAGATTTCTTTCACGACTGTTTGTCCCCGAAGCTACCTGGGTCAAGTTTCGTATATTCCTGCAGAGAGGCGACTCCACTCGGGTTACTGTAACACCGAGGCTCCAGCTTGTATTGGATTTCTTCTGCTAGTAGGTTTGTTCAGTTTATTTAGTTTTGTGCTAAATAGTTGGTTTTTATACGGTTTTTCAGATAACCTTCAGACGACGGTCGTTTACCTTCATTTCCCTGCACTCAGCTGCTGATTGGAGGTGATTTACTGCCGTCTTTAATGTTTTCAAAGAAAGATTTCTTGATTTGTTGACCCGGAAATTAGCTTAATTTGATGGTCACTAGTCTCTTATTCAGTGCAGCAGTGTGTCTTTTTCAGTGGAACACAACTAAATGCTAAAATAACGGTATTTAGGGAATTAATTAAGTCATTTGAGGGCAAGAATTTATTAACTCAAGACTACAAACGACTAAACTGTGGAGCTAAATTCTCAAACAAATGACTTTTAGGGAGTGTTTTGTAATTCTAAGTGCACGGATAATAAAATTTGAGAGACCCTGAGAGGTTGATTGACAGGTGAGGTGCAGAGAGGAAGACGGGGAGGTCAGGAGAAGAGGGCGGGAACCTCTGACCTCGGCGACCTGCAGCGATAACATCTCCTGACCCGGGCTTTTGTTCAGGTCCCTGCTTGTTTGGTTTATGCTAACGCTTACATAGCCCAGCGGTGATTGGGTTAAATGCTCGGACAAACCAACCCGGATTAGCTGAGAAAGAAGAGGCTTTAGGGTTCCTAAAGAGGTGGAGGGGCCGCTTTAAGTGGACGTGTCCACCTGTGCTTGAGCCCAAATTATCAAAGAAGGAAACTTTTGGGGGATTTCTGAACATGTTGACCTGCAGTATGAGCTGTGTTTGTGTCACCTCGACCTAAATATGATGCAAAAGATCTCACTGTTCCATCCTCTCTTGACATTTCCTCTTAAAAGCAAGCATGACAACATAAACGCCATCTGGAAATGAACATGTAGAGCACTTTCTTATTCATCTTCCTCCCCTTCCTCTTTGAGATGAGTAAGAAAAACTCTCTGACTGAGGAATCCATGTCCTCCGGGCAGAACCAGAGCGTAACTCAGTCAACATCTGCTGCTATATGTAGTTTTTCACTCTCTCTATTTCAACAGGTACACTCTTAGAAATAAGGGTTCCAAAAGGGTTCTTCTACAAGGGCTGAGGTTCTACCTGGAACCATTTGCTTCTGAAAAACCCTTTCCCGAAGAAACGTTTTTTCAAGGTTTCTTGGTAACATTAACGGTTCCAGTAAGAACCATTTTTATCCAGAGAACCCTTTAAAAACCCTTTCCTGAATAAAGGGTTTTAAAAGGGTTCTTGGTAACACTAACGGTTCCAGTAAGAACCACTTTTATCCAGAGAACCCTTTAAAAACCCTTTCCTGAATAAAGGGTTTTAAAAGGGTTCTTGGAAACACTAACAGTTCCAGTGAGAACCATTTTGATCCAGAGAACCCTTTAAAAACCCTTTCCTGAATAAAGGGTTTTAAAAGGGTTCTTGGTAACACTAACGGTTCCAGTAAGAACCATTTTGATCCAGAGAACCCTTTAAAAACCCTTTCCTGAATAAAGGGTTTTAAAAGGGTTCTTGGTAACACTAACGGTTCCAGTAAGAACCATTCTGATCCAGAGAACCCTTTAAAAACCCTTTCCTGAATAAAGGGTTTTAAAAGGGTTCTTGGTAACACTAACGGTTCCAGTAAGAACCATTTTGATCCAGAGAACCCTTTAAAAACCCTTTCCTGAATAAAGGGTTTTAAAAGGGTTCTTGGTAACACTAACGGTTCCAGTAAGAACCATTCTGATCCAGAGAACCCTTTAAAAACCCTTTCCTGAATAAAGGGTTTTAAAAGGGTTCTTGGTAACACTAACGGTTCCAGTAAGAACCATTTTGATCCAGAGAACCCTTTATTGGAGAAAGAGTTCTTCAGGGATTGTTGAAAGCATGGGTATAAGATCCTGTGTGGGTTCTTTGTAGAACCTCTCATGGGGGGTTCTGGGTGGAACCTTACACACATAGTTCTAGGTATAACCCTTTATGTTGGGTTCTAGGTAGAACCCTCCAAAGGTTCCAGGTGGAGCCTTTATAAAAGGTTCTACCTGGAGCCAAAAAGGGTTCTCCTATGAGGACAAGCCGAAGAACCTTATATGGTTCTACTTAGAACTTTTATTTCTAAGAGTGTAGCTTTACTCGTACTTCCTCTCACTCCTTCCTCGTGCTTCAGTTCCTGATGACACCAGAGTTCAGTCGTCAGCTCAGATCAACCTGACGACCTCCCGGCCTCGTCAGGAGGGAAACCAGTTCACTGATATCTCCTACATGCAGCAGATATGGCTGACTGCCACCTCTGCAGCTCTACACTTCTCTCACAGCTCTCCAGACAAGCCCGAACACGCTTTAATTTACGATTTC
The DNA here is from genome assembly GCA_039737535.1 of Lagodon rhomboides. NCBI lineage: Eukaryota > Metazoa > Chordata > Actinopteri > Spariformes > Sparidae > Lagodon > Lagodon rhomboides. The sequence continues at coordinate 31,060,799 of CM077792.1, read as the reverse complement.
AATTCAAGGAGAAAAATCAGGGCATGGGAAGTGTGGAGGTTTGCTTTTCTACAGCATGTTTTGAATATCTATTGTGTGGTCGAACAAAGGCCTCAGGTTGGTGGAGTTTATCCGTGTCAGGTTACGAGATCTCTGGGTGATGAATCCTCAGAATTTAAACATCCAATTAAACAAATCACCACACGGATGTTTGTAGACGACAGTGTTTGTATTCAGCTAGTGAACAGAATATTATGGTACGGTTCCAGGTATAAAAGGGCGTCTGTGTCCTCCTGTTTTTCATTTATAATGTGAGGAAGCTGCGAGGGAAAATGATGCTCAGTATGTTGATGATGATGATGATGATGATGATGATGATGATGATGATGATGCTGCTTATTAAACCATTATATAAAAGCACATGTTCATTAGTGATGGCCGCTGTGGTTTAATCCCAGGTAATGAGGACAATTTAGTTTATTTATGCTTTGAGGAAAATTCCCTAACTCTTCTACTTCTTCTACACACACACACACACACACACACACACACACACACACACACACACACACACACACACACACACACACATTCCAGTGCTCCTCCTGCTGTTTTTAATTAATAAACACACTCTCACGTCTTGCTGTCAAATCAAAACAGGATTAACCTCGACAGAGAAAAGTGTGTGTGTGTGTGTGTGTGTGTGTGTGTGTGTGTGTGTGTGTGTGCTGTTCACCAACCCAACAAGTGGGCCGAGCCACAAAAGCCCAGCAAAGTGGGCTAAACCTCTTAGCCCCGAACACATAATGCACCGTTCCTCGAGCTAATGACCAGATTTCTTCAGGTTCATTTTGAAGATTTCCTGAACTAATTACGCATCGACTTCTCCACTTCAACCGAACCTGCAGGCGGATCAGCAGAGAGAGACGGGACGGAAAAACTTTGATGGGAGAATATTAAACCCTAATCCGACCGTGTGGAGGAGCTGAAGTGGGTCAGCTGTGGTCGGGAATCACGTCTGTGAGAGTTTAACAGCATTTTCACGAGCTGAACTTCAGTTAGTTACTCAGCTAAATATATCTTCTTCCTTTCTTTCTTCCATTTAAGGTGGTTAAATACTTGAAATCTCCCCTCAGGACACGAGCTTTTGTGTTTCATTCTCAGCCTCAGACCACCTGCTGTTCAGCTTCTACCTCTGCTGATCAATCCGTCCTCACCTCATCAACTTTTACAGCTTCATCTTTAAGTCTGATTTTGTTTGATTTACATCCTGAATTAGCAGATTTCTAAGCTCATCGCCAAAGGAAGCGCCGCTCGTCCCTTCAACCTCTCCCTAACAGAGCGGATGAACTCGGCCTGATTGGACGACACGGGTCAGTCACCGTGAGGAATGTGGGGAACAGGTGGGAGAGAAGAAAGAAGGCGATAGGCCGGCGTGTTATCGGCCGGAGGGTTGCTTTAATGGTTAACCCGTGAGACTGCAATAACCCCTTTGTGTGTTAACCAGCGATACCTGGAGGCTCGATTGTCAAACACACAATGGAGCCTGCCGCCGCCGCCGGCTTTCACAAACTCGTCACGCCGTTAAAAACCCATCTGTAAAAACAACCTCGTCGGTAGCTGAATTCCTCCGCGTCCGCTCACAAAGTGAAATGTTGCCTCTCCTTATATAAGTGGCCCTGTGTGTTAGGCGCTGCCAAGTCCTACAAAGGAAGCGGTGCATGAAATAATGACCTGGCAGAGCAGCTGGAGGTTCGTGCACACTGCTGACCCCCTCTGTTCGACTCTGCGCTCTGAATGCAGTCAAGTGTGCGTGTTGGCATCCGCCGTGCGATCCAACACAACACCGACCGATTGAAACATGCAGTTTGTGGAGCAGAGAGAGCGGCGGTGACTTAAGTTTAACGACTAAAATACTCTAAATCTGACAGTATGTCATTAAAACAGACAGATATTGCAACATTATGGGTATAAACAACAGGATTGGATCATTTTAAGCCAAAATAAAGTGTAAAACGAATGAAAAATGAGTGTTTAAAGTCACCAGACAGACACTTCAGTCACTGTATGTCACTGCTGAGCACCGCAGACACACTTGGAGCCTACAGGAATGTTTAAATAATGCAAAAAAATCGCTTTAAAACTCACATTTGATCAAAAAATCCCTGCAGAACAACAGGAGTTTTGCAGAAATCTCTTCAAATTCAAGTATATATCCATTTAAACGCTTTATAAGTCCCTACTGTAACATCACACACACACTACAGGAGTGTTATAAAGGTTAAAAAAGCTAATTAAAGTCATTTTAAGCACAAATAAAGTGTAAAACGAATGAAAAATTAGTGTTTAAAGTCACCAGACACACATAATACAGAGACTTCAGTCACTGTATGTCACTGCTGAGCACCGCAGACACACTTGGAGCCTACAGGAATGTTTAAATAATGCAAAAAAATCGCTTTAAAACTCACATTTGATCAACAAATCCCTGGCAGAACAACAGGAGTTCTGCAGAAATCTCTTCAAATTCAAGTATATATCCATTTTATAAGCTTTATAAGTCCCTACTGTAACATCACACACACACTACAGGAGTGTTATAAAGGTTTAAAAAAGTTAATTAAAGTCATTTTAAGCACCAAACATTGTGAGGAATAAACTGATTAAACCTCAAAATATAATAAGGAAAGTTTTTAACTAGTTCTCTGACTCCATGAGGTTCCATAAAGATCCACCACTGAGCAACAGGAGCGGGAATAAGATGCTCCTAGAGTCCGGTTCTGCTCACCTGGATGGTCTGGCTCGGGTCCCCGGACACCGGGCCTCCGACCAGCTTGCAGTACAGGTCGTGCACGGTCCTGCCGCCGTCCTCCTCCCCGCAGGTCGCGGTGGCGGTGATCTTGGTGCCCTCCGCCAGGTTGAAGTACGGCGGGTGGAGGCTGTAGCCGTTCAGCCCGTTGGTCGGCAGCTCCTGCGCCGACACGGAGCTCCGCAGCAGCAGCAGCGGCCACAGCAGCAGCAGCGCCGCCCGCGTCCGAGCGCGCCGAGCCGGGGAGAGCAGCGCAGCAGCAGCGAGCGGCGCCGGTCCGCTCGCCATCATCATCACCATCTCTCTCTCTCTTTCCACCTGTTCGCTCGATCCGCTCCGGGAATGAGTTTAAAAAAGAAAAAAAAGTTTAAAGGAAGGAATCAATCTGAGCAGAAGGAGAAGTAGCTACTGCATTTGTGGAGAGGAGATGTGCTGCGAGCTGGAGAAGGAAAAAGGAAGGAAGAGGGGAAGCTGGTTTGTAGTCCTGGAGAGCGGAGCGTCGAGGCTTTCTGTCCTCCTGCAGCCACCTAACTCACTCTGCTCTCACCCTCCCTCTCTCCCTCTCCCCCTGCCTCCCCCCTCCCTCCCTCTCTGCAGGCCCGGCCCCAGTGGCTGCTGGAGGAGGAGGGCGCACAGCCTCCATCACTGCTCGGTGTTTGACAGCGTTTTAAAACGTATCCACAGGTCACACTGGAGCTAAAGTGGAGAAATCATGTTAAAATATGAGTTTAGTGAAAGTGAAAGTCACCAAAAATGAGCAGAAGTCCTGAAGTATCTGATATTAAAGGTGCAATATGGAGGAATTTTACTTGAAAACATTAAAAAAATTAACTTTAAATATCAACAAAAGGTGAATAAATGACAGTTTTCACATTATGACTACTGAAGGTATGGATTCATTTGTGACAAGTTACCCTCAAACACTCCCAACCTGGACAGCTAACTGCACGGCTAACTGAGCTAACGTCAGCTAGAGTAGGCAGTGGGATTGTCACTACTTACAAGTTACCAAAAATGATCAGAAGTCCTAAAGTATCTGATATTAAAGGTGCAATATGGAGGAATTTTACTTGAAAACATTAAAAAATTAACTTTAAATATCAACAGGAGGTGAAGAAATGACAGTTTTGACACAAACACTCCCCTGGAACCCAGAGCTCCCAACCTGGACTGCTAGCTGCACAGCTAACTGAGCTAACGTTAGCTACAGCTGGCAGCAGGATGTCACTACTTACAAGTTACCAAAAATGAGCAGAAGTCCTAAAATATCTGATATTAAAGGTGCAATATGGAAGAATTTTACTTGAAAACATTAAAAAATTAACTTTAAATATCAACAGGAGGTTAATAAATGACAGTTTTCACATTATGACTACTGAAGGTATGGATTCATTTGTGACAAGTTACCCTCAAACACTCCCCTGGACTGCTAACTGCACGGCTAACTGAGCTAACGTTAGCTACAGCTGGCAGCAGGATGTCACTACTTACAACTTGTAAGTTACAAGTTACCAAAAATGATCAGAAGTCCTAAAGAATCTGATATTAAAGGTGCAATATGGAAGAATTTTACTTGAAAACATTAAAAAATTAACTTTAAATATCACCAGGTGGTGAAGAAATGACAGTTTTGACATTAGGTATGGATAAAAATGGTGACAAGTTACCCCCAAACACTCCCCTGGAACTCTGAGCTCCCAACCTGGACTGCTAGCTGCACAGCTAACTGAGCTAACGTTAGCTACAGTAGGCAGCAGGGTATGTCACTACTTACAAGCAACCAAAAATGAGCAAAAGTCCTAAAGTATCTGATATCAAAGGTGCAATATGGAGGAATTTTACTTGAAAACATTAAAAAATTCACTTTAAATATCAATAGGAGGTGAACAAATGACAGTTTTCACATTATGACTACTGAAGGTATGGATTAATTTGTGACAAGTTACCCCTGAACACTCCGAGCTCCCAACCTGGACTGCTAGCTGCACAGCTAACTGAGCTAACGTTAGCTACAGTAGGCAGCGGGGTTTGTCACTACTTACAAGTCACCAAAAATGAGCAGAAGTCCTAAAGTATCTGATATCAAAGGTGCAATATGGAGGAATTTTACTTGAAAACATTAAAAAATTAACTTTAAATATCAACAGGAGGTAAATAAAGACAAATCAAAGATACTGTACGTGGACTCAGGGTCGACTCAAAATTACTTTTTTCTAATCGATTGCAGATAAATTAATTTGTTAATGACTGATGCTGCATGTTATCTGCTGTAGTGACTGGAGTTTTAATCTGAATGTGATCCTTCTGGTTAATTTTATCTCTTTTGTTAAGTTTTTCCAGAGTCTATCACACCCGTTCCTCTCGTCCTTTTCTTTACTTCCTTCCATTCAACTTTCATTTCCCGTGCCTCTACCTTTTTCTCCTCAGTCTTTTCTCCCATTAATTCCCTTTTTTCCTTTCAAGCTTCCTCCCTTTTTCTTTCTTGATCTTTTCCCATCCTTCAAGCACTTCCTTTCTTTCTCTTTTTGTTCTGTTAACAGATATATCGGGTCGGACAATATTATCTACTGATATGAAACCTTATTTTTTAAGAGGTTATAATGCAGAAAAAGATGCTTTGGTCATTTTTAATTATTAAAGTCCCAGTGAAGTTTACTCATTTAACTCCTGTTTCCTCCCCATCGATCCACCTTGTGAGATAAACTTTATTTCCTTTACTCTCTCGTTCATCTGACATTCCTGCATCGCACCCACCAAGTGGCAGAACAACAAATGGGGAAATCAAACCACACAGAGACACACAGACAGTCGACCCTCAAACACACACACACTTATAAAAACACACTGACAGGTGCTCTCCACAAACACACAAACACAAACACACACATGGCCACACACTCTGTAAGCTGACAGGACAAAGAAGAATAACAACATATAATAAGAACAAGACATCTGTGGAATCACAAACTTGATATACATTTTGTTTCATCTGAATATCTTTATTAGAAGTTTGTATTTTAAATGTGGACGAATGCGTTTGATGTGGTTGAGAAGTAGAAATGTGGAATTATGACACTTCTTTTTAGTTTTTAATCTATTTAAAATGAGGCTTCCAAACGGTAGTGACATCATGATGCACTCTTAGAAATAAAAGTTCTAAGTAGAACCATATAAGGTTCTTCGGCTTGTCCTCATAGGAGAACCCTTTTTGGCTCCAGGTTGAACCTTTTATAAAGGTTCCACCTGGAACCTTTAAGGGTTCTACCTAGAACCCAACATAAAGGGTTATACCTAGAACTGTGTGTGTAAGGTTCCACCCAGAACCCCCCATGAGAGGTTCTACAAAGAACCCACACAGGATCTTATACCCATGCTTTCAACAATCCCTGAAGAACTCTTTCTCCAAAAAAGGGTTCTCTGGATCAAAATGGTTCTTACTGGAACCGTTAGTGTTACCAAGAACCCTTTTAAAACCCTTTATTCAGGAAAGGGTTTTAAAAGGGTTCTCTGGATCAAAATGGTTCTTACTGGAACTGTTGGTGTGACCAAGAACCCTTTTAAAACCCTTTATTCAGGAAAGGGTTTTTAAAGGGTTCTCTGGATCAAAATGGTTCTTACTGGAACCGTTAGTGTTACCGAGAACCCTTTTAAAACCCTTTATTCAGGAAAGGGTTTTTAAAGGGTTCTCTGGATCAAAATGGTTCTTACTGGAACCGTTAGTGTTACCAAGAACCCTTTTAAAACCCTTTATTCAGGAAAGGGTTTTTAAAGGGTTCTCTGGATCAAAATGGTTCTTACTGGAACCGTTAGTGTTACCAAGAACCCTTGAAAAACCGTTTCTTCGGGAAAGGGTTTTTCAGAAGCAAATGGTTCCAGGTAGAACCTCAGCCCTTGTAGAAGAACCCTTTTGGAACCCTTATTTTTAAGAGTGTAGTGTTTTTTGGTGGGACAACAAGTTTTTTGCGTCCCCTGGAAACAGCTTCCGTTGTCGACTGTGCTACCTGCCGTGTCTCAGTTTTTGGGTGATAATGCAAACAGTTTGAGGTTGTTAGCACCACAAGTCTGTTCAGGAGGTTCTGCGTATACGAATATGTGCGACTGTGCGGTTTGTCTGCTTAAACTCCAGGAGACAGGAGGCGGCCTGTCATTCTTCTTCTGCGCCTCCTCCCTCTGTCGCTCTGTAATCTCCGTGGTCTCTTCTCCCCGGGAGCTGTCACACTGTCCCATACAGACCTTCGTCTTCCTCCTGCTGCTGCTGTCGCTCAGCGAGCGGCTCGATGTAAATGTGCGAGAGACAAACAGACGGTCGGTCCACTCAGTATTCCATCTCGACAACACACTCGCCTAAAGTCTAAATGGTTCATGTCACAGAAGAAAAGGCTCCAGAATAATCCTCTTTTGCTCGACAATCTTCAGTGTGAATCCACCGGGAGCTGCCGTCCTCCGTCTGAATAAGTTGTCCTCTCTCAGCTTCTTTCTCCTTTTTCTTCAGTGTATCTGCAGACGTGTGAGGATGGATGTTGTTGAGATGACTTGTTTCTCATTTTAAAAACTTCTGTTACGAATCTAATGTTGTTCTTGTTGACAGTCAGGGATGGATTAAAAGTTTCTGGTCACAGTGTCTCGATGATGTTAGCATGTTAGCTCGACTTAGCTACTCCGCCCAGGAGTAGTCTCACAGATACACTAGCATGGCTGTAATCTCCAAACTTTGTTCATCTGTTGTAGCTCAAATGCACGTAGGTCAGTTTTACTTCCCACATCTGAACTGAAACAAACTCAGCGTTACAAGTTCAGGCACATTTTCTGGAGATGTCAGAGTAAATTTATGGATGAAGCTCTTTTTACAAGCTGCATGAAAGTGAGTTCAACTTGTATAAGAGTATATATGCAGTAAGTATAATATTAAAGAGTGTATGAAGAATCTTACAAGTACAGTTATGTGTAAAACATTAACAAAACCTAAAATTCAGAGTACAAGAAATCACTTCAGGTTAAAAATATAAAAACATCCCCTACAAAGCCTCCCGCTGCATACACACAGTCTTGTTACTTGGGCTAAAGTGTGTACACCTCTGGGGAACACCTGAGCAGCTGTGTGTGTGTGTGTGTGTGTGTGTGTGTGTGTGTGTGTGTGTGTGTGTGTGTGTGTGTGTGTGTGTGTGTGAGCTGTGTGTTCTCGTGGACTCCAAACATCACCGTCTAATCAAGCTACAGGAACCACTTCAGAAGATGAAAGCGTCTCTCCGCCACACAGCGCTCAGATAACAGCTGCTCAGGTGAGTCAAGGTGATATTTACAGGCTTTTTCGGTTTTGAAAGGACGTCTGTATCAGAAATAAATCATTTTGTGGGAGCCGAGAGCAAAGAAAAGGAGTCAGGAAGTTAATAAACTGAAGTCGGGCAGGTGAAATTGTTGCCACGTTTGTGCGTCACACTGTTCAGAGTCCAACAGCCTCACGCATTTACTTCCTCCATCGTCTGTGTAGCACATGCTGAACTCTGACCCGTGGACTGCTGCCTGCCTCACACACACACACACACACACACACACACACACACACACACACACACACACACACACACACACACACACACACACACACACACACACAGGGGTCAGTGACCTCCTGTAGTTTAAAGGAGTCTCGAGGTAGTGTGTTAATGCTGCAGAGCTTCATTCACTGACACACTAGAAACATTCCACAGGCTGTTTGTAGGCTCACAGGTCACACAGGAGACTATTCTGTGGTTAGTGTGCTCAAGTTTAGAGCTGCAAATTATAACCCAATTTTCATCAATCAATCAATCAACCCATGAATTATTCAATCTAGTCTGCAAAATATCAGATACTTTAAAAAAAAAGCTCCCTCAAGTCGAAGATGATGTCAATAAGTGTCTTGTTTTTTTCCAACCAACTGTCCAAAACCGCAAAATTTTCACTATACAGTGATAGAAAACTAAAAAGATTCAACTGGAAGTCATCTTCTAACAATTAAACAAAAAAATCCTAAAAAAGCCCTCTCTTTAAAGAGGTCATATGATGCTGTTTGGGTGTTTGCCTTTCCTTTATTGTGTTATAAAGCATTTTTGTGCATGTAGATGGTCTGAGAGTGAAAAAAAGCCCACGCCAAAGGGAGTTACTCCTACAGAGAACGTCCGGTTTGGGGCGAGCCTTTATTTCTGTAACTTCTGTGCGTCACTTCGTAACAGCCGTTATATAAATGTACATTTTTGTATATTTATTATAAAATATATACACTCCAGTCAGTCGGCAGACATGAAGTTGCAACTGCTGTAACTGCGTTATTTTAAATCACACTACCTTGCTCGGCGTGACCCAGTCCTCCTCTGCACAATCTGAATATGGATGCTGCAGCGATGAACCACGTGCGAACAATAATGTGTTTTTTGAAAACTTAAGAATGTAAAGCTATTCTACTGAGGACCCCCAAATAAAAGTATGAACCTGGAAATTAGCATAATATGACCTCTTTAACCTACAATTAAGTTTCTCCCGGCAGGAAAACTTAAAGCCGAGGAACTCTCATTATTTTGTCGATTCTGGCGACCCCTGTGGACAAAAGCGGTATAAACACCACGGTCTGTTGTCGTAAAGACGTCGATCTGGCTCGTGTGTGCAGTGAAAGAAAAACACAACTGAATTTAAGCAAAAGCAAATAAACATTTCTCAAAATGCTGAAGTGTTTATATAAAACCAAATATAACTTTAATGCAAGCAACTTGACTGTGAGAGACTGAACAATACAAGAGACTGATCAACAAATGCAGAAGGAAAACAACAGGCGCAGAAAGCAAAGAGGAATCTGAACGGGAGTCCTGTCGTCTACCAACAGACAAAACAAAAAGTGAGTGAAGAGAAAAAACTGTGAGAGAGAGAAAAGTAGGAGAAGACAAGTGAGGAGAGAGGAAGAGAGAGAGCTCGTCGTTTCACCTCACTAATCCTCAGTCTTTCTTCCTGAAATCTATAACTAATCTACTTCCTGGTTCCCCAGGAGACCAAAGGAGAAGTCAGGGATAGGCCACCTGTTGTCGTGGCAACGCCTTTAATTGAACCCACTTACCCCCTGCTGTTCCCTTAAAACCACACACACACACACACACACACACACACACACACACACACGTAGAGGAGTAGAAGCATAGAATCGTTACAATATATATATTATAAGGTAACCATATATAAGAAGGTATAAGAAACCATATAAGGTTCTTCAGCTTGTCCTCATAGGAGAACCCTTTTTGGCTCCAGGTAGAACCTTTTATAAAGGTGGAGGGTTCTACCTAGAACCCAACATAAAGGGTTATACCTAGAGCTGTGTGTGTAAGATTCCACACAGAACCCCCCATGAGAGGTTCTACAAAGAACCCATACAGGATCTTATACCCATGCTTTCAACAATCCCTGAAGAACTCTTTCTCCAAAAAAGGGTTCTCTGGATCAAAATGGTTCTTACTGGAACCGTCAGTGTTACCAAGAACCCTTTTAAAACCCTTTATTCAGGAAAGGGTTTTTAAAGGGTTCTCTGGATCAAAATGGTTCTTACTGGAACCGTTAGTGTTACCAAGAACCCTTTAAAAACCCTTTATTCAGGAAAGGGTTTTTAAAGGGTTCTCTGGATCAAAATGGTTCTTACTGGAACCGTTAGTGTTACCAAGAACCCTTTTAAAACCCTTTATTCAGGAAAGGGTTTTTAAAGGGTTCTCTGGATCAAGATGGTTCTTACTGGAACCGTTAGTGTTACCAAGAACCCTTTTACAACCCTTTATTCAGGAAAGGGTTTTTAAAGGGTTCTCTGGATCAAGATGGTTCTTACTGGAACCGTTAGTGTTACCAAGAACCCTTTTAAAACCCTTTATTCAGGAAAGGGTTTTTAAAGGGTTCTCTGGATCAAGATGGTTCTTACTGGAACCGTTAGTGTTACCAAGAACCCTTTTAAAACCCTTTATTCAGGAAAGGGTTTTTAAAGGGTTCTCTGGATCAAAATGGTTCTTACTGGAACCGTTAGTGTTACCAAGAACCCTTTTAAAACCCTTTATTCAGGAAAGGGTTTTTAAAGGGTTCTCTGGATCAAGATGGTTCTTACTGGAACCGTTAGTGTTACCAAGAACCCTTTTAAAACCCTTTATTCAGGAAAGGGTTTTTAAAGGGTTCTCTGGATCAAAATGGTTCTTACTGGAACCGTCAGTGTTACCAAGAACCCTTTTAAAGCCCTTTATTCAGGAAAGGGTTTTTAAAGGGTTCTCTGGATCAAAATGGTTCTTACTGGAACCGTTAGTGTTACCAAGAACCCTTTTAAAACCCTTTATTCAGGAAAGGGTTTTTAAAGGGTTCTCTGGATCAAAATGGTTCTTACTGGAACCGTTAGTGTTACCAAGAACCCTTTTAAAACCCTTTATTCAGGAAAGGGTTTTTAAAGGGTTCTCTGGATCAAAATGGTTCTTACTGGAACCGTTAGTGTTACCAAGAACCCTTTTAAAACCCTTTATTCAGGAAAGGGTTTTTCAGAAGCAAATGGTTCCAGGTAGAACCTCAGCCCTTGTAGAAGAACCCTTTTGGAACCCTTATTTCTAAGAGTGTAGGTACGATGCTTGATAGGGGTGTAACGATACATTGATCCGGATCGATATATGGATTCAGTGATCAGCGATCCAATAGCATCCATGCAAAGCATCCATCGATTCATATCGGTGCCATCGTTAAGATGTGCCTTTATTTTGAAATTCCCATGGCCGTTGACAAAAAAACATACCTTTCTTTTTATCCATAAGAATAAATAGTTTTCCATTTAAATATCTAGAACCGTTGATGAAACAACATTTCCACTGCAGACTCTACGGTTACGGTGTCGGCTCGGAGCAGCCCTGCAGCTCCGTCCTCACGTCCGCACCCTCGACTGAAAACCAGACGCTTCCATATCTAAATCCATCTGTTAGTATCTGCTTTGAGTCAAAACTGTGCTTAATGCTCTTATCATCTACAAACTGCACACAAACACACAGACGTGCTCCTGATTCAGGTTTCCCTCCCGTGCAGCCATAACTTCAGCACATCACATCCACATGATAACAGTATTTAGTAAATTCTGTTCGTCCATTATCCCGGCATTCCTCGGATGCTCCGCCTACCCGTTCTGGATCAGATACGACTTGGAGACACACACACACACACACACACACACACACACAGATGTCACACACACAGTGCTGTGGGCGGATATGTTTGAAGTGCTGTGGGCCGGGGAGGGGATGTTTGGGGTTGACGGCGGACTAAAGAGTGTGTGCGTGAGGCAGGTACCTACATGCCCTCGTCTTTGTCTCCTTCAACGAGATACTTCAAACCACACACTCTCCTGGTGGGCCCTCTCTCTCTCTCTCTCTCTTTTGTTCCTCATACAGATCTGCTTTTACTGCCATAAAGACAAAAAAGGATCAGAGCCTGAAGTTAGTGATGTCTGCGGGTCAGGCGGTCCAACCAACCGTCCACCAGACTCTTCAGACCAGAGTGAGATGTCTGGTGGCACACGGACTGGAACATTTGCCTGCAGGTTTTATAAACACAGTCATGCTCCTCGCCTCAGGGCGTAAAAGTTTACAAAAGTGTTATTTCATCATCTTGCTGTGAATCCTCAGAGGATGAACCCTTTTAATATGACTGACCACGTGATGCCGTCCACCCTCAGAACAAACTAAAAAAAGGCCAAATGTGTCTTTTTCTAAATTTTTCAGGGATATATTTTAACATTTCTGGAAATATGCTCATCTGTTGTCTTGCAGCTGGTTAGCTTAGCTTAGCACAAAGCCTCTGAAGAGGAGAAAACAGCCCGACTCTGTCCAAAGTGTCACCATACAAACATGTTGAATATATTTCCTTGCACAGACGATCGTTTGGAGCTTTACTTTTACTAAAATATGACTTTTGGGTACTTCTCACGACAATCTAATTTGTTGGAAGTTTAAAAGTCATCCGTTGTTCTCATGTGAGGGAGTTGCTTGAATCTTGAGCTGTTTCCAGTCTTTGTGCTAAGCTAAGCTAACTGGCAGCTGGCTGTCATATCAGTCAGTGAGATGAGACACTGTAGATTTGTGAAACTGTTTCGAGTGTGTTTTTTTTTTCATTGTGCACGTTGTAAAAAAGTGTGAGGACGCTCTGGTCATGATCCGGCTGAATTTAGGCACAAACACACTTGGTTAGGGTTCGGGAAAGATTACGGTTTGGGTTTATATGATCTCTTGTGAGATCTTTTTACGATCCAGACACAACCCTTCATATTTACCATACAGATCATGAGAGTCATATATCTTCTCATCTAACTTGTCTGTGTTGTGCTTAAAATCACATCTCAGACGGCATTTTTATCAAACAATTATCAATCAAATAATTTACGTAAGAGAAGCAGCTTATAATTACTATAGTTAGTGATCAATATGTCATATATATTTCTGATTAATCTATTAATAGTTGAGTCTAAGAAACATTAGAAACAGTTAAAAATCTCAAGGCAACGACTAAATTGCTTGTTTTGTCAGAAAAACAGCTTCTGTTTGAGTAACAGCAGTGAGTGATGTTATTAGTCATGTTATGTATGTTGCAATGACCCAAGTTGAGACGATATTGATGATGAGGTTTTTGTGCTCTTACAGGTTTAAGTTAGGATCCACTTTTGTTTAAACTGCAGCCTCCTCCCTCTGTTTGACCTGCTCACTCTCTCCATCTCCCTCTCACCCGTCTCTCTTTCACCTCCGTTCCTCTTCATGGCTCTCGCCTACTTTGAAGTCTGCTGGCGTACGAAAAGAGGACAAAGAGACACAAAGAGACGAGCCGGGCTGCTTCTGAAGACGGACAAAAGGATGAGCGAGAGAGAGATTGGACAGATAGAGGAGAGAGAGAGAGAGAGAGAGAGGCTCGGCAAAGGGAAAGGAGAGGAGAGGAGAGGAGAAGGAGAGGAGAGGAGAGGAGAGGAGAGGAGGCAGAGGAGAGGAGAGGGGAGGAGAGGAGAGGATTGGAGGAGGAGAGAGGAGAGGAGGCAGGGGAGAAGGAGAGGAGGAGAGGAGAGGAGGCAGAGGAGAGGAGAGGAGAGGAGAGGAGAGGAGAGGAGAGGAGAGGAGAGGAGAGGAGAGGAGAGGAGAGGGGAGGAGAGGAGAGGATTGGAGGAGGAGAGAGGAGAGGAGGCAGGGGAGAAGGAGAGGAGGAGAGGAGAGGAGGCAGAGGAGAGGAGAGGAGAGGAGAGGAGGAGAGAGGAGAGGAGAGGAGAGGAGAGGAGAGGAGAGGAGAGGAGAGGAGAGGAGAGGAGAGGAGAGACAAGAGGAGAGGAGGGGGAGGAGAGGAGAGGAGGAGAGAGGAAAGGAGGAGAGGAGAGGAGAGGAGAGGAGAGGAGAGGAGAGGAGAGGAGAGGAGAGGAGAGGAGAGGAGAGGAGAGAGGAGGAGAGGAGAGGAGAGGAGAGGAGAGGAGAGGAGAGGAGAGGAAAAATATGGCAAAATATAAAAAAGGATGTACATTCAGAGAGCTGAACAGAAATAAAGTAAGAAGTAAAAATAAACTGTAAGATGATAAATAACTGAAGGATCAAATAAAACTGAAGCTGAAGAAGTTAGAGTGATTGATTGTGTTATTCTTTAAATGAGAATTATTACCACAGGTTAAGAGTTCACCTGTTTGCCCGAGTTTTGTTTCAGCTGACACCTAGTGGCCTTTAAAGGAGCAGCAGGTTGAACTGTCATTGTCATATACTAGTTTCATTTGGGACTTTTGCTTTGCTTTGCTTTGACTCGGCACGTTCAGTTTTGTCCAGTCCAGAGTGGCAGGGATTCGCGTTTCCATCACAACGAGACTACCTGCCTGAAGGTGCGTCATTAACTGACGACGCGCTGTTTAAAAACTTTCACTATGATCAGCAAAATCAGGACATATTGGTGAACACGATGACACAGTTAACTACAGCAGATATCTGAAAGTACAAACACAGACGAGAAACTAAACTTCAAACCACAGAGATTCAGTAAGAAACTATAAAATTACTCGGAGCTCAACACACAGACACTTCTATTTACTGAAAACATCTTCGGTCTCCTGCACAGACATGAGTTGAGTCTGGCAACACAGGCTTGTTTGAGGGGTAGAAAAGGTTTTGGCCATGGTTGCAAGGTGTCACTGCTGCCCGCTCGGAGGCAAAGCGGACTATTTAAAACTACGGTAACACTGAAAATGGGAAAGCAAATGAGCGGGGTGAGGTTTGACTCAGCTAAAGTGACAGAATCAGTGCTGTGATGGAATAATTAGTGACATAAACTCCTATTTAGATGGAAATAAGGTTGAAGTTCAATCAGAAACAAAAGAAGCTTCACTCAGTGACACAAAAACCTGCCGATAGAACATAAAGTAAAGCTGTATTTATTAGAACAAATGCAATAAATGTCTGGAGTTAAGGATAAATCCTCCACTATGGGGCCATATTGGCTCCCAGCCGCTTGTCTAGAGGCTGAAACACTGTTCTTTGTCTCTCTCTGAGTGTGTGTGTGTGTGTGTGTGTGTGTGTGTGAAAGGTATGCAGGGGGCCAGGTGAAGGGGTTCGGGGGGGGGCGGAGTGTGAGGGGCTTCCATCCCTTCATGTTAAGTTCATTGTTTGGCGAGCTGCGACTCGTCCGGCGCTCCCTGCCACAGGCTGAGGAACACCACCAACGCATGTTCAGCATTCAATTTAGATCAAGATCAAGAGTTTGGCTCCAGAAGACGATGCACTCAGTGTGTGTGTGCGAGTGTGTTACTGACACTCGAATAGTAATATATGAAAAGAAGGCGAGGAATTCAAATTAATCTTTTTATCAGTAACGTCGCCAAAAATCTCAGCGACTGATAAGAGCCGAGTGCTGTGGATGAGATCGGTTTCCTCGAAAGCTCTGGTTTCTTTTCATGGCCAAGTGATTCGGACATTTGCATCCACACATGCAGCTCATCTGGGTGATGTTTGGAAAATGTTCAGGTTTGAAAAGAGCTTTAGTTTGCAAAGGCGGGTGATGGGTGGCCACACATCGCTCTGAGGAAAGCAAAAGCAACGTCCTTCTGTCCTTCTGCTGGACCGCAGCATTACCTCCATGTTAATGTTGCATTGCTTATTGTTTAGCTTGGTTTTGAGCATGCAATCCACTGTACTAACTTGAAAAAACACCAGATATTGCAGTGGAAACTAGGGCAACCTCCATCTACACGCTTGCCAACATAAAAACCCTGCACAGTGAACAGTAAGCAGAACTATTTCTATGATTGCTGCTTTTGTTTTGTTGCTAGATGCTTGCAAGGTGCAGAGACTTGCTGCAGTTTTCCCAAACAGATGCACCGGGAGGCATTTACATTGGAAGTCAGGAACAGCTACTTGGAAATAGTGACTACAGACTTGCAGCATCGGAGCCTCACAGCACATTTAGTCCTCTGGGACAAGGTGGGTTTGTATCCTGTCAAGAGTTTTTCTCACGACACACAGGTCTGAGGCAGCTAATGGTTAGTAATTTGTCCATAAACAGGAAGTGATGCAGTTAAAAGGCTGAACAGCAGAGCACACTCACTAGAGTCGGTCAATTCACATACCTCAGCTCACAGTCCAGCGAGGGCTTCTGGGAAAAAGCAAAGGAACGGCAGAGGAGGGGAGCTGATGAGGATGATCCTGACACACCGCTCACCTGCTCAGGCTTCTCACCTGTAGGGAAAAGAAGAGAGGGAGGATGTGTGGGAACGAAGCAGTAAAGCAGCAGTCGATGACAGCTATCATCGAGGCTGTGTGAGGTTAAAGACGCCCTGAAACCGCTCTCACACACCACCGGACCTTCACCTCCACACTGTGTTTAGCCTAAATGACCACTGTAACCTCCCCTCGCCTTCACCTTGCCCTGTTATTCCCACTTTGACCTCCACTTCATCTGCTCGCTCACTCTTTGAAAGCCAGATGGTGCAGACAGTTGGAGGTGACGCAGAATAGCTGCAAGTACAAAATCCAGTTGCGACAATCAGTGGTGCTGAGCAGGGAGAAGATCCCCCATCTCTGATTTGGCAAAGGCTGCTACGACTTTAATGGAAATCCCAAAGTCAGATTTAATCAGAGTTTTGTTACCGTACACCTGCGTTCACAGAGATTGTTTTAATAATGACAGGAAGAGTGTGAGACTAACATAATTTTGAGGAGAAAATGGTAAAGTGTTAACTTACCATTTCAGATAATTTCACAGTGGACTGGAGGTCTGTTACAAGAGCACTTTACAGGACACTTTAGCTCGTATATAACAAAAGTTTTAAGATTTTTGCTGATATATGCACTGATTTATCTGATATCGGTCGACACCCGTCTTGTTGATCAGTCTTAATATCACCAAATAAGATGACATCCAGTGATCGGAAGGGCCAAAATCTATGTTGTAAGCACCTAAAATATTCTTATCATTGAGGAGGTGGGTGTTTAGAGGGTTAAACTGTCTTTGGAAGCAGTTACTTTTTTTAAAATACAAATATTTCATGTGGAAAAAAGGTTTATCGCACATTTTATATGATGGAATATGTCGCCTACTCTCTGAATAACTTTGAAAAGGTTTAGTTATTTATTAACAATGAAGATTTCTCTGTTTCCCTGGCACGAAAAAGGAGGAAAACAAAACAAGACAAAACAAATAAACAACAACAAAAACCATCCGTGACGTCACAGACTAACTGTTGGTGCAGCTAAACTGGAAATGAATGGAAGCTAATGGCCGCCCTGAACACTAAGTTATCCCCCATATGTGAACAATAAATTAAATACAACCAAAGATTTAAATTGTAAAAATGTGAACTATGTGAAGCTAATGGGCTTAAACGTGAATTCCCTTTATATCTCCCGTTATGTTTACAGTTTTCATCTGCTAACGCTAACTAGCTTGACAAACACACATAGCTAGCTAAACGGCTACATCAGCACTTTCTCTTTCTTCCTTTGAATAATGTTGCTAACTTTTCATAGTTTCATCGGAGAGAAGCTTTCTCAGTTTCCAAAAGACAAACAGTGATTATATTTTTTTACTGATATATTGAACACTTTCAGTCAAAGGAAGCAAACTTCACCTGTCATCCGTTCGGCGGCGCTGAACCTGTTCGCTGCAGTACCTCCGCTCACCACTCAACTGCTATATAGCACACGTATTGAAAGGGGGGCGCTGTTTCTCACATTTCAGAAAACTGCTGCAATACCAACCAGGCAGGTAAAACTGTCTAAAAAAGTGTTTTAAAATGTTTTATTTATAGAAATTATATCTTTAGTAATAGAGGAAGTCTGAAGTTGAATCCACGTATTCAACTCAGCTTTATTTATACAGCAACTTTCATACAAACATGCAGTAAAGTTCCCCACAGAACAGGATGAAAACAGCACAGGTGAAAAAGTACACAAAAAGTTTCATTTATTTATATCAAAATAAGTCATATAAGAGCAAGGATCAAGGGTAATTTATTTGTCATTTCACAACACAGATTGTATGCTACACAAATAAAATATACAGTTACACACACATACAATCACATGTATGAATAATATAAGCATGATATACACAAGCTCTCATTTTAAAGCAGAGGTTCAGAGTCTCAGCAGTGATGTGCTGTTATGATCTGATCAGGAGAATGACTGAATTATTAAAGTTAGGGCATCAGATGCATGTTTCCTTTAATGTTTTCTCATTGTCAAATAACAAAAATATAAAAATGTAGTACTGAAGTCCAGATACTGATTTCTGCCTGAAGTATGAAACCAGTTCTTCTGGTTCTGAATGAACCTTCATTTCCTGTCAAATGCTGCCCTCTGCTGGAAGAAGCCTCAGCGAGGATGGAGTCCAGTTTCAAGGTGATCCTTCATTACCTGTAATGGTTTATACTGACGTAAGAGGGCACTTACCTCAGATCAGATCTCCACAGCTATTTTAAATCATCTGGAGGACTCAATGGGTCGGAATGTGAGAAGGCCACATTTCATGATGCTATTTATACTGCAAGTCCTCACAAATGGATCAGAATCACATTATATTGACCAAGCTGTAAACCAGAACTGATGACATCCTGCTCTGCAACCTATTTGTTCTGTGACAGCCAACAAAACCACTGGACTCTCTAATGCGTGAGGCCACATTCAGCACTTTATTACAATAAAAGCCAGCAGTAATGTCTCATAAATGTAGCAGTTGTATAAGTGTACTTCCAGGTAATTTCAATTTAGTTCCTAAATTATACAGATTGTACAAATGCTGAAGTTCTTCAAATCTGCAGTTAAAATTCAGCCTCATATCGTCACATTTTAACATCTACTTTGTCTGTTAAGAACCAAAGTGTTTCTCTAGAAAAGTCAACCGGTCTTCTCTTCAGCTCATGAGTGCCGTTCCAGTGTGTAGTTGTAATGTTACACACCATGGACGAAGACATTAGAGTCTCTTAATACATCAGTTCTCTTGAATCACTTGAATTTCATTGGATAACAACTCCAAACAAGGCAAAAAAAACCTATACGTCACTTGTTTTTGTTCCTCAACTGGACAAATTTGACACATTTACAGCTGTTGTGTAAAATGTTGAATTAAAGCTCAACGCTAAAACTATTAACCAGTTCATGTCTATCAGTTAGAGAAATTACAACAATGAAAACGATGACAAAGAAAGTGTTTTTTATCCCATTTTATTTTACAAAGATTCCACAGAGCCAGCGTCACGCTTAGGAGTTCCTGTGAGACGAGAGACAGGGAGAGGAAAACAAGTTAGTTTCCAAATTGAGGTTTCTGATTTAAACGCTGATAAACATAATGCACAGCAAAAATGAAGACAAAATGTTTACTTTTCCCCCCAAATTCCAGAGCATTCAAGTCTTAAATTGATAAACAGCTGGATTTTTTTCCTCTGATCACAATTTATTTGAAGTTTTTTCTGATTCAACAATACAACTTGTAGGAATGCCTCAGATTATAAAGCCATCAATGGACCCTTGTTCAGGGACGTGTCACACTAAGAAAGCAACAGGTGGCAATAAAATTATCTAGGGGTGTCACGATATACCACTATTAACAATACACATATGTTAATGTTTT
This sequence comes from Lagodon rhomboides, assembly GCA_039737535.1. Lineage (NCBI taxonomy): Eukaryota > Metazoa > Chordata > Actinopteri > Spariformes > Sparidae > Lagodon > Lagodon rhomboides. The sequence continues at coordinate 31,040,908 of CM077792.1, read as the reverse complement.
GTAAAGGATCCAGTGCTTTTTTAATCATTTCGATAGTAGGTGGTCAAAAGAGGACACATCTACTACCATCGCACAAAACCACGTCAGACACCCACACCTGGAAACAGTTAGCTTGCTAATGTGGGATTTTTTTTAGGATTTTGTTAAAAGTACATGCACAATTTTCAACTGTCTTTAACAGTCACTGAGGGGCACAACTGATTCCCTCATTTGTCAAAGAGCAACAATGGGTTCTTACTTTTCAACATCAGGTTCTTACTTTGCAACAACGCTGTCATTCCTCGCGAGCCTGAGGATTGAGTCATCAGACTCACCCTGTAGGAGAAAAAAAAATTTGTTCAGAAAAAAAATTCTGCATGTAAAAGACACTCGTTTCCTGTAGAGGCTGCACTGTTACAACCACTAACAGACTCAGAGAACACAGGAACTCCTTTTGTCAAGTAGAATTTAAAGTGAGTCCAAACGTATCTAAAACCTTCCTCTGCCGTCTTATTTTCAGTGGTTGAATGACAACAGCTGCACATTAAAACAATCAAATTCATGTTGAACTTTTTATCCACTTTCAATAAAAGGGTCAGAGAAAACGATGGAAAAAAAATCTGTGCAACAAAAGTAACTCGATGTAAAGAAAAAGGGGACTCGATCGACACTTGTCAGGTTGATCTTTTAGTTCACAATGCGACCAACTTGCATTCATAAATTAAAATTGTGACACAACACAATACAACATTCAGCTGAGACTTACCATTCTGCGGATGGCGCCGCAGATAGCGTAGGTCTTGAACTGACCATTGAAGCGACCAGTCACCTTGTCGACCTGCAGATGACAGAGCACACTGGGTCATAACATGACAACCACAAAACAAGCTGATGAACATGGGAAACTTTGTGTTGAGTCCTTCTCCACTGTCTCGGGTGACTCACAGACTGTGTGTACAGTCACGATGAAAATATTATTCTACTCAATCCATTTAGTTGCTAACGAAACTCTTCGTCATCGTTCCCGTTTCCATGCTAATGAGCCGGTCTGATGACCGAGAGTGTCCAGCTGTAAATTATGTAACAGCTTCCATTCTTTCCTGAACAATTCCACCTCAGTGTCATGGTGATGTTGTGGTTTACTCTCATGAGCAACTCCATGCAAATCTTACAACCAACACTGGGCCTCCCTGTTTATGACTGTAAACAAATTCACTACAGTATAGCAACAACCAAGCTCGCAGTGCCGTATGAGTCACAGTCATGAAAATATATTCAGTTCATAATAAGCCCGTGGCGGTTATTCAAGTTCAAGTTAGTATCTTTAGCTTTAAGCACATTATTACAGATTACAAGTGTAAACCATCAACATCAAATGTCCACTAGAGGCTGAATCTAGCAGACTAGGGTTGACAAAACTGTCGCAACATCAATACTGATTATTTAAAAATGATTTCAACACTCAGTTTTTGTAGTATTGCTCTCCTCTCAGACAGCACATGGACACATGCACCGCTGTAGATCCCTACATACTTTCAGAAGTGACCTGACTTGGATGCTGTTGTACCAAAGACATGACACACAAGCCTTGTTCTATTAACCGTTAACCACCATGGTATCAAATATAGATCATTTTCAAGACCCCTAATCAAAGCACGAAATTCCGATATCGTCACAACACTGCTGGAGACATTTATGTATTTTCATACATTACTGCGGGATCAACTTTTCTACTGATGTCATTCATTTTACCTCAGCAATGTTGATCTGGATGGAGGCATGGTCCTTGGCTCCAATGATTCTGTTGCTAGCAGAGCTGCGAAAACACACAAGGTAAATTACTTTCACCTTCTTGTGAGTCACATCATCCACACTGACATCCATATTTATGAGTAACAAAGCTTTCAACTGAGCCTGAGGGAAAACCTTTACAAGCGTTCAGTTGTTAAAGTGTGTTTTCCCCAAATGTGAACCCAGAAATGTGCCAAGATGATCCCTTCAAGTCATCCCTGTGTATGGATCATCACTCACCATTTACGTGGGACGTAAAGGTCCACAAATTCACCAGCGTCGTTCTGCATGTTTAAGGTTGTACAGGTGGTCGCTTACAAAGCTGAAAGCAAAACAAAAGACAAATTAAGAAATCAGAAAAGCATTTTTCTAACGCCAACTAGCTTCCATAACTCCGGTCACACTCCTGAGACACACGTGTAATAAATATCTTAATATTATAACAGTCCTCTGTTAACCAAAGGCTACATAAATGTCTTCGTCAAGAATAAAAAGCGTAACATTTCTTCTATGAGAAGCTACAGACACGAGCAAGTACAGGAGAGTAAGCTAGCAGTTAGCTCGCGGTGTTAGCATGTTAGCACTTCACGGCCGCATGTGGCTGCTCACACACTCGCACCAACGTCTCACATTTACACACAACTTCTCGGACAAACGTCACAGAAATTATCCTCCACGGCTACACGGTGACTTTATGTCTGACAAATCGTACAGAAATCACGGCTACGCGAGGATAAAGTAGGATTTTTGTACATTTTCAAGACGAGCGCTCGACAGATACCCACCGTATACGACTAATGGCCGACAGGAAAGGAAGAGCGAGGAACCCGGAAGTAGAATTATCCCCTCTCTCTGAACGCGTCGCCACCTGCTGGACTGTGTCGGTACTGCAAACACACTGTGACGACACCTTGGGACTGTTTTGTCCCACTGGAGGTAAATGTTATCTGAAAATGCATTTAAAAAACAACCAATAATTTATTGTTATTAGAGAACAATTCAGATACTTTGATTTAATTCAGCTTTATTTTGCTTGAAAATGAGTTATATACATGAAACGAAAGCTCCTGATGAGCTGTTTTCTGCCAAAAGGGCACATGTGAATTATAAAACCAGTGCAAAGTTATTAATAATTTACCAATTTAAGGGCCAAAAGTGCACACGTGCACTTACGTAGCCTGCAGTAAACACTGTTTATTCAATAAATGCAAAAATATAGTTAATTAAGTATTGTCATCCACATGTTAAAGCTGTTTTAAATGAATTTAAAGGTGCATTATGTAGTTTTGGGGAAGAAATTTTAACCAGAAGACAAAGATCTTCATTGATTGATCGTTCTTTCTGCCTCAACAAACTAAATAATCAAACTCTTTGTTTTCATGTCTGAATAAACTGAATAAACAAACTGACCTTAAAGGACAACACAGTTTATACTGTTTTACTTTGTTTATATGTGGCGGACCCTGCCACCTCTCTAGCTTCAAACAGTGCTCTGGGACCTTATTCTCCTCTGAGAACAGCTTGTTTAATCAATTATGGAAAAAAATACACATGTCAATTACATTTTATGGCAGTCACTTCGGCCTACGTATATTTTTATGTGGAAACGAATGTCAGAAGGATTAAAATACACAGTATATCTTAATACATTGCAACATCAGACTCTGATAATCTGGTATTAATATTATAAAGATGAATAAAATAAATCAGCTCTGAGGATGATATGAAGCACGGTGTCCTGGATTTATTTTAAGGATACAGTAATTTGATCTTAAATTGCTCCGTCACACGGTTTAAAACAGCTGTTATAAGCTGTTATTCCGCCTCATCAGGCTCATCAGAACATGTTCTTGGATTCAGAGATGTGTAATTTCATAAAAGGGTTCTCTCATTTGAGTTTTCTTCATTGTGGTGACAGCAGCAGCTTGTTGCATAATATCTCTGTTGTCTTATTAATTATTCAGTGACTTTTTGCAGCACCAATAAAGTAAACAATGTGTACAGAGCAGTGTGTGTCACCGAGCGTCATCAGCATTATAAATAACCTCTGTGGCTCCAGAGGAAACTGCATGTAGTCTGATAAACTGTCTCAAGTGATGTCACATAGTGGCTACGTTGCATTGTGGGTAATGTAGGCAGCAGGTTTTGACAAAGGAAGCCGAATGCGTGGAATAAAAAGCGATGATACGTCTGGTTCTGCTGTCCACGTTGAGTCCAACGCTGGTAGACCAGTGGACTACTTTTCAAAACCTGGGGCCTACATTACCCACAATGCAACATGGCCACTGAGAGACATCACTGTAGGCTAATTATCAGAGCCACAGAGCTGGAAAAATACTTTCTCACATATGACTTTGACTCATCAAACTGTAGGATTACACACTTCAGTTCCAACTTTAGGATAAATAATTGCCTCATAATTGATTTTTATTTGTAAACAGTGACATAACCATTAATTTAAGTTCAATTAAGTATAAATTCACCATTTATCTGTGATGGTTATACTAAAGTGTTGCTGTATAGCACAAAATGTCTGCTGTTTATTGCAGTTTTTGACAGAAAGAATCGAAACACTGTGAGTTTTGCTTGAATTCAAAAGTTTATTAAGGTTCTAAGAAATCTCCAGCATGGTCACATTTTACAATGCACACAATGCACAACAAACATGTTGATAAAATACTAATAAATATAGAAAATTATTAAGTATTCACTTAAGTTTTTTTATTGTAAAGTACATAATATATGTAACAAACGTGTGACGTACGGCACATGTGCCGCGTGTCACATCTCGCAAATAAAACAGGTAAAGTTTTTCCCCCTTTTTCCCTGAAAAAACACGTCGATGTGCGTCCTGTGACACTGCTGAAAAAATTCAGCAAATTATTAAATCACATGTAAGAAAAACATGTTGTACAGATATTTCATGTCGCAGACACACATTAAACTTTAGCCATAAAATAACACAAATGAGAGAGTAATCATATATATAATATATTAATTTCACATACGCACACCAGGTAGATACGTCTCCTCCACATGAGCACATGTGAAGGAGCGTGAACAGAATGTATTGATGCAATAAACAGAAACATCTTAAAATCTAAGTTGTTGGAAAAAGTCGAACTTAAGAGTTTCTAAAGCCTCGTGATGTCATCAGGATGCTACCTGCTGCCTCCGCACACACGTACATCCGACAGCCATCTCATAGGGACACTTGCACCAACGAGTGTGTGTGCCGTTGTTTGTCATCCGGTAGACGAAAGTCTGGACCTTGATGGGCTTTGGGTCCATCTCCGCTATGGAGCACTCCATGCACTTGGCGTTGACGATGGAACGGGGCTCTCTGCCATCGACACGATCATCCCTGAAAAAATAAAACACAAAAAAAAGTCAGTATTACCATCCACAAAAACTGTATTGTATTTAATGTTATAAACGTATAGATCACTAAATGTACTCTGTGTTTAAGTAAGAATACTCACTCCAGGCTCCAGGGTGCCACTGAAGTTTCTTGTAGGTCCAGCAAGAGTTTGATGGGCTGCATCTGATGCGTCTTACCGAACGGTGTCAGTGTGCAGCCTTCAGGACAGGTCCAATCTGTGATGGGGACGCTCCACGCTGTCCCGGTCAGGCCCAGTACAACCTGGAAGCACAAAGAAGACACATGATGAACTTCTGTGATTCACCAAAAATAACCAGCTGATTTCTCTCTGAGATCACGCTCCTGGTATGTGACACATGCTGTATGTCTGCTGTCTTTCTTTGTTTCTCTCTTGTGTTCTTTCAACCAAATAGAAGCCAGATCGCCCAAAAAACAATCTTGACACGGTCATATCAGGGCTTGCACACTCTCATCTTTAGCCGTCCAGTGGGCACAATCACTGCTACTGCCACCTCACACAGTCTGACATTAACGAGCTGCATGTATTTGCAGAAATTAACACCACACAGGTAAAAAAAACATAGCACATAAAGGCTCTGCTTCTTGAGGAATCGTAAGAATGTGGCGCCAAATTCTCTGCTCTTTTGCAGAGGAGCGATAGAAAGCATCCTGACCGGAAACATCAGGAGCTGGAATTGGTCAGGAAGCATCTGCAGCGGGTGATTTAAACTCCCTACATCATCACTGGTACCCATCTACTGAGCATCCCTGAGGTGTCTACACCGAGCCGGAAGTCGCTTCACCCTGCTGCTGTCTGGCAAAACACACAGAAGTATCCGCTGCCGTGCCACCAGACTACGGAGCAGCATCTTCTTCCTCAGGCTGTGAGACTCCATCATCAACATCCTCTCATGTAGCATAAAGGGACTACAACTTTGTACTAAAATGATGATTAAATGAATGGTATTTACTCACCAGAAGAGTAGTAAAGTCCATGCTGTGGCTGAAAATAGCAGAGTGTGACAGGATCGGTCCCTTCTTTCTTATCTTGTGTGAGCTCAGTCCAGCTGACAGATATCCTGTTCTACAGAGCGGTAGGTGTGTACCTCTCCCGCTGCACCTTTGCCTTTTTTATACACTGAGTGATGAAAGAGCATTTGCATGGGGGGGAAAACAACGGAGGCGGGCGAGCATCGCGGGCAAGCAGCCAAAGGTGTATTTTCGTCTCAATTCGATATCAGTTCTTGACTCAGTGTGTGTGCAACATGAGTGTGTCTGGGTTTTTTTTCTCTGTGTTTTGGCTGCAGTCGGTTTGAATCCGCCAGACGTCTACAGGTTGATAAATATCAGGGCGTGAAAGTTATTTAAAATGTCTTATGTAAACTAACAGACTAAGTTTTTTTTTTTTTTTTTTTTCTAAAAAACAATAAGCAATAACCTCAGTGCAGGACTGATAATACTTTAATAGCCATCCATTTGCCTTGTTTATAAAAGGCAATTTATGGAGGTTATATTTCATGTTTATACAGCCTTTGACACATTCTTGGATGCCTTATTTGAAGCAGTCAAAACACACACACACACAGATAACCAAACAAAAAGACTTGGCGAAAGGTTTGTTTAGTCGCCCGGTTCACCGGTTCCATGAAACCAACCACAATAGCCACAGGGAAACCTAGAGGGATTTCTCCCGTAGGCGTTGCAGGGTATCACACGAGCACATGTGATAAGCTGAGCCACAGCTTCCTCTGAATTCAGCTGAGGGAAGCCTACCCAGACTCCCATGTAAGAGGTTTCCCTTGTCATCAGGCGTGCAGCGGCAAGTCCGTCTCCTACGCCATCTCCTGTCTTGTTGCATCAGGTGATCTAGGGAATTCAATAAGGATGAAACTAGTAGATGGCTATAAGAAATAAATGCATGAAAAAGCATTCAATGGCGCCTTATTACTGCAGTGCACAAGAGATGGTGATGTTTATGTCCAACACGTATTAACTTCAAGTAAGAACTATGCTTGAAACGCCGCCAAGTTCCTCAACAGGTGATCAGCCAGATACGCCGACATGAGGGCAGATACGCCGACATGAGGGCAGCTTATCTAAACAGGCCGATACTTTCTCCCTCTCACAACTTCGTAACAGCTCTACTTTAAACTTCACCCCGTCTTTGAGCATTTGAGCCCGAGGCATGTCAGATAGATGCTCAGCAGCAATGGTGGTCGTTTAATGGCGTTTTCACCATCTGATCCTGCAAATCCATTTTACCGGGATTCAAGCTATATGCTTGCGACTGAACACACAGTCAGTCGGACCAGTCAGCATCCTCTGAGGAACTAATTTCGGCTACAGTTGAGGTTTAGGTGTAACGGCCGGTGAATGAAGCGACAGCTCCTCAGTAGATTAGCAATACATGTTGCATTAGCATCAGTTATATCAGAAATGGAGAGAAGATTTTATTGAAGCTGAAAGAGCAAAGAAAACGGCGCTGAGAGCTTTTTTCTCAACGGAAAAGATTTTGCTTGTCTCGACTGGCTTCGATGAGAGTTCGCTGGTTGTGGCGCTCTGCTACTGTCGCTATGATTGGCTAACGTAAGCCCGCGATAAACGGCGACTGAACAGACGGTTGGTCCAATCACCTGCCCTTTCCAGTGGCGTCTTTTCCAGATGGTTGCGATTGACAAACCATCTGACACGTCAGGTCATCAGATTTTTTCCCATGCAGTCATGATGTCATCGTTTAAGACTGTCAAACTAAGGTCACTGCCACTCTTTTACGTCTCAGACTATTATGTCCAAACCTGAAGTTGACGTAACGGTTCATGAGGGTTTAAATGAGTCACGGGAACTGTGACATGATGGTTCAATTAGTCCCTCAACCCTCAATACCTCATTAGATACCCTAATCAATAATCAGATTATGCTTCTTACAGAGTTTCAATTATTCAATGTCATTGTTTTTATAAGATATGGTTTCTGTGTTTGGATTTGAATCAAATTACACCTTTACTGCCAAATTCCTCTGAAACTATTCTTGCATCATACAAAAGCCCTCGAACAAGTTCTGGCCACTTGTGGTTTCTCGACATGCGATGAGTAATTTTACAGGAGAGTTTCATTTTCTTTATTGGGCTGCATCCAACTATAGAAAGGGACGCATATAACTGCATTAAATCGTTATGGACAACAGTGAATTTGCGTTTTATAATATGACCTCAGTGTTCCTCATCAGTGAAATGCAGCAGTGTTTACGTTACGTGGTGAAAGAGCACATGGTATTTGATCAGTAATGAAATACTGTTTGAGTTACCATTCTGACTAATTCGGCAAGATTCAGTTTTATCTTTCAATGTTGGTCAATGTAGTATTAGTCAGTGACTGCACTGCGTAACTCCTAAATTTATCATTGATCTTTCATCATTACATATGAATGAGTGGAGAGGCTGGCTCATCTAAATTTTCCATTTGAAAGTTTTCTCCCTGAACTTTTATGACCTTGGTGTTCCTCAGAAACACAGAAGTCTCTACAACCACAGCCGGTCTTGTGATCATGACAAAGACCACATCCTCCTCCTTCCAGGCCTCCAAGACACAAAAGCTCATGAACAAGCGCTGCCTGACTACACCAACACCGACGGCTCTGCAGCTCTTGCTGGCCAACTGGGAGACGTGCTAGCGGCTAGTTTGCTATGTTCCACAAGCTCTCTGGGCTTTTTTTAGTCTGCTAGTGCTACCGAGTTAGCTGCAGAACAACAGGCTCAGGGACGGTGTGCTTAGTGCTACTTAGTTTGCTTCAGAATAACAGGCTCAGGGACGGTGTGCATAATGCTACTGAGTTAGCTCCTGAACAACAGGCTCAGGGGCTGTGTGCTTAGTGCTACCGAGTTAGCTGCAGAACAACAGGCTCAGGGGCTGTGTGCTTAGTGCTACCGAGATAGCTGCAGAACAACAGGGTCAGGGGCTGTGTGCGTAGTGCTACTTAGTTAGCTTCAGAATAACAGGCTCAGGGGCTGTGTGCTTAGTGATTCCGGGTTAGCTGCAGAACAACAGGCTCAGGGGCTGCGTGCTTAGTGCTTCCGAGTTAGCTGCAGAACAACAGGCTCAGGGGCTGTGTGCTTAGTGCTACCGAGTTACCTGCAGAACAACAGGCTCTGGGGCTGTGTGCTTAGTGCTACCGAGTTAGCTGCAGAACAACAGGCTCAGGGACGGTGTGCTTAGTGCTACTTAGTTCGCTTCAGAATAACAGGCTCAGGGGCTGTGTGCTTAGTGCTTCCAAGTTAGCTGCAGAACAACAGGCTCAGGGGCTGTGTGCTTAGTGCTACTGAGTTAGCTTAAGAATAACAGGCTCTGGGACAAAGTGCTTAGTGCTACCGAGTTACCTGCAGAACAACAGGCTCAGGGGCTGTGTGCTTAGTGCTACCGAGTTAGCTGCAGAACAACAGGCTCAGGGACTGTGTGCTTAGTGCTACTTAGTTAGCTTCAGAATAACAGGCTCAGGGGCTGTGTGCTGTGAGCATTTGATTTATTGATTGCAGTGGGGATGATAAGAGATTTTCTCCAAATATAACAAGAAATGCTTCTAGAAAACCAGGCCTACCTTTAATCCAAGCATACAAAAGAGTTTAACAGCAATTTGTTATTTTACTACAAAGATCTTAAAATAATACATAGAGATTAGACATTGTATAAGAGAATATGATGCATTGCTGTCAAGATAAAGTAGCAAACAGCATATAAAGTAGATTAAAGCAGCTCAACCTTTTACAACAGTAAAATGCAACATGCACTTTTACTTTTGTACTTCAAGTAAATGTCGCTCATAATTTTTTTACATACTTTTACTAAAGTTACGTTTTGAATACAGGAACTTTTACTTGTAGAGGAGTATTTTTACAATGTGATGTCAGTACTTTTATGACTAGTATCTGAATCCTTCTTCCACTGCTGACTAGAGGACTGTATTTCACGAACATTTGCATTGGATGCAAATTGTGAGGTGCACTATATGTGGGTTTCTGGGCCGAACCCCTGCGAGCATATCTGCATTTTAACCACAAGCGTATTAATGATAAGCCAACAGCAGCACAAATTAGTGACCAATCATCCACATGTTCACTTTCGAAAAAAAGCATCTTCCTGAAGGTTGAAACCTGCAAAAGTGAGCAAGTAAAAAGTTACTTTCTTTAGCTTTGTGTGGGCTGTTAATCATGAAAGTGGATTCGCTTTCAAACCTGCATGGTGTGGGGGAGGTGAGCCTGCCAACCATCGCTGCCTGAAGTACTGACTTTGCATTACACTGAAAGTGAGTCAGTCTTTGCTCACATCCCATTTGGCATTGCTCCATCAATGAGCCTTTGGGGAGAATGCCAAAGATATGGTGTTGACAGACGCCCTGCAGAACACACAGGATATTACCAAAGAATAAAAATAACAAAGAGATGAACGGGGATCTAGTGTGGGCAGCTATCACGAGTTCGCCGCTGCTGGCATTTCATCAAGGCGGTGTGGGTTTGTGTCATAATCCTGATGCTAAAATCTTTTTATGGGTATCATAATTGGGAATTCCGGGGGAAGACCTTTCACGCACCAATGCTTTTGCATAGTTAGAAGCAAACAAGCAGGTGGGTGAAGTTCAACAGGCAGGAGTAGTAAAAAAAAAGAAAGGCAGGTTACGCACACAGCATGGAAAATATATTCCAGACTGCTGTTATCATTGTATTGTTGTGTTTGTCAACCATATACTGGGTAGTAATTTTCAAATTTTAATGTATGGACGCAGGGAATCCCTCCACACACACACACACACACACACATGGAAAGCAGTTCCACTTTATTGCTGTTTGGTCGCTCAGTTACACAACACGGTGAGTCACAGGGTGCATGTGGATCCGGACTTTCACTGCTAATGTCACAGAGAATAAAAACATCAGATCGTTTGAATAACATATCAAAATAAGTAAATAATGTTACCATAACACATCTGTTTCTCACTAATGCATGACTCACCCGAGTTTTCATGCTGTGATCCCAAATAAACCCTTGACATTACTGTCTTTAACTTGAATTTAATCTATTATGATTTATAATAACAGGGACCACACTGCGATGGGGTCGGACCAGCTGTGACGCCCGTCGTCACGCTCAGCCGTGATTACTGCGTTACTATGTGTGTACTCTGTACTCGTGGGTAAAACCATGCCCATCTTTGAACTCAGCCTTCATTTTGATCTCGACTACACACTGTGGCGTTTTTGGACGGTTGTTGCACGTTAACAGAACAGCAGAGGGAGAAGGTAAAAACAATATCAGCTGCACCGGAGTGGACGGAAACGATTGGAAGTGGGTCACAGCGATCGGCAAGTTAAAACAAAGTGGGCCAGTGGCGTAAAGTGGGGGTCCAGTGGCCCCTTTTCTACTTCCTGCTTCTGGCCACACCCATCCTCAACAGGCTCAGGGGCTGTGTGCTTAGTGCTACTTAGTTAGCTGCAGAACAACAGGCTCAGGGGCTGTGTGCTTAGTGCTACCGAGTTAGCTGCAGAATAACAGGCTCAGGGGCTGTGTGCTTAGTGCGACTTAGTTAGCTGTAGAACGACAGGCTCAGGGAGGGTGTGCTTAGTGCTACTGAGTTAGCTTCAGATTAACAGGGTCAGGGGCTGTGTGCTTAGTGCTACCGAGTTAGCTTCAGATTAACAGGCTCAGGGGCTGTGTGCTTAGTGCTACCGAGTTAGCTGCAAAATAACAGGCTCAGGGGCTGTGTGCTTAGTGCTACTTAGATAGCGGCTCAGAGGCCTAGCACACCTGTAGAGGTTTCATGAGTGCCTCTTGCAGAGTTATGACACTATCCTGACAAAAATGCAGCCCGGTCACCAGGATATAATGTTATCTGTTAGCTTTTCTGCAAACCACTGATAACGTCTCGTGACTGACGCGTGGCAGACGTGGCGTATCACGTTCACATCGAATGATTTTTATCTGACTTTCTATCTGATAGCGACCGAGACCAGCTATTTATTTTCACAGGAAGTCAGACCGTCTCTGTCTGTGATCCAAAAAAAGGTAATTTTTAAGTCATCAACATCCTGATTCATGTTGTACTTAGCGAACATTTATTCTGGTGATTGGGCTGCAAAAAATCTGTAGACAGACAGACGGACAGACATAAACACTTGGACTCAAATCCACCTCTGTGGTAGTTTGTACTCGCAGTAAGCATTTATATGTGCATGATGCACGGTGTGATGAATCAGATCTATTTAAAACACGCAGAAGACCCGAAGTGTCCAAATGTTTCCGACTTAAATACGACAGAGTAGGGGTCACGTACTTTCACGACAGTCGTAAATCATTTCTTCCCTAAACGATGGTCCCCTGACGTTCGTGTTGATCATGCCGACCCAGGACAGTGACCCTCTGATGTTTTATTGGAGTGTAAATGTCGTCCTTTCTCCCGTCCTGTAAACACCTCAGGCAGAGAGCGATGCCTCTCACGTGTCTTTCTGACCCTCACACCTCCTCTCACATCCTGATATGACATTGATTACTGAAACTATTTAATTGCCCACTTTAACTCCGTTGCTATTATTTTCTATTCGTTGTTACTTTCCTCTTTTATGTTCCTGTTTCTATGAGAATCACCGCTTGATTTGAATTGACCTTTTTCCTATTTTTGGCCTCAGCGTTGCATCACTTTGGCTTTAAATGCTCCCTGAAGCTGGCAGCAATCTAACTGTTTTTCTGCTCCGGGCGTATGATGATGACGCAGTTAGATTACACATCACATGCAACACATAGGAGCGTCCCACCTCTTCATTTTAGTATCTTAAGACGGACCAGTTGTGAAGGCTTCCCCATTAAATCATAACACATAATGGAACTGGTGATGAATCCTGCCCTGCCAGCCTCACAGAGCCGATGGTGCAATTCCAAAGAGCTTCAGCAGTAGTTCTGCTGAACCACTTCCGCAGAACGATTTTCAGCAAATTAAAAATGGTCACGCTATATTTCAAATATATTTGAAACAACAAAATATTCACCCCCTTAATTTGTTTTCCCATTTTATTGTTTCACGGTCAACATATAAAAAATATACAAAACAAAACTTTTCCAAAAAAATATAGCAAAACTATGAGGAGATCCTGGAGGACGACCTGATTCAGTCTGCAAAAAGAACTACGACTTGGTAGAAGATTTGTTTTCCGGCAGAACAACGACCCCTGCACAGAAATGGTTAAAGACAACAAGGCGAATGTTCTGGAGCGGACCGGTCGAAGCCCACACCTCAATCCCAACAGAGAATCTGTGGCTGGACGTGAAACCTGACGGCGCTTCAGCAGTTTTGCAAAGACGAATGGAATTAAACTGCATCGTCCACACAGACTCAGCGCTGTGAAGGGGCTGAATACTTATTTTTACATTATATATTTTTAATTAATTGACCTTACTTTGTAGAAATCTGTTTCAATTCAACATTTCAGTGTTTTTTTTTTGTAAATTATTTCTTCTGTTTATTTTTTTATACCGACCACGATTCCATTTATAAAAGTAATAAAATGGGAAAACAATTAAGGGGTTGAATTCTTTTTATAGGCACCGTATGTATCACTGCAGAATATCAGCTGATGCATTGTTAAAAATCCAACAGAAGTGTTGGTTGAACCTTAAAGGACCATTTTTAATATCTTTTTGTCAAGTCAGGTTGTTCAGAAAGAATAAACGTATTTTCTATTTTTTCAAACCGTCTCAGTGAAGGTCTCTGCACGCCGAGTCAGTCTCACGGGATTTAGAAGATTATCCAAACAAACACGAGATACCTCTGTGCAGAGCTGTTCTGGGTGCAGCCGCTACAGGGCGAACCACAGTGGATCGTCCAGTGAACACCAGGATATGTTGTGTTTTTATTGGATCGGATTTGGGTTAGAAAAAACAGTGAACTCCGCGCTGTGCACGTTGCTTCATCACATTTGAATCTGATCGATGAAGCAACATGCGAAACTCAGGAAAGTGGGCCCAGTGTGAATGAGAACAGAGTTGCACCACTGAAAACATGGAGAAGGGTCCAGCTGTCAGTCTGCAGGAGGACGTACATGGAAAACACGCCAGCTGCACTAAAAACGTCACCTTTTACTCTGAACCCTCGATCATTCTGTGTGCTAACAAACCAAGCAACATTCAGACCCAGTTGGAGGTAATAATGTACGCTGACAAACGAGGAGGTTTGTGCAGCCAGGTTTTAAGAAGACGTATGAAACACTATGCACGCACTGTATGTGTTACGCTCCCAACGCTGCACTCGAACATTTCGAGCAGTGTTAGATTCATCAGTCAGTTCGCTGAGTTACTTAAAGGCCGGCACACACCGGCTCAGACGTCGGACGTCTGAAGCGTTCGGAGAGAGTCGCACGAGTTCGGGAGCTGCTCTGATCGGTGTGTTCCGCTGTGTCGGAAGCACGCAGAAGCACGCTGAACTGAACATACGAAGTCGGCCTTCTGAGGTTGGACGCCGTCGGATACTCTGATTGGTTGTTAGCTAGCTGTTCAGTGACCATTCTGATTGGCGGTGTGCCAGCGAATCAGCGCGGCGTGTGGGAGGGGCGGCGGAAGTGACGACGGTAAACAAACCACATAAACAGAGACGGCACAGAGTTACAAACAACACTTCACCGTTCGTTATTTTGGGGATAAACCAGCGTATGTTTGGAAGCCATGGCTGTGTGGACCGAGGACTTTGAGGAGCAGCTGGCTGCCCTGGTGGAAGAGAGACCACCGTAATACGACATCATGCAAGTAATGCTGAGCTAACACTGTGTGTGCTTTGTTCTGATAAGCTACGGTCCGCACTCCGTTCTGTCATTTCCTGTTTTTATGTTTTGGGTGGCTGGCGCGAGACTAGCGCCACCCGATGTTTAGGAGACTTATTGCACTTCACGCAGGCGCAGTATGTATACGCTGCTGTGTAGCCGGGGCGGTGTGTTTCAATGTGACTTTTCTACCGAACGGGAGGCGACGGAGTGTTCGGAGAAGGAAGCTGGTCTTGGGCGGTGTGTGGGGGCCTTAAAAGTTTCCAGCGTTTCGTAAGGCACGCTGCGGGACAGAAGAACGAGTTTCGGAAACACGTCTGAGATCGTGGCGATAAAAACAGGCGTCAGGTTGACTGACATACGTGCACAGAGCCACGTATGTTGGCCCGCGTTTAAACGTTGGCGTGATTCAGTCTGATGATGGAGTTATTGCAACTATCTGTGTGCAAGCCTCCTGTCACTTCTGTCTTGGTGTGGCACATTTTAGTCTCTACATGATGTGAAGGATGACAGCATCGTTTGTGTCGGGGCCTGTCTCACCCTGCCTCGCCCCGTCTTACCCCGTCTGGAGGAGGTGGCGTGCGCTGCGCTGCGTGGGGATCCAGGACTTCCGTCAGATTTCTTTATTTAGAAGCCGACGTATGGTAGGTAGTGGCGGATTAGCCACATTTCAAAACTGGTTAACGACAATGACATCAACCTTTGTACAGCACATGCACTCTGAAACCCTGAGAAAACCAAGGGCCAGCGTTTCGCTCCACACGGACGACAACTGGATGTGAGATCAAGAGATTAATACGACACAAGAAGGTTTTGATGAAACCTTTTTTGCTTGATCATAAACTTCAAGAGCTGTTTTGTCTCTCTGGAACTTCTTACTGAATGTTTTGCATTTGTTTTTCCTTGTTTTTACAGATGACTTGAAATAAAAGTACCAAAATGATCGTAAGGTTTTTTTTGCACTTGCACAAAAAAAAAAGCCATTTGAGTCACAAAACTATCAGCTGTGTAGGTAAAACGTTGGCAGTCAGCATCTCTGCAGACCAGATGCTTTCAAATGCTGCAGTCTGTATTGATATTTGCACAAAACGTGGCACATCACGTTCACATGACATGTTTATGACCTGACCGTCATGTCCAGAGGAGGATATGTGGGTGAAACCACTGGATGTGCTGGATGAGACCTCCGGACGTGTTCGGCCGTGCCCAGGTTTCTCAAACCGAAACGTGATGTTTTCCTAACACTGGTAGAGGTCCACACACGTTTCGTCCAGTAGAAGCTCAGATGGTTGTGCAGAAACACCCTCCAATAAAAGTAGAAGTACTGATTCAACTTCTTAAGTAATTGCTAGAAAAGAAAGTACTCAGAGTATCAGAGTAAAAAGTCTCCCTCTGAAGGACATCTGTGGTCAAAGCTAACTGAAGCTCACGTCATGTTTATATAATTCAAAGACTATTAAAGTTAAAGGTAGAATCAGTAGGATTTGTCCCAGCTGCTCCTGAACGCACCACAGAGACAGCTGATTGTTGAGTCTCATTCCCAGGACGTCACATAGACACATGTTGGGTTGTAAAGCGTCCCGAGCAGCAACAAAGAGAGAAAATCAGAAACTCTCTGCAGATACGAGTAGGGTTGTCAAAAGTATCGATACTCAAAAAAGTATCGATACTAAAACGTTGTATCCGGATACGATACTCATTTTCAAAAGTATCGATACCCCCCCGACGCCGAGCTGCCGACGCTGCGTCCTTCTCACGTCTCTGCCTTCACACACACACAGCAGCAGGCCCCTCCCCCTCACCGTGACGTGCACAATAACAACAGAGCATGATGGCCAGTGCTGCTGCAGGAGGTCCAAACCAACCAGGTTTGGTTGAAAATGAAAGAGGGAAAAGTGTTGTTTGGAGGTATTTTGCCTTCGAGCCTGACGTGCACGGAAAGCCGAAGGACGCGGATAGGCCTGTGTGCAAACACTGCTACAAGGCGGCGGCGACCAAGTCAAGCAGCAGGCTACTTCAAACTTGGCGAAACATCTTAAGGACCGACAGCCTGGCCTTTACAGTGAATTTCGACAGGTTAGTGTCTTTCGTTTCAAACTTACCTATTACTGATGTTATCGTGGCCGGTGGCCCGCATTAATGTTGGCCGTGTTATGATTAGCCATTAGCCGCAGCTAGCAATTAAAGGCTGACGTCACGTTAATGATTATAAACAACGTAAATAAATAAATCAGGCACGTAGTATGCCCATATTACGTTAATTGACACAGTGTCAGTATACATAAGCATAGAGTTAATAAGTTTACATAAATGTTGGTGACTGAAAAGTGTTATTTTCTCTCTTGAAGACCCAGAATGAAGCAGAGAAAAGTCGACCTGCAACCAAACAGCAACACACACAGCCGACTCTACCATCTGTTTATTTTCTGCACTACCTCAGACCTGAAACTTGTTATCATAGTTGCAGTTTCTTTTTGCACAACTGTTTTTTATTATAAATATTTAACCTGTGGTTCTGTTAATTTTTACATGTTGCATTTTTCTTGTTAATAAAAATATTTCTGTTAAATTTGGGGGTCTTTGTTTTTATCCTTGTGGTATCGAAAATGGTATCGAGTATCGAATATTTTCCTGAGTATCGGTATCGAGTTGAAAATTTTAGTATCGTGACAACCCTAGATACGAGACACTAACGCGCCTTTTCTCCACATTCCAGCCTCCCTCTCTGTCTGTTCACGGCTTTGTTTTGTCTCGCTACATCTGCTTGGTAAGGCAGCGTGCAATGATGCCACAGAAAAATCATCCATAATCCCCATCAGATGCAAAGAAGGTACAGTAACAAGCCCGTTTTGAAAATGTGAGGAGGAAAAAGTTGATATCTTAGAATACTTAAGATCGAGATCTAATCAAAGGTGGCAGAAGCCCACACTTTCTTTAGTCAAGTTCAGATACTTGACCTGACTTTCATGTGGGGAGGAGGTGTAGATGTGGGCGAGAGAGTGTGAAACCACTGGATATACTGGATGAGGGACCACCGGGACCGGCTGCAGGGTCTCTGCAGATACGAGACACTAACACGTCTTTTCTCCACACTCCAGTCTCCATCTCTTTCAGTTTCCGTCCTCTTACTTTTGTTTTGTCTCGCTACGTCTGCCGTGCGTGATGTGCACCGGTGGGTTGAAATCAGTCTTGTGATGTTGAGTGTGAAGGTGGCGTGGGATGATTCCAAATGAAAATAATTCACATAAATACGGTAGCAGTAATTGATGGATGCGCTCAGACAAGCTCCACATCAGTCAGACTGGAGAACTGGTATGACTCCACATGAACATGCTGCTTCTTGTGCCACTTATGATGAAAAGAAAAGTGAAAAATTACATCCACCCACCAAAAAATGATCGAAACTCATGTGACAGAAGAAGCTCTTCAGTTCTTTGACTTCAGAACTGTAGGTTGGGAGTCGTATCTCATTTCGTGTGTGGGACGAGGAGAGAAAACACGCCTCAATTACAGCAGAACCAACAGTGCACCGTTATATTTGGTTTGTGTGGACGTGGCTCGAGGCCAAACTGAGCCGGACTTGCTTCTGGACCTTTTTTTAGGCGAAACACGATCTTGTTTTGCTGCCGAGAGTTAGACGAGAGGATCCGTACGGCTCTCAAACAGCGTTCAGAGCCGGGCGGCCGTTCAGACCGGACACGAGCCTGCCAACACCTCTCTGATGAGCCGCTGCTGACAGGACGACCACAGCAGCTTCATTCAACACAATGCATGACCCACTTAAAGGACAAGTTCACCCAAAACTGAAGAAAAATTGGTTATTATCTCCTTATTATCTACTCTGGTCATTTTCTTTATCACAGGTATAAAACAGTCAGTACTAGCGTGCTGTTGTCTCGGCAGCTAACAAGCTAACGTGACTTTGTTCTTGCTGTTCGGTGTGTGATCGTCGATGCATTTCAGTGTTGCACGCCCCCCTCTGCTGCGATGACTTCACTGACAGCCTGAAGCTGTGAGCTCACAGCTGAAGACGCCATATCGGCCTCCATTTTTTAAAATAGAACTGGACTGTGAACACCTGAGCGCCCCAGCGTCCAGGTCTGTAACGGAGCGCTGCAGGAATGAGGCAATAAACCACGACTGATTTAAAAAGCTTTGACCCGTCTTGCTAACAAAAGTGGCTAAATGACGCTGCAGAGGTTTGTCAGGACGCTCACTAGTCGTCTTTACAGGACGACTGCGGTTGCAAAGCTTAGCGGTGGCGATGTTGAAGTCATGAGACCGTGATGTCGTCTTTTTACCTCTGGTGGTTTCATTTACGCTTCCAACATCACAAAAGCGGGGTTCATCTGTGCAGATCATCTCGCTGAACAAAACCTGTAAGTATTATAAACTTGTTAAGCTGAGATGATGTTCTGCAGTAATGCAGTTCAAGAGTCCCGGAGGCTTTTTGTCGAGGGAACATCCAGAACTTCAAGGTTAGCCTACACCCCTCTAATCATATTCATCTCTAATCATATTCATACAACACCCTGGTGATGTGATGACATGCCAGGGCCTTGAGGGGTTTTCCCGTGTCATTAGGGGATATTTCAGCCACTATGAATGTTTTGAGGTGTTTGTCCCGTTCCACAGAGGAGCGTTTCAGCCACTACACCTGAGTAACTCTGTTCCGAGGGTCAAGCGGGCGCTGAAAAACTGAAGGGATCGGGCCAAAATGTCCTCACTACAATTGCTAAAAACTGAAAGTGGTCCTGGTAGAGATGCCACTACAAGCCCGTACACTCCCGTCAGAATGCCAGCTCAACCACAAATCTCGTTGTTTGTGAGTCAGCGGATGCAAAGCGTGTTGCGGCGTGGTGAGACAGGTTATATTTGGAAGCAAACTTTCCTCGGCAGGCTGACTTACTCACGCATAACTGTTCAGAAACTAAACAAGAAACCAGAGAAAGTCTGCTTTCTTTTTTCTCACCTGGTTTTACAACTGGCACCAACGCAGGGTTGAGTCACGGGGCTCCGCACGCAGACTGTCAATACAGCTGCAATACCTACAGCCCAACTCCAGGAATAGCACAGTAATCAAAGGGAAGTCCTGCTCGGTTCATCAGGCGCATGCAGGACGGGCTGCTGTGGGATCTCATGCATCACTGGAAATAAGAAACTCCGCACAGGAACTGAGAGTTTCTGTGACTTAGTAAATGGGGAATCCATTACTTAACCGGTTGATTTTTATCAGTTGCGGCTGATGGACAAACAGATCAGTCATCGGCCGAGTGACAGCGACCAGGAATGTCCTGTTTCATATACACAAGGATGGGTTGTCATGGCAACACACGGCCCACGCCGGAGAATAGATGTTGTCATGAGGTCACTTTTCAATCTGCTTACGTTCTGGTTGAGTTTAAAACAAATTAAAAAAAATAAAGATTAGAGGTGAGAAGTACAAATACTTCATGACTGTTCTTCAGTAGATGTTTCAGGGATCTGTCCTTTATTTTTTTATTTTCAAAAACGTGACAATGTCGGAAGCCGATTTCCGGGTTTTTAGGGCTCATTCCTGCAGCGATTTATTATAAAACATGGGCAAAACACTTCAAGACCCTCATGAGTCAACACATCACCACGGTGTTCATGTAAAAAGACGCTGCTTCATGCAACATTAATAGAGAGTTTTGGGTTAAATTTGGCAAATAAAATAATAATTGATAATAATAATTTATGGGGCGGCTGTAGCTCAGCGGGTAGAGGGGGTCGACTAGTGTTTAGGAGGTCGCTGGTTTGAATCCAGCTACATCGAAGTATCCTTGAGCAAGATACTGAACCCCAAAATCGCTCCTGATGTGCAGTTGGCACCTTACGGGGCGGCCTCTGCCATCAGTAAGGACCCTGCGATGAGCTGGCGACTCGTCCGGAGTGTACCCAGCCTTCGCCCTTAGATAGCTGGGATCGGCTCCAGTAACCTCCCCGTGAGCCCTTTTAGGGATAAAGCTGCTACTGCAACCATCAGCGGTTGACAATGAATGAATTATCAACTCAGGGCACCGAGTTGTGTGATGTGATGCCAGGTTATAGAAGATGGTCAGTTGCATGCAAACGCCCTGAATCTTTGTGAAGCGTAACTACCGTCAAATTAGCCGTGTAGCAAAGCAAACTACCAATAACCCGACCTGAGATCGAACACATGTGCATCACATCAACCAGAGTTAATCTGCTGCTATCTAGGCCCAGTTCACGTGACCAGTCTTCGGAGAAAAGGTGCTGGTGGGTCCTCGGTCGATGAGCCAAGCAGAAAAAGCCTCCGGGACTCTTGAACTGGGTTACTGCAGAACATCATCTCAGCTTAACAAGTTTATAATACTTACAGGTTTTGTTCAGCGAGATGATCTGCACAGATGAACCCACCTTTTGTGATTTTGGAAGCGTAAATGAAACCACCAGAGGTAAAAAGCTAATGTTCGGCTATAAATGGACGACATCACGGTCTCATGACGTCAACATCACCACCGCTAAGCTTTGCAACCGCAGTCGTCCTGTAAAGACGACTAGTGAGCGTCCTGACAAACCTCTGCAGCGTCATTTAGCCACTTTTGTTAGCAAGACGGGTCAACACTTTTTAAATCAATCGTGAAAATGTGGAAACCGATTTCTGGGTTTTAAGGACTCGTTCCTGCAGCGCTCCGTTACAGACCTGGACGCTGGGGCGCTCGGGGGTTCACCATCCAGTTCTATTTTAAAAAATGGAGGCCGATATGGCGTCTTCAGCTGTGAGCTCACAACTTCAGGCCTGTCAGTCGAGTCATCGCAGCAGAGGGAGGCGTGCAACACTGAAATGCGTCAACATGCAGGACGATCACACACCGAACAGCAAGAACAAAGTCACGTTAGCTTGTTGGTTTAACTCATCATGCATGGCTTGCAGAGTGCATCCAAAGGGCAGATACTTCTCTGTTTTAATTCCAAGAAGAAGCCCCCACGCTACAGGCGAACTCAGGAAGGGGCCCAACCTCACTCCCACAGGTGGCTGTCGAGCTCTCTATCGAAACCACACAGCTATGCACGATAGAAGGGAGCTTACTGAGACAAACACCCTGCAAAGGTAGAGCACTAGAGACCTCCCTTAAAGAGGAGTTCCTATTATACACAAGTGTATGCATTTCCTTGTTTAATCAGATCTCACTTGCAGACTTTTACTCTGTCGTGACGTCTCCAAAGATCTTTGCTCAATAAAATAGCGTGCTTAACTATATCCTTGTCTTTGACTGAACTTCTTCACATCCTGAACACGGGTGGAGCAGGTTGACTCCAACAATAATAAGGAGATAATGACCAATTATTCTTCCTTTTTGGGTGAACTTGTCCTTTAAGTGGGTCATGCAGTGTGTTGAATCAGAGAGGTGTTGGCAGGCTCGTGTCCGGTCTGAATGCTGAGCGAGGCTAACGGCCGCCTGGCTCTGAACGCTGTTTGAGAGCCGCACGGATCCTCTCGTCTCGTCTAACTCTCGGCAATAAAACAAGATCGTGTTTCGCCTAAAAAAAAGGTCCAGAAGCAAGTCCGGCTCAGTTTGGCCTCGAGCCACGTCCACACAAACCAAATATAACGGTGCACTGTTGGTTCTGCTGTAATTGAGGTGTGTTTTCTCCAACCTACAGTTCTGAAGTCAAAGAATTGATCGAAACTCTGTCACCTGAGTTTCGATCACTTTTGGTGGGTGGATGTCATTTGTTCCTTTTCTTTTTGACATAAGTGGCACAAGAAGCAGCATGTTCATGTGGAGTCAAACCAGTTCTACAGCACATCCATCAATTATTACTACTGTATTTCTCATGAAGCCTTCATACATCATCATCAGCAGCAGCGGAGGTCGGGAGTAAATGAGGCAACTTCTGACTTTCCCTCCCAACTTGTGACACAAACATCTGCATGCATTATGGATTATTTTCATTTGGAATCATCCCACGCCGCCTTCACACTCAACATCACAAGACTGATTTCATCCCACCGGTGCACATCACGCACGGCAGACGTAGCGAGACAAAACAAAAGATGTAGAAGGTCCCGGTGGTCCCTCATCCAGTATATCTAGTGATTTCACACACTCTCGCCCACATCTACATCGCCTCCCCACATGAAAGTCAGGTCAAGTATCTGAACTTCTACTTGACTAAAGAATGTGTGGGCTTATGAGACCTTTGATTAGATCTAAATGTTAAGTACTCTGAGATATCAGTCTTTTTTGAACCACTTCGCCTCACATCGAAGCACAGCTCATCCTCACTTGACACCGAGTAAGACTCCCCCTCGAGAGGTCAAGTTAGCTGACCGCTAGCTTAGCTAGTTTTAGCAACCTCAGAAAAGACCGCACGATAACAACACACTGCAGCTTATGTCTCCAACTAGAAACCGCCATCAAAAAGCCACAATTAATGGTGAGAACAGCACCAAACTTCAGCAACAGTACATGTACAGTCCCAGCACACAGTACGAAGCATCAAACATCTGCTAGCTTTGCCGGATTTGTATTAAAAACACAGCACAACTCACCCTCTCCTCCAGCAGCCTGCCTGTGTGGGGAAGCCCTGACGAGTCGATTACCGAGTGCAGTAGATTTCCGCAGCTCAAGGATGAAAATGTCTGATTATTACTCCATTACTTCCCTTCTTTTCCCTGTCAGCTCTCGATAATAAGAACTGAGCGTTCCATGGAGGACGGTTGCGCGTCGGACGGTTGCCTCCGCGAAGTCCGTTAATTCCTGATTATGGACACCTCGAAGGGCATTATCCCGCTTATACCATGGTCACTTGCCAAAGAAAATAAATTAAGACCATTAATTTATATTTTCATGCGTTTTACAATCACAATATAAAGTTTTTGACAGGCAATAACTTAGTTTCCCTGGTAACGCCTGAGGGTTTGACTAATACCTGGAACAACCATTACCCTCCCGTAAGGTTCTTATGCAACGGAAACGTTGTTCACCTCTCCAGTAAATAGGACGGACCTTAGATACGACTTAGCAACGGGAGAAAGCTAACGCTATGCTAGCGAGATTCAAAGTCGATAACATTGAGTACGGTTGACAAACAGTAAATATAATTTGACAGTATGTTTAACAACAAGACTAGCTAGCTTACCAGTCATGTCATTGTCCCCAAATCAATATCAAGATTTTCACGAACAAACGATCGGCCGTGTGTAACGTTACTGTGGCCGCAGCCTGAAGCAGAGAGCTGAACAGCCAACGGGATGTGAGTATGGAAGCGTATTGCATTTACTTGATATATTTATTTTTTGGTTTGTTTTACTGAGTAATTATTTGTGTCTTTCTGAGTACTTTATTTTTTGTTTGTTTTTTGTAATAATTATTTCTGTTTTTCTGAGTAATTTATTTTTTTGTCTGTTTTTTGGAATAATTATTTCTGTTTTTCTGAGTAATTTTTTTTTCTGTTTTTCAGAGTAATTTTTTTTCTTCTGTTTTTCATGGTAATTTTTTCCCCCCTGTTTTTCGGAGTAATTTTTTTTCTGAAATATCGAGATACTTTGAACTCCCGCGAGAACATCCAACCTGTAACAGACTCCCGCATACATGCCTTGACAAACTAACGATAATATCATCTATATGACTTAAAGACAGGACTATCTCCCAGCGTCTTAAACCCAGATCAAAGTAAAACTTGATTAAACTGAACAAGTCGGTCATGTTTGTAACCATGAAGTCGAGCTCTCAATGAATGAATGGATCTTCAAATGCTCTGTAAACTCAGGAAAAAAATTAGTCCGAAAAACAGAAGAAAAAAAATTATTCAGAAAATCAGGAAAAAAATTACTCAGAAAAACAAAAATAATTATTAAAAAAAACAGACAAGAAATAAATTACTCAGAAAAACAGAAATAATTATTACGAAAAACAGACAAAAAAAATAAATTTATCAAGTGAATGCAATACGCTTCCGTACTGAAGGACTGACGGACTGGAAATAAATTGTAAACAGAGACTTTGACTGCGTTCCCGTCGCTATGGTTACGCCAGCTAGCGCATTAATTTAGACGGTGAACAGACAATTTGACTGGAACTACTTAGTAGGTGTCCGTATATCAGGGATTAATGGACACCCTGCAGCCAATCAGAATCGAGTATTCCCCCAGACCATGGTATAAAACTAGCTAAGCTAGCGGTCAGCTAACTTGACCTCTCGAGGGGGAGTCTTACTCGATGTCAAGGTGCGTTAGACCATGGATTAAACTTACACCGGAATATCCCTTTAACAGTCAAATACATCAATGAAGACAAAACACAAAAAAAGGTTTCAAGTTGTAACAATTTTTTATTTCCTGTCATGAACTTCGAATCAAGCGCAAGAAAAAGCCTTTCACAACACAAGGAGAGACGGAGACAGAGCGTTATATTACAGAGATGATAGATGGCGTCTGTCCTCACCTGCGTGTCACCGCAGGTGAGAACGGAGAGAAAACAAAAGGAACAAAAACAAAAAGCAAGAATAAGAACTTGGTTCAACGTATTTTTTTTCCATAGTGATAAAAGATACAAAAAACTGACAATGTTCAAATCCTCTTGAGAACATACAGAATTATAATACAGAAACACTACAATACTTTTTACCTCCCTCCCTCCCCCGCCCTCTACGTTACTCCTGAAGCCGAGGCCGCTATGATCACAGATGGACAAATATCGAGTACTGTACACAGACACGAGTCATCACGGCTCCACTGACACCAGAACTGTTCTCAGGAGAGAGTCGGCCGACGCCGCGCATCTACAGCCCCAATCTGCAGGATCGAATTAACAATCGGACTCAGGAAGTCAACTCTTTAACTGGCTGCTGATCCTGAGGCCGATACGCCTTCTTTGTGTGGCTTAACCCACATTTTTTTTTTTATTTGTCACGTTAGTTTGGGCAGAATCTCAAATTGTAATTCTTGCAGAGAGAAACTGCAGAGGACGTTTTTTTTTCCTCTTTAGTAAAAATTGTGATTTTACACCGTGTGAACTGAATCTGGGCAGCAGATTGGGGCTTTAAGCAGACGTCACTTCTCTCCTGTCTAACCACTCAGAAGGTTGTGTGTGTGTGTGTGTGTGTGTGTGTGTGTGTGTGTGTGTGTGTAAACGTGTCAGCATTTGTCTGCATGAGCGAGTGTGTTTCAGGAGTTGTTTAAAGAATGTGGAAGGTGTGTGTGTTAAAGGCTTGTGCCAGGATGTAATTCGAGATAAGTGTGTGTGTGTGTGTGTGTGTGTGTGTGTGTGTGTGTGTGTGTGTGTGTTAAAGGCTCGTGCCAGGACGTAATTCATGATAAGTGTGTGTGTGTGTGTTTGGAGCATAAATTCGGATTATATTATCTCGGATATAATTTGCTGTTGCAGCTTCTTCCATCTGCACGTTGAAAGGGCTCCGGGATGTCAACTTTTATTGTGAAACATCACCAGAAGTGTGTGTGTGTGTGTGTGTGTGTGTGTGTGTGTGTGTGTGTGTGTGTGTGTGTGTGTGCAGGGTGGGGGGGTATTAACATCAGCTGGGTGTTCTGTACAGGGGGACTCATACATTCTCTGGTTCAATTTCGACTGCATTCATTTTTTTTTCAGCAGGAGTAGAAGGTGATCGTGGAGGGTGGATGGAACCTAAAATAAGACACCGACTTCATCTTTCCAATGCTATTAATTAATTAATTAATTAAACAATCCTCTGATTATGACGCGACGGCTGTCATTTTGCGACCCTTCTCATATTTGTTCGCTTAACCGACGGATCAAATTTGGGCATTTTTTTTGCGGCGGCGTCACGAGGCCTGTACCACGATCGCAATCACTCAAGGGCGTTCGACAAAAAGGGGCGTTTATTTACAGTCAAAGAGCAAAATATAATATGAACAAATGATGCAAATGCGTAAATTAGCAGGCTTATAATATCGCTGACTGTAATATGATGACAGTTTTAGCCTTCCAGCTGCAACAGCAGCGGTGTCACTTGCAAGCAAATAAGAATAAATTAAAACATAAAAAGCGGCGCTTTCGTATCTGTGTCAGTGCAAGGTCATAGTGCTTCGCTCGGTCTCTGCTGGAGGAGGACATCCGAATACAAAAAGCAAATGGCTTTGACGTCGTTTGCAGACAACGGGAAAATAAACGAGATGTCTCTAAAGACTCTCGATCCAAGCAGAGGATCGTCTATAAGTGATGATGTCGTTTAGTCTCGCTCCGTCGTACAGGCCTCTCCGATACGTCCGGGTCGCAAAATGTCGCGTGAAGCCACACATATCATACACATGGTATATCGGTCTCCGCGTACGGGAGCAGGAGGTTACACTTGTTTCTGAGGAATGTCGAGGTTTTCTGCTTTGCTCACAGAATTAGGC
The DNA here is from genome assembly GCA_039737535.1 of Lagodon rhomboides. Lineage (NCBI taxonomy): Eukaryota > Metazoa > Chordata > Actinopteri > Spariformes > Sparidae > Lagodon > Lagodon rhomboides. The sequence continues at coordinate 31,013,598 of CM077792.1, read as the reverse complement.
TCATTTGGATCAGACGACGCCGTCATCACCCGTCTGTTTACTGTGTCGACTCAACCGGTTATTTTTTTCCTCCTTTTTTGTTTAGAAAAGTTTTTTTTGTGTTTTTTTTTATAAGAAATCTTACAAAAATGTGTCACCGTTGAGAAGAGTTTGCACCGCGTCTCGTGTGATAGCTGTCACGATGTCGTCTTACCGCGCCTCCTCTCCGTTTATTCTCTTGTTGTTTTAGTGTTTAGTCGCCGTCTTTGCCGATATTGTTTGTGTCACTTGATTCATGTTCATCGAGAACGTAAAAGGATGTCCGGTCGTGCGTCCTTTTGGTTTCTGTTTCTGAGCAAAAATAACAAAAATAACATAAATTAAAAAAGAAATCAAGAGGAGTTTGCACCCGGCCGCCCGTCTTCTCTGTCCTCTGGTATTCCCCTCTCCCAAACAAACAACATCTTCTTCTTTTTTGGTTCTTGAACATGTTGCACAGCAAAAAGAGTTCACAATTTTCCAAACGACACAGAAAGCCTCAGAGATACTCCAAAGTCATTTTTGTCTCCTGATGTCTAACAGGCAATAATATGCTTCTGAGTCGTTCTTTTTTTTAAGAAATGATGAGAGATTTCTGGGAGGGGAAACAGAAAGGTGAAAATGTGACTGACGTTTTGAGGCGCGAATCAAAAAAAAAAAAAACACTGTGCGAGGATCGTCCGAGAGAGAAAAATTTCCGCTGAGTGACAAATCCCTGTTACTTTAACAAAATGTTCCAGAGGTATGAAGCCACAGAGATGATCTGTACGTGATTAAGAGGTGAGGTAAGATAAGGATGACAAAGCAAAAAACACTTTGAATGATAAGAATCTGGAAAACTTTCAGATCCTCGCAGGTTGAAATAAGCAACGACTGTGGATCTGAACGGCTACATGTCCACCTCTGATGAGCTCATCGACGCCAAACCGCTAAGAAAGCTACATAAGAAATCTTTTACCCATAATGCCAAAGTCTAAGAGGTCTGCTAATTAATCTACAGTTACACACTGTAAACAAAACCGACGTGACTGTTCGTTATCCTTGATGATGTCTTAAATAAAAGTCAGAAAATCTGTACGAATCGCTGCTTTAAGCTGCCGATACAAATCAAGTGATGGCGTGAGCTAACTGGGCAGCGAACGCTCCCGTGAAACCGACAGTGAAATAGAAAAAAAGGTGGCCGTCGTGCTCGCTCACTAACTGAACCTCCCGCGCCTGAAGAACCTCATATTTACAAGCAAACGAGTCGGACAGAAGGTTGACGAGGACTAGAACGCGTCCTCCGTGTGTGGATGTGCACATTTCTTTCTCTTCTGGGATAAAATATTGTGTTAAAAATCTGATTACCTTATTTACAATTTTACAAACGAGGAAAAAACATAAAAATATCGATATAAACAGTGTTTTGTTTGTTTTTTTTTCCTTTACAAAACATATTCCTAGAGTGCGACGGAGCCGTCAGCATGTTCAGCGGTGATGGATGTTTTCCTGGGATGCAGGTACAAAAAGCTCTCTGACATAATCGGCCCGGTGTTACTTTACTGTATGCAGACGAGGTGATCCGTAGAGTTGTGTTTGAAGCTTTTAATGTTCAATTACTCACATTTATAGCTGCTCGAGAGTTCGTACGCTGGCTGGTGGCAGTTAGAAAGAATTTGTCGAGCTCTAAGTTTGAGGCATTTCGTCCGTTCGAAACAAAAATCGAGCCGCTAATCACATTTTCACCTTTGCGTTTACACCTGTGGGGATTTCTGACGGTAAAAGACGGAGCAGGTTGAGGTTGCCGCTGTGTTTGAAGAGGAGGCAGTCACGTCTGGAGCGCCGTGAGTTCTGGAGGACGAGTGTTGGGGGGGCGTCCCTCCATCACCGCTGGCCGAGTTGTGACTCCTAATGTGCATGTCTCTGGTCTGCTGGCTCTAGGTGGTCTGCAGGGGGAGAGAAGAGAGGAAAAGACGGTGATTTGACAGAAACAACTTTGCACATGCAGCAGGAGGAAAATCTGAATTCTTGGCTGCAGAAGTGGATGAACAGAAGCACCCGGGGAGCCGTGACTCCTCTTTCCCCTGCACTCTTCCTTTCAGAGTTTCCTATGTTTACCTCGAAACCCATTCATTTGCATAGCCGGCCTGTCATGAAGTTGCCGTGCTCACAATAAACTGACATTTACATAGATGACTCTGAAAATATTTACTTTATCGTGGGAGCGGAGCGGCGTCACACACTCGCACAGTCGCCCTTTTGTTTGCCGGGTCGAAAGGTAGCGTGGAGGATTAATAATAAACATCCTTTGTCAGTCTAACTTTAATCTCTCGCCGCTGGAAATATAAAAGTAGGTTACCCCAACAATCCCATTTATAATTCATCGTGCTGCGTACATGGTGGGCTGGTGTGTGTCATGGTGCAGAGGGATAGACGGCGCTGACCTATTCCCTCCGCCATGATTCCTCGGAAGAACAGCTATTTTATTCCATTCGCTGCCAGTGTTTGTCTAATTAAGTCCAATTTTGACTCATTACCCAAAGAATGAGCTGCTGTATCTCTTAAAGTCTTAAAGTCACGTACGTAAAATACCAACCCAGCAGACAGCAGGGCGAACAGGAAGTACCTCATCACACTGATGCTAAAATGATAAGCACGGCAGTTTTGCTCCTTGATTGACAGCACGGCTCACGAAAAGGTCCAATGCAACTGAAATATGTCAAAAAAAAATAATATCCACCTCGCTGCAAAACAGAGAAAGATGCAGACGGTGACAGAGATCAGCCGCCGCACGTTTATTTCCTTATTTTTGGCGCTCTCGTCTTGCTCACGTACACGTGACATCGTGTTTCCCACACATAGACTTCACCTTCAGGCCGAGCATGCAAGGATTGTGTAGTCAGTTTACTTCTGGAGGAGGCGGGGCTACGTACGCAGAAAATACGCAGCCAGTACTGGAGGACGACTGCAAAAACTGAGTACTGATCATTTTAAATTATCAGTAGCCGTTTTTATTCTGGGCAGTAAGCCACCAATCTGCCGTCCCCGGATTTAGACATAAGGCGGCAAATTGGTGGTCTGTTCTGGTCCGCCGACTTTGCCCCTCGGAGGGTAACGTTACACTTATTTGAAATCGTGACACCCTTATTTATGAATGAAGACGCTGATTTGAGGTAATAAATTACTTAAAACACTGCACAGTGGACCTTTAAAAGTAGCTTTTTCTTATATACAAAAGCTTCCAGCTCTCTGACAGAACATCAGAGAGGATCCTCTTGGATTTTCATCTCATAATCAGTCATCGCTGGAGACATAAACGTGTCATTAAAAGACATGTGGTGCTGTGATGATTCTGACCTCTGCACTCTGCCTCTGCATCTTGCTGATGGAGCAGGACGCCGGGTCTTTCTCCCCCGAGCCGTCACGTTCCGACTCGCGCTCCCTCTTTCCTGTGATGCCTCTGGAGTGCAGAAGGAGTCCTGAATGTCCCGGCAGAGAGAAGATACAGAAAAAACATCATCAGTATAGGAAACACACGTTCAGCTGATGCAGGTGGTGAGGAATGCAGTCGCCCTCTTGTGGTAAAGGTAAAGATAAGAAAACAGTGTGTCACAAGCGTTTTTTTCCCACCTGGGTGTTGAGGCACAGCAAACTCGTGGTAGTGTAAGCTGCTGGTGATGGTCTGGCTGGCGTCTGGCACTGAGTGGTATCCTGCAGCGCACAAATCAAACAGACACTTCTTAATAATTATTTGTGGACGCCACCACAAAGCAGCCTTCTGTCTTGTGTCTTTTCGTCTTTTCTCAAACAAAGCTAGTTGTAATAACCACATGAGAGTGAAAAGAGATGGTGACAACACACACACACACAGTGACGTCAATGCCGATTGCATCAGTTGCGTCTACCCGTGCTGAGTCATGACCTACCATGCTGCTGCTGCTGCTGCTGCTGCGGCGGCGGTTGCAGTCGTTGTTGTTGTTGTTGCTGTTGCGCGGCGCCGCTCGACCGGGTCTGTTCTTCGGTGTCGAAGTTAAGTAGGATGCTGCCGCTGCCGTTGCCTGTTGCAACAGAGCTCCCCGACACTCCAGGCACTGAAAGGATCACACGGACGGATGCACGTGACTGACTGCCAACGCCTAACCACCGATATTACCACAAGAGCGTGTGTGAAACATCTTTGCTATTGTAACACTGACTCACAATGTGAGTTGTTGTTGTTGCTGTTGGTCCCTGGCTGCTGCTCTCCAGGAGAGTAGGCCATCATTCCCCCGTTCCCATTGCCATTGGTGGATGGCACCGACGCCAGCAGGCCTGAAAGACACAAACAAATATACACTTATTTATTGTGAAACACTGTGAATCGATCAGTCGGCATCCTTTGAGGAACAGGTGGCAGTTTAAGGTGAGGTTTCTACGACAAATCAGCTCCTCAGGTGGTTAGCGTAGCTGCTAAAGCATCAGTTCTATCCAGTTTGATCCTCCGCCAATTCCCCGCCTCCATTGAATCTCTCGGAGGCAGCGAAGGGTGAAATTTGGCTCCGGCGCTGATGGAGATAGTATCAGAGGCGCAGTATTGGCGAACCGAACCAAACCAGTGTGGACGGATCAGCCGGCTGCGCGGATCAAGGGCGTGTCGGTCTGACGGTCGGTTAACTACACAGGTCCCTCACTCAACTAAATACAGAGAAATGTCCCACAAAGCAACGTTACAGGACCAAACAACAGTAACGTAGCAACTGTAACTGTCTTTGGCAACTTATCTGAGGAAGAAAATACTGCAGATATACGTGGAGAAGCATCTGTCTGACCGACTCTTCTCACATTTCTGCCCGAAAAACAGCGTCTTTCACCGGCAAAAAACTTGACAGTCAGCCCTCCCGACCGAGACTTCAGTGAACTTTCCCCCAGAAAACAGCCTCCCTCCCCGCGAGTGACAGAGTCAGACAGCGTCCAGTTTACTGATGGTGATTATTTAATTATGTAGGCTAATTTAGAGCGAAAATCGTAACTTTGTCACTTCCCAGGATGTTTGGTGGGTCAGGATCTCAATCACAACACATTATAACAGCATCCATATGATTATAAACTGTCCGCAGGTTTAGATTGACAGGAGGGACACCGGGGAAACACCTTGAAAACACACCGACGTCATCATCATGACGTGTAGCCTACCATCATTTGTAAGGATGAGACTCATTTTGTGAGTCTCAATCTGTCAATTTTTTTTCAAAAATCTCACCAGTAGTCACCATTTAACCCGTTTTGCCCCACTGGCAACAATTGTTGCCAAAGTGTATCACTGTCATTTTCGACTCACAATAAAAAATCTCAAAGGTTCTCATGCAACTTTTTCCACTTATATGCTAGTAGACAACTTAGACAAAGGTTTTGATTTATAAAAAATCGTTTCCAAGTGCTTCCTGTCGCATGACATCATCTGCTTCCTGCTCCTTCCGGCTGAAGACATGGCGGTTGCAAATCCTCCTGGAAAGAGGTCATTTTCATACATTTCTCATGATTTTCCCCGCAAACATATTATAATTATTTAATCATTCAAGTCTCTAGAGTAACCCTACCCTCAAAAATTTTACCTAGGATGAATATTTTTTTGTTCAAATTGTTTGTTGTTTTGAATTTTATACAGGGGGAACCAAGGTTTGAACCACGATCATTAGCTACCTTCCTGGAATGATGATATCCATCAGTATCCATGTACAGTTTTACGTATTTTCTTTTGTTTTACCCGCTCCACCTTTTTGTTATTATTTATTATGACTATATTAATATTTTGTTATTACTATATCATTGTTATTATTTCTATATTATTATTAGGTGACAAGCTGTGTGACTGCTGGCGACAATTGTTGCCAGTCATAAAAATGCTATTTTCTTCAAAACAAAGTACAAAATGGAAAAAATAAATACATAACATGATTCAGAGGGACTCAACTGATAAAATGATCTGCCTTACAACTCCGAAAAAAATCTGGGCACAAATGGGTTAAAGGGTTATTTATCAAAATTTCCTTCCGGGGGAACCAAGCGTTGCTAGGTTACCGACTCAGAGCACCGCTGCACTGCATCGGAGAAGTTTAATTCATACAAAGAAGAGCAGAGAAGCCCGCCGATGGCTTCTGAGACCACAGATCCGACTGGCTGATCTTACCTAGTCCCCTGTATCGGCTGAGTTGCTGGTAGATCTGCTTCATCCTCTCGATGTTGAGCCGGCTCGCCTCGGCGTGGTGCACCATCGGCTTCGGGTAATGCACGCCGATTATGCACTTGGCGGCCGCCTGCACGGACTCGGGAGCGTTCCACGGGTCGTAGATGTACTTAGCGGGGAAACCTCGGAGGATAGGTAAGTATCGTCTGGAAGCACAGGGAGACATTAGATTTTCCAGCTTACGTCGGGACGACAAGGGCGATTACAGAGTCATTCAGGGGGGGGGAAGCGATGCAGGGATACAAGAATAACAGGTTAGGAAAAAAAACATCACAGTAGTTGCAAAAAAAGTCAAACAATATTTTTGGAAAAAAAAGCTGGAACTGTGTTTTCTACTAATCCAGTTACTGAAAAGAGTTTGGTGCTTATTCAAAATGCAATACAGCTGTGTTTTTTTTCTTTATTTCATCCAAAAAAAAACATTTTTTTGTCATTACTCAGGTTTAATCTACCAGCTCTGTATGTTCTGTGACTGATAATAAGAGCATGCTGGTCTTCAGCACTTTCATGCTTTTTTTACAGGTGTTATATGAAAAATAGCCGCTACAAAATGAAAAGCTACGAACAACCACAACACTGCACAGTATGGCTACAGTACATGAGAAGTATGAGTACAGAGTCATGTGGATTCTGGCACTGAAGTGAGTTAGCATCACAGTGCACACTGAGGCCTGAGGAGGAAAAAAAAAAACACGAGGGGGGCTGTGTTTTTCCCGAACACCAGTTACTGTAAGACAGCAGCCACGCCGCAGAACAAAAAGTATGATCCTCCAAGAGGTGAAACCAATAAAAGCACCAAGTCAACATCTCAGAGCACCATTCCAACCTGTTTGTTTAGGTTTTTTTGTCCCTGGCGCTGTCGTGGATTTGCTCCGTGTGACAAAGAGAGGTCACCTACCTACTGCACGTGTGGTCCGACCTTACCGAGTCCGAGGAGGGGAGACAGACAGGACAGAGGAGGGGGGCAAGTGGAGCTGTGGAACTGTGCAGCGCTGGGAGGCACAGAGAGGGTGGGGGCGGGTGGTGCGGCCTTGTGGACGCACACACACACACACGACGACGGACGGCGCTCCGCCTGCTACGGAGACCGCCCCGTCGCTAGAGAGAGAGATCACCGCCGAATGGACTGATGATGCTAGGAGACGTCTACTGTGACACGCGGTTAGAAAGCAGAGTGTATTGACCACCCACCCACCCCTCCCCTCCCCCCCGCCCCTCCACCCAACCCCTTACTTTGAGCAGGTGTATAGTGGAAAAGTTCTGCCATCGAGAGGTCCGGTTCTTCTTTCTTTCTTAGCACTGAAAAAGGTTATTCTTTCAAAAAAACAAACACACTATCTTATCTAGAGCAGCGGTGGTAAAAAACCAAAAACGTCCCACTTAGGTTTAATTCTTCCTCTCAGCGTGCACACGTGTCCTCACTTCATGCGAGTCTGCAAAAAAAGAGTCAGCTAAAAGCTAAATCTCTACTGAAAGTAACACTGAAAGTTCGTAGTCGATGACAGAAGTCTTCCATTATACCTCACAGCTCCAGGCCCCCACCCTCCCTCCAACCTTCTCCCCACCTCCCTCCCCCGTGATCAGACAGTGGTGGACTGAGAAAAGAGCTCATGGCTGCTCCCCGTTGTCCCGCAGACTGTGGTGGTTGTCTTTTAAGCGTTGTGACTGACTGTCCCCTCCCACAACCACAGCGCCACGCTCTGGGCTTGCTCACTAGGGGGCCCCCTCATTTCACTAAAAGGGACGACAACCCTTTTGCCAGGAAGATCCGCGACTTGCCAGTCGCAAGCGGTCCTGCAGAGGCCAGCGGGTGGTGCAGTAAGAGTGTGTGGAGTGTACATGTAGGTGTGTGTGAGAGGTGGTGCATTCAGATGTAACTGTATGGCTATGTAAGATATATATCGGTTTGCTGATATGATTGTGCACTGATGTCTTTCTGGACAATAAAGGTTAATGTTAAACTCTCGCCAGATGCATTTCGTTCCGCCTAGCTCCACTCACATCCATCTGGGATCGCTGATGATGATTTTTTTCTCGTAATATTTTGACTTTTTTCTCGTAATATTATGACTTTTTTCTCTTAATATTTTGACTTTATTCTCGTAATATTTTGACTTTATTCTCGTAATATTATGACTTTATTCTCGTAATATTATGACTTTATTCTCGTAATATTTTGACTTTAATCTCGTAATATTTTGACTTTTTTCTCGGAATATTTTGACTTTATTCTTGTAATATTATGACTTTAATCTCGTAATATTTTGACTTTTTCTCGTAATATTTTGACTTTAATCTCGTAATATTATGACTTTTTTCTCTGAATATTTTGACTTTATTCTCGTAATATTATGACTTTATTCTCGTAATATTTTGACTTTATTCTTGTAATATTTTGACTTTAATTCTCGTAATATTATGACTTTATTCTCGTAATATTTTGACTTTAATCTCATAATATTTTGACTTTAATCTCATAATATTACGACTTTATTCTCGTAATTTCCCCTCTAAAATATTTTTTTTTTCTCTTAGTCTGGCCCTAATACTCCGTCGTAGGTTAAAGATTCATGGGATCATTGCAAAAAAAATGTGATTTATCAACATCAGAGTATCGTCTCCTGGAAATCCAGCATCAGTCGGGCTTCACTACGCAAGTCTGTCCTGGACAGAAGTTCTGGTAAAGTGTGTTGGATGTGCATGTCTGTGTGTGCATGTGTGTGTGTGCGTGTGTGTGTGTGTGTGTGTGTGTGTGTGTGTGTCTGTGTGTGTTTGACTCTCAGGGCCTGTGTTTACCAGCCACTGCTCCGGGTCCACCTGCACCGGCAAGGTTGCATTCACGTAAGCAGGACGCTACTGAACATTTCACAAAGGGTCGGATGAGGGACTTTGCCCAGCGTCTGGACAATGGGCCGGCTCGCGTGGCACAGCGCGGGTAACGAGTACCGGCGCCGACCGACGCGTCACTGCGATGGCACAGTTGCAGCTGGCCCAGCGCCTCTCCTCACTACCCTCTGGGGAATGCTTCGTAGTCCCCTACTGAATGAATGCAAGCAAGGCGCTCCATACCAAGTGATCAGAATCCCTTTTGACGAAATGAGACGCTACCGAGTTAGAAACCTGCCCAGAGGGTGCCGCCGGGGCGCGAGCAAAGTCCCGTCCCCCACAGGTAAGTGGCACAGGTAGGTAAAAAACAAACAACTTCCGATTTCTCAACTCGTCAACCCCGTCGTCCACCCAGGGCAGCCCTGGCTGGCGGCCCGGCTGCGCCTGGGTGGCGGCGGGGGAAGTGGGGGGCGTGAGAACGGCCAATTATCTTAAAAGCAAACAGCTACAATCTACGGAGAGGTGGGGGGATTAGCTGAACTTTTCCCCCAATCCAAAACAGAAAACAGATGAGCCAAAAAACACAAGACACAGAGCCACAACCAGAGAAGAGAGAAGAGTTCATCTACGCTAAAAAAAAAAAGATCAACTGGTGGCTGCAAATATATCAAACTAAAAGAGACGCACGTGGACACAATCACCAAAGTGACATTCACAGACAATTAAAAAAAGGCACTCAAAGACGTACACTGTGAACACTAAAGTTATTACAGGTTACATGCCTGATTCCAAAAAAACTAAAGTGCTGAAGTTTTAACAGAAAAGGAAGGGGGGAGGGCGGGGGGGCGGGGAAGCAGGTGGCACCAATGGGTGATGCCAGGAGAGGTACCCACCTAATGAAGTCCCCGTTGGGGTCGGTGCGCCTGCCGAAGCCCACGGGGCAGTAGCAGTGGAAGAACTGCTGGAAAAATGAACTGCAGGACAGCCACATCCAGCTGCCCGCGTTCACGCTCCAGTCGGCGTCCAGGAGCAGCTCTTCAAAGACCTGCGAGGCAAAGACGGAAGATGATGCAGGTGTTAGTGTTCACAGGGCTCCCACATCTTCATTCAAGATCCTACACACCCACCTACTCTTTTAATGACCCACAACACAACACAACAGAGCTCACGAGATCTAGACGAGACGAGTTCGAGACGAGACGAGACGAGCGAGTTTGAGACGAGATGAGTCGAGATGAGTTTAGACGAGATGATTCGAGACGAGACGAGACGTGACGAGACGAGTACGAGACGAGACGAGACGAGATGTTAAGAAAGCTACAATGACAAAATACATGACTGGACCAAAAGACTAAAAGGGAGGTGTAATATTCCTCCTTTTCCAAACAGCCTCCACTTTTCCTCCTCTGGTAGGCGTCAACATGTGACGTGACGTGAAGCAGGAAGTTGGCCGTGAAGAGAAGCAGGGCAGTTTCTGCTTTTCTCCCAAAATCCTCTTCCCGTTTAACATTGGGGCTTATGGGGCAGTTGCTGGAGTTTGTGTCGGTTAGACGCAGGTAATTCAAAAACCGTACATCCTCCCGATAAAGTGGACACGTTGCCAGACAGAAGACAAGTGTGGCTACGTTCTTGGAAAATATCACTATTGTAGTGTGAAATCTGTGGCTAGGATCGTCATCTAAAGAAACATTTTCGGAGAGTTTTTTTCAGGCTCCCCCACTCTGCCAGTTGGTGCTGTGCGAACATTCCGCAATACACACACATTGAAAATCCTGAATTTTTCTGATTTTCAAAATCACTCACGATCAATTAAGGGTCACCGTTCAAAAACTAAACATCGTAGAAAGAAAGTTCAAATACAACTCAAATAGATAAGACTTGTGCCTACATTTTAAAGTTTGAATGGTGTCTCTAGGTCAAAGTCTGCCAGAGCAGGAGATGTTTGAAAAACGTCGATGATTTTGCGACTTTTTTGACCCCGTCCCATTCATTCCTTATGGGAAGTTTTTCGCAGTTTGTCTTCAAAATAAGAGCTTTACATTGCACCCCATCGGAGTTTAGAACTGGGTTCTTAGCGGGGGGCTTTTAATTTGAAAGTAGCGACCGCTATTAGCTCGCCGCTACAACAACAAGCGGACAACCAAGACAGCTACAGAGAGCGAGGAGACGCTAGCATCTCCCGGATCTCAGCGGCTTTCCAGCTGCTCATCTTGGTGGATGAAGTGACGAACTGACTGCTGTGATCAGCTGTTTCCTGGTTTTAAAACTCCCGGCTGTGGGTGCGCAGCAGTGCACATCATCCACACCTCCGCCCATCTCAGCATTTGCCACCACATTGCCGCCTCGGATTTACACAGCAATGGAGGCGCAAATAAAACAGACCACCAATTTGCCGCCTTCTGTCTAAATCTGCAGAGCGAGCCACCAAAAGGACGGCAGATTGGTGGCTTACTGCCCAGAATAAAAACGGTTTATGGTCACAAATAGAAGTTTGGATAGCTCACAAATCTCGCGAGACAGATTTTTAACGCTACGAGAAATATCGTCGTCCTCACCTTCATCCCTTCCTCCCAGCTGATCCACAGGTCGCCCCTGGTGAGGAAGCAGGCCACCGCGTGCCGGGCCAGGTGATGGATCCAGCCCTCCTGCCTCAGCTGAGTCATGATGGCGTCGATCCAGGGGAAACCCGTCTTAGCTTCGGCCCACTTGGCGAGCGCCTCCATGTTTCTGTCCCAGGGGATGCGGACGCAGATGGGGTTTCCCTCCATCTTGTCGAAGCGCGGGTTGTTGGTGGCGGCGGTGTAGAAGAACTCCCGCCACAGTAACTGGCCGTACAGAGAGAGCGGAGGGGAGCTGTTCTTCTTCACCTGGATGCACACAAACACAGCGAGATGACAGAATTAGAAGCGTCACGGTCGGACTTTCCAGACGGGATTATCGTTCAAAGAGACATTCATGTTTCTTCAGGCTTCAGCGTCTTACTCACTTAGTCAAGCGAGTACGTATTATCTTAATTCCTTTCATTCCTTTCCCGCCGTACAAAACAATCTCGTGTTGCCCAACAACAGCTGGCTTTTATCTCCAGAGGTAAAAAGGTTACCATCTACATTCCTACCCAAGTGAAATGACTCAGTGGGACTCACCGGAAGATCGCCAGCTCTGATGCAATGCTTTGACTAGACGGTGACATCGAGGCTTTTTTCACAACTTCTACTCACTGTGGTGATCTGTTTACTACCCCGCCGGACTGATAAACATCATGTTGACTCAAAGTCTTCACTTGCAAAAGAAAAACATCTGTCGGGAACAGCTGAAACAAATGTACCTACGTACACTGTCGGGGATGTTTTGTCTTTCTTGTTTTGTGCAACTCGCACTTACAACTCGAGGTTCAAAAACACATTAAAGCCACACTGTGGAATTATTTCTCCCATCTAGTGGTTAAATGTTATTCTGCATCCAAACGAATGCTGCTCTCTAGCGCCTCGCGTTTTCAAACGTGCGTTGCAGCCTGTTGGAACTACGGCAGGCGGGATGTGTCAAGATTCAAGAAGCTAAAACAACAACATGTCTTCAAACAGCACTTCATCAAGTTTAGTTTCGGGTGATGAGGTACGTTATTTCAAACAGACTTCAAACTGCAGCTGACGAGCGCGTCTGGCTAAGCTCCTTCTCCGTTCCACAGTCACGCTGGCTCTGAGTGAAAACGCCTTTAGCCTTATCTGTACCACGTAGAGCTTTTTGTCCCTCTCACCAGTTCATCGTTTTTTATAGAGCGGAAGGACATGGAAGCCTCCGTAGAGCTCGCCCGTCCTATGGAAATACAGAGAAGTGATTCTTCCCTCAGGAGGAGAAGTGAGATTGTTGGCAGAGATCATTTTACACCAATGAGGACTTATTTATGAATGAAGACGCTGATTTGAGGTCATAAATTACTTAAAACACGACACAGTGGAACTTTAAATTGTGCCACAAAACCACAAAGTCACTAAAAGATGACGATATTTCACGGCTAATAACTCGGCAAACACTAAGTTAGTGGAAAAAAAAAAGGCATCCTGTTTAAAAATGAGACGTCCAAAACGCTGCCAGACACCAGAAGTCATCCATCTTCCAATTATTCCTAAAAAGCTCTACATCCCTACAGCCCTTGAATGCACCACGGCACAACAACAGGTGTCACGCCGTTACAACACAACCATCCCGATGTTTCAGTCTATTGACAAAAACATATTATTTTGAAAGGCAGCTGGTTCCTCACAAGTTTATTTGTCTTTGATTATAAAAAAAGATTTAACCAAAACTGAAAACAAGAAGAAAAGTATTAGGACTTTTTCTAAGATTACCTTAATTTTTAAAACTTCTTTTACATCCTGTGAAAAACAACAGCTTCACTGGATGAATGACAAACCTTTCGGTAGAGGTCGGTGAGCTTGAAGTAGAAAAGGCGACAGGAGAGGCAGCCGAAGCGCAGGTACGGGCTGAGGCCGGTCGGGCTGGCCAGCAGCGAGTTGGCGTTCATCCGGGGGCGCTCGAAATTAGCCACCCATGCCTGGAAGAAAGACAAGAGAGGGGATGACATAGACTCAGTTTCTCATTGTCAGATAGAGAGGAGAGCTGTGGTGGTGCAGGTGCAGTACTAACTTTTCTCTCCAGATGGCGCTCTATCCTGGTCAGAGCCTCCGTCTCTCCTCCCGGCCACACAGCCGTCGGCAGGCCCTCGATGTCAAAGCCTGTGAATCAGACGGTGAAAACAGTGAATCACCTCCACAGTTTACAAAAACAGTGTCTCCCTTCTCGGTTGGATGTCACAATCACCGTCCCTCGAATCATAACCAGACACCTCGGACGTGTTTTCCTAGACGGCTGTGTTGGAAGTCGGTGAACTTTTCAACTCAGTTTAAAGATGCAAATTACCGGACAAATACGGAAGATGTTCTGGTACGAAGCTCTGTGTTTGAGCCAGTAGGAGTCAAAGAGGAACAAAAACACTGTTCGGTGTTCAAGAAGTTTGTTTTTCAGCAACAAAATTACATAAACACACTTTTTGCTTTCTTTCTTTTTTCTTTTTCACAATTCCTTGGCAGATTTGAGATGTAGAAGTCGACTAAACTCACCGCTGAAGGTTTCATAACGTGTTTTCCGAGACGGCTGTGTTGGAAGTCGGTGAACTTTTCAACTCAGTTTAAAAGGTGCAAATTACCGGACAAATACGGAAGATGTTCTGGTACGAAGAAGTACCAAGAAGAAGAAGTTTGTTTTTCAGCAACAAAATTAAGTAAACACACCGTTTTCTAAACACGTCATGAATTCCTCGGCAGATTTGAGATGTAAACTCAGCGCTGAAGGTTTCATATCGTACCTGATTTACTCAAATTCCTCCTCACTATCTTCATCATACTTACGGGAGGTGATATGATCTCCAGCACTGATTGTGCGATGCTATGACTGGACGGTGACATAGATGCGTCTTTATAATGTCTATTTAAGCAGAGATCCGCTGGGATAATCTCTTTACAGTCTAACTGCGTTGATAAACATCATGCCTACGCAGATTTTCTCCTGACTGATGGGAACCACTGACACAAATTTGACCATCTACGACATCGTCAGGGTTGTTTAGTCTTTGTTTTGTAAGATCGATCTGATCGGTGACACGAGCAACACTGGGATTGGATCCAAACATTAGATCAATAGGACTGTTTGGTGTTCAAGAAGTTGCAAAATTAAATTCCTCAAATTAAGTTAACACACCGTTTCATAAATTACTGAGCAGATTTGAGATGTAGAAGTCGACTAAACTCAACAGCGAATGATTCAAATTGATTTATTCATATTCCTCCTCGCTATCTTTAATCACACTTTCTGGTAGAACTGGACGGGTTTTCTCTTAAAGCGCCGGCTCTCAGCAGGTGACCCAGATAGTTTCACGTGTGCAGGTGTGAGCCGCAGGTGGCTGTGAATGGAAAACGGCCTTCTGTGAATGGGAACATCTTGACTGACCGAGTGTAAGAGGGTTTAACATGTTACCTGGCTAATTTAGGGAACAAACAGCAGCTTGTGCAGGAATTAAGCCTCCACAGAGAGAAACCAGACATCTGCACCGACGGTTTTAAAGGGACTTAACGCTTATTTATAAGTGAAACAGCAGGTGCACAGGTGAATCGACTGTAACCTTTCATGAATGGAAAACCAGACATCTGGATGCCAAGAACGTGAATGTGTCACCTGATTAATCCAATCGGGAGGCTTGAGAGGAGATTTACTTTTAAATAGAGAAACTGGACTGACTGTTTAAGTGGGATTAATGAAGACACACCTTTAATTGTGAACGGGATTTACTCAAACTTGAACTACGAGTATTTTATAAACCGAATGAATGTCGCACAATATTTCTTTTCTGGAGACATTTTGAAAAAGTGGAGGTTGAGGACGAGATAATTAATCAATTTACAACGCAGACATTAGCCTTTAGCTTTTATGTCGCTAGGCTAGTGAGTTTCTTCAAAGCCTTTCAGAGGAAATCAAGTTTAACCTACAAGAGGTTCTGGTGTCGCTTGTAAGGACTTTGGCTGCGTCTTTAAAAAAGTGGTGACGCTGTTTTTAAGCCTCATTTTTGTTTTCTTGATTCTGAGGTGACTTTACTTTATGCCGTTTTTCCACCGACAGTACCAGCTCGCCTCGCCTCGACTCAGCTCGCCTTTTTTGCGTTCCCATTACTGAAATCTGGTACCTGGTACCTGCTAAAGTGGTGCTTTTTTAGTATCACCTCCGTATAAGTTCCAACCGAGCTGAGCTGATACTTCTGTGTGACGTAAGCTGGCAGCCGGCCACTGATTGGACAGAGAGCGACGCCACTTGACGACTCATGACGAGCGCGACGTCCGAGCCTGACACCCGCTACCTTTAAAAACTAGCATCTGCGTTCAGTCAACATAGCGATTACATGGAAGGAACAACGCGCAGGAACACGGCGTGGACCGTGGCAGAGGTGGAGACGCTCCTGAGTGTTGTCGCTGAAGACGCATCCAGAACGAGCTCGATGGTGCGACAGGAAATGAAAAGGTGGACGTGTTTTGCGTCGCCCACAGCTAGCCCTGTTTATGTGTCGCGTGGATAAGTACGTCACTGATGACGACCCGCCCACGTTGATGACGACCCGCCCGCGTTGAAGACGACCCGCCCACGTTGATGACGACCCGCCCACGTTGATGACGACCCGCCCACGTCGATGACGACCCGCCCACGTCGTGACGACCCGCCCACGTCGAGACGACCCGCCCACGTCGATGACGACCCGCCCACGTTGAAGACGACCCGCCCACGTTGATGACGACCCGCCCACGTTGAAGACGACCCGCCCACGTTGAAGACGACCCGCCCACGTTGAAGAGATACTAATTCTAGATGGAAACGCGTCTGAAACCAAACCAAGTAGAGCCACGCTGAGCCGAGGCGAGCTGGTACTGTCGGTGGAAAAACGGCCTTAGATACCTCAAGTAATCGTGGTGCAACTAATTTAAGTAGCTGATTCAATTACGAACCATCGAGTCTGCAAAGTCTACACCTCAACTTAGGAGAGTAACTCACATAATCAAAGTGCAGGAGGTGTGTGTTTGGTTTCTCACCCAGCTCCTCCAGGGACGGGACGCCGTACTTGTCCCCGTGGTCCTCAGAGATGGGGGTCACACAGCGACCCATGAAGGAGTCCGACAGCGTCTCCACGGGCATCTCGGGAGGATCGAGTCGACTGATCAGGGTCTGGAAACGCTTGTAAGTGAGGGGAGGCTGCGCGCCATTCAGCTCTATAATCCTGGGGAAGGACAGAGACGAGGACCGGTCAGATTTTAAAAACAGACCTGCTATTCTCAGACTGAAATAAGTTAAAAGACTAAAAGAGTCGAGATAAGATCACCTAGTGACATTTCTTGTTGCTTTTAAAGATCCTCTGATTAATCAAACTCACTTCAAATGTGTGTTTCCGTCTCCAAAACTATACATCTACAGTGTTTCTATGACTGTCTGCGTCTTCCTTACTTGTCCAGGTCGTAGAGGGTGTGCGATATCTTGACGATGACCTCCACGCCTGCCTCCATGGCGAGCTTCTTGATGGCAGCATCTCTCTCCTTCCCGAAAGGCTCAGAGTCGTACTCAAAGGTAAGCCGAGAGATCTTCCACTCCTGAAATGAAAATGTTCACGGTGACGTCTTTAAAAAGCTTCTTTATCTGTCCAACAGTCCAAAAACATTCAATTTGCAATGATTTGAATGGGATGATCGAAGCTGCTGACCTTAAAGAGTCGTGGGAACACGTTGGCTGGCTGGCCTCTGATGACGAAAAGGCGAGAGTTGAGCTTTCGAAGGCTGGCGTCCAGATCCTCTAAACACTGGAGGAGAAACCTGAAGAAGGGAAGAGAAGAAAACAGTCATTACGGATCGTCTGATCTTTCGCCGTGAAGTGTTTTTCCTCTGAAGTAGAAATCTATTGAGTATTTTCTCAGGGGGGCTTAGATGTTTGACGTCACAACGAAAAAAAGCTTTCAATACCCCGAGATAAAAGTGACTCTGTGTGTTTTGGGCATCATGACGCATGAGACCACCCAGCCAGAACTTATTCCCCTCAGTGTCAGACGCACGTCTGAAGCTTTAACGGATCAACGGGCCGTCATCTGATGTGTCGTGTTCAGTAACTCGTGGACTGAAGTTCTTCAAAGCACATTAGCATTTTAATTAGATCAAACCCTGAACTTGTGTCTTCCGTGAATCATGTCTGTCCTTCTGAAGCAGACATGTGATGATGACAACTGACAGTCGATCAGTGATGCATTCCTCCAAATATTTTTAAAAAATGCATCAATCTCATTTGCCTTTTTGAATGAAACTCATCCTTGATGCTTATTAACAGCCCTGATATCCATAATGAATATGGAGATGAAGTCATGAACAGAGGAGGATGACCTTTATAGAACAAGAGAGCGTGAGCTCGTGTCGAGACACTCGGGGGGGGATACGAACCTCTACAAACTTCAATGTTTTTGCTGTTTTCTGCCTCTGAAGGATTGCTCGAAGGCCGTTTGTGACGCACAGGTCCGTCTGTTGTCCAAACGGACCAATCACAGCCGTCTGTCAAGGACTGTTTCAGAGAGTCTTTACTGATGCTGACAGATGAGGCTGACGGCCTTTCCGGATGCGAAGATAGAAAACAAAGACTCGTCCTCGTCCGTGAACATTTCGGTCCGGCTCACGTCAGACAGATTTTCAGCGCTAATGTTTTTTTGTTTTTGTTTTAAACTCCCCACAGACTCTACATTGTGACGACGTCGCAGATTTGACATCGCTTTTCTGAGCTCGAGTGAAAGTTTCACAAATATAAAACCTCCACGGATCAAAAAGTCAGAATAGAAAGTGTCATAATTGACAGTTTTTGCAGTTCCTGTCAGCAATTTACAGACGCTTCTTTCTTGGCATGGCTGAGCATCTGGGTCTAAAAAGTAGATTCATGGTACTGAAATGTGCGTTTAAAAGTTGATTAAAAGTCACTACGGTGCTCACAACTTGTTTCTTCTGCAGATTTCAGTATAGGTATAAAGGTAATCTGGCACATAAAGGGTTAAAGCTGACGTGAAGCCTCATTTCGGTCTGGTTCACGTCAGACAGATTTTCAGTGCTAATGTCTTTTTGTTTTTGTTTTAAACTCCCACAGACTCTACGTTGTGATGACGTCGCAGATTTGATGTCGCTTTTCTGAGCTCGAGTGAAAGTTTCACAAATATAAAACCTCCATGGATCAAAAAGTCAGAATAGAAAGTGTCATAATTGACAGTTTTTGCAGTTCCTGTCCACAATTTACAGAAGCGTCTTTCATAATAGGAGTAAATGCTTTTTGTGTGGCATGGATGAGCATCTGGGTCTAAAAAGTAGATTCATGGTATTGAAATGTACGTTAAAGTTGCATTAAAGTGACTACGTGCTCACAGCTTGTTTCTTCTGTGGCCAAGAGATTTCACTATAGGTATATAAAAGGGTTAAAGCTCATTTACTCCAGCTGATATTCCCAGTGTGGCATCTCTCACTACAGTTTCATCTCTGCAGCACCACCTGTAGGTTCTGCCCGGCAACAGCCGTCACTACTTCACCACAGGTCAAACGGTGGAGCGTCGCCCAGCTTGCGTCTGACCCCCTGCAGCTCTGAGCATCAGGCGGGATCACGGCGGAGCAGACAGTCGGTAAGCCGTGCAGACGGCCCAGCAGCCAGATGATGTTCTGCTCAAGTTCTGTTCCCTGTTCCCGTCTGACCCCGTTAGCCCGATCGTTAAACCAGAGGAGGGTTTTGCTAACAGGCAAAGCTCTGTTTGCTCTCAATCCCCCGCGCAGACGGGCAGAGCCGGGCGGGAAGGTCGAGCACACACCAGGCACGTGCTTCGAACGAGACCGAGGTGTTCAGCCCGTGTTGGACTTTCTGTAGACCGGCCAAGAGACTGCAGCTTGTGATGTTAGTTCTAATTTCGGCACAGTTACTCAACAAGACACTCCAGTTTCCAACCTCACGTGCAAGTGAGGTTAACAAGAGAGCTTAAAACTCAAACGCTGACTATTTAAATGTTTTTGGCTCGCTGACTGACCGAGCTAAAGATCTGTGGGGAAAAAATAATGAAATTCTGGCTCCGTTGCTGACACACTTTTTGCTTCAGGTCAGGAAACTATTAGTGGCTAAGTCATCACATACAAAAGGTTTTCATGAGATAAGATCAGTGAGATCAGATCACACACACTCACAGAAACACACTCAACACCTGAAGCACCACAGAATGAACAGGAACACCTGTATCTGCCTCTTTCTTTAAATTACAGTTTAATATTGCAGCTTTTTATTATCATGATCATTAGATTTTTGCCCCAAAGTAGCGCTGGACAATACTTTAAATACCGTACGATATTATAGCATCATTATTATTGACTATATATATATATCGTCTTAGGTTTTGGATATCACAAAATATCGACACACACCGATTCTGATTATTTGAAATGGTTTGAATACAAATTGTTCGCAGTAATAATACACAAGTACTTTGAGTGGTGTCTTTTCCTGGTTTGAAAGTGATTTTCTGAATTTACCAGACTTGTTCTAATACTTTGCTGATGATTATTTGTCCAAAACTGAGAGTGACGAGACACCATGAGTGATTTCTGTGTCATTACCGAAACTCCACAGGTTATTAAAACCTCCAAATTCCCCCTAAAAACGTACTGAAAACATGAGCTCACTGTCCTGAGCCGAGCAAAACTCAGATGTTATCAAGCGCACGGTCATAATGCGAAAAGACAAAAGGTCAGTGGAGCTGCCCTTCTGAAGACGTCACCCGTCGCCATGGAGACCGCGTTTGTGTACGAGGGCGAAACAATGGACACGTTTTGTTCTTCTTCGCTCTGAGTCGTCAGTCAGTTTAACGCCGTTCTGCCCTCCTTCTGTCTCACTGGGCAAAGAGCATTTACATAACATCAGACTCACTAAATAAATCATTCTGGCTGACGAGCTATCAGCTGTTATACATCTGTGTGTGTGTGTGTGTGGACGTGCAGTGGGATAAGCATGTATGCACACGTGAATTCATCCAGATCTTTTTCGCATCAGCACGAGTTGAAACGTGACCGGCGCGGTGAGCACCGGTGTGTGCTTCCACTGCTACGAGCCGCTGTTTGTTCCTGTGTGTGTCGGTGTCTGCGTGCTGCTGGGTTAGCCACTTCCTTCTTTTCCTGGCTGCCTGCCTGGTTGTGTGTGTGTGTGTGTGTGTGTGTGTGTGTGTGTGTGTGTGTGTGTGTGTGTGTGTGTGTGTGTGTGTGTGTGTGTGCTCGGCTGGCTAGCTGCCCGTTCATGCATCAATCCTTATATAACTGCTCTGGCCTACATCTGTCAGGACACACACACACTCAGTGCAGACTGCACACTGCAACACAATCGCTAAGCCCAGTAACCTCATTCCTGGCCGTGCACGCACACACACACACACACACACACACACACACACACACACACTGAAGAGGACATGTTGCACAGATCATCTCTCGCTCTGCATCATCAGGAGAACAGAGACAAATAACTGAATGCAGTGAAGCTTTTTGAGTCAACTTTGCTTTTTGCTCTTATTTTAACCATCAAATCTTTTATCACAACTTTTTCAAACGGGTCCATTTCATAGTTTGACTTGTTATTTTGTTATTCCTGCGTAGATATACGTTGTAAGAAGTACCGTTAGCGCTTTTATCTTTTGCACCTCTGGGGTTTTCCATCCATCCGTCGCGCTTCCGTTGGGTAACTGGCCACGCGAGAGAGCGAAAGAGCGCCTTGCCACAAGTAGGTCACGATCACATAACCGCTAACACAAGTTTCATGCGGTGGCACACTAACCTACATCTGTTGCTCAGACTCTTCTCACATTTTCCTCCCAGACTGAAAAGTGATTGATTACCCGTTTTATTGGTCTTTTGCTCCCGAGCGCCGTCTCTTCACCTGCGTTAATATTCATCACCACGACGGTGACACGGAGCGGTTTTTTAATCTGGTCGCTCGCCGCGGCTCATTAAAATGCACATTTAAGCAGAATGTCTGAGGTGAATACCATTACAGCAATATCACAGTGAAATGTTAATATGCTTCAGCTTCAAGAAGTGAATAAATTGACGATTATTGCCTCCTCAAACAAATCAGGAAGTTAAAGTGTCCAGCGATGAGGCGACGACGCTAAATCCTCGTTTTCTGACTCCAGTGAGAAGCCGTCGGCGGTGAAAGGTTAGACGTTGTTTTCCCGTCACGTAAGCAGGACCTACATTTTGCGAGAGCTCCTTCAGATTATTGTTTTTCAACACGGCCTTTTTTAATCGTATCTGGCTCAACGAGAAGACGCTTCAGACCGATGAGGAAATAGGTCAGGAGCGATCAGAGAGGCGATAAACGAGCAAACAGGAGCTCGGGTCCACCTGAACTGAATGTCCGTGCACGATATGAACTTTTACTTGCCTTCATACAAATCATCTGATTTATCACACAACAAAGACTAAAGTTAATTGTCAGGTTTGGTCTCATCCGCCTTGCTCTCAAATTTGCATACACATAGTCAGAGCTTCACCCAACTAAACTTCTCTTTCCAGGAAAAACTGAAATGTTCACTTGCATGTGACGACTATATTGTCCCAAAAATCATTTAAATATGCTTGAAACTTTAAATAAAATTGTTCTAAAACAGACAAAATACAAATATTACTAGATATTTTGTTTTTTTATCCTTATGGAGCTTTTTCGAGTCACTTATCTGAGGATATTCATGATCGTCCTGATGATTTATTATAATATAATAATCCACCGTCTTGGACGGCTCGGTACACGTCAGTTAATGATCATGATTACATTCGCTAATGATTGTTTTTCGAAATCACTCACGATCAATTAAGGGTCACCGTTCAAAAACTAAACACCGTAGAAAGAAAGTTCAAATACAACTCAAATAGATAAGACTTGTGCCTACATTTTAAAGTTTGAATGGTGTCTCTAGGTCAAAGTCTGCCAGAGCAGGAGATGTTTGAAAAACGTCGATGATTTTGCGACTTTTTTGACCCCGTCCCATTCATTCCTTATGGGAAGTTTTTCGCAGTTTGTCTTCAAAATAAGAGCTTTACATTGCACCGCATCGGAGTTTAGAACTGGGTTCTTAGCGGGGGGCTTTTAATTTGAAAGTAGCGACCGCTATTAGCTCGCCGCTACAACAACAAGCGGACAACCAAGACAGCTACAGAGAGCGAGGAGACGCTAGCATCTCCCGGATCTCAGCGGCTTTCCAGCTGCTCATCTTCGTGGATGAAGTGACGAACTGACTGCTGTGATCAGCTGTTTCCTGGTTTTAAAACTCCCGGCTGTGGGTGCGCAGCAGTGCACGTCATCCACACCTCCGCCCATCTCAGCGTTTGCCACCACATTGCCGCCTCGGATTTACACAGCAATGGAGGCGCAAATAAGTGTAACGTTACCCTCCGAGGGGCAAAACTGGCGGAACAAAACAGACCGCCAATTTGCCGCCTTCTGTCTAAATCCACGGAGCGAGCCGCCAAAAGGACGGCAGACTGGTGGCTTACTGCCAAGAATAAAGACGGCTAGATTTACCAGCAACTGATTTTGCATTTTAGACGTCACCCACTCTGTCCAGGATCAGAGGAGAGCAGACTGAAGTGGTGACGGAGTATTTTGGTCTAATCATAGATCACAAACTCTCCCGGGAACAATGTGCTGATGCTGTTCTTACGAAGGGCCAACAGCTCATTTACTTTCTGAGAAGGCTGCTTTTTTTAACACTGGTAAAACAAAATCCTTTTATAGTATTCTGTGTTATTGTGTTGTATACTGTATATCGTATTTACCTGAAGTCCTTATTGTTGAGCGCTGCCAACCTACTGTAGACTCATTCATAAAATGGGCTCGTCCCTGGAGCATTTTCAATCCAGACTCAGACCTCGAAGACATTTTAAGTCCAAGTTAAAGGTAAAAATACCCGTTCTAATAGGATGACTGCCTTCCATGCACCGAGCTGCAGGTGTCGGAGCAGCTGGACAGGTTTTAGAGCTTTGCGATGGCTATTAGTGCTGCAGAAATCTGTTCGCTCGACTTCACCTGCTTAACTCCAAGTGTCTATATTAAGGACGCTCGACTCTGTAATGAATTCTGAGATGCTGTGTTCTCGCAGCGTGCACAGTGCAGAGATCAGTGACCTCGATTCTGTTTGACTTGTCTTCTAATTTAACCTCAGAGCGTCATGTGGTGACCCGTTACGCAGCTTTTCGAGCTTCTGCAGATAAAAAAGTGCCGCTGTAACCTCGAGTGCGTACGTCACCGCCCTCGGCGCAGATAAGTGGGGCACATCCTGCAATTTACTGCCGACTTCAATTCAAGCTGTGACAAAAAAAACGGCTAGTTTTCTCTCAGGCTGAGAGAGACACACATATTCCTGGAAGTCAACGCTGCCTTTCACAGCAAAATGAATCAGATTTGAGTTGATTTGTCTTCTGAAGAGCTGCTGAGTCACTTCAGGCGAGTGGCAGTTAAATATAATAATAATAAATGGCGAGTGCTTAAAGTGGAAAGATTCATTGCCATCATTTCAGCTGCAATCTGATTCAAGATCAGAGGGAATTATCATTTGTGCATCACAGCACCTGCTGCACATCTTAATAAGTCCTATTTTGACAGATGTATCTTGCATTTTTAATGTACTTTTTTGCACAAATGCACATAAAAATTTTCACTTAAACTCACGACAATGGGACGTTTGTTGGGGTCTGTACCAAACAAACATGTTTTCTGCAGGCCTGGACACCTCAGCAGCACCTCAGTACTCCACTTTATCAGAAACACTGCAGCTCCTGTGATTTGCATATCGCCAATTTTCCTCTTTCTGCATCTAGTTGACGCTCGGGTCAACTAGATGACGACGACGAGCCGTCAGCTCCGGCAGAACTCACGCTGACGCGCTCGTCATCGTGCAAGTCATCATTTCAAAACAAGCTGACAAAAACAAATTAGTGCGTTTGTGACCTACAAATTATGTTTTGGAATCTGTGAGCTGCCACCAGGCTGCACATTTCAATAAGTCCTATTTTGACAGATGTATCTTGCATTTTTAATGTACCTTTTTGCACAAATGTCTACCTTCTGCACATAAAAATTAGATTCTATTTCACTTAAACTCACGACAATGGGATGTTTGTTGGGGTCTGTACCAAACAAACATGTTTTCTGCAGGCCTGGACACCTCAGCAGCACCTCAGTGCTCCACTTACACTGCTGTTCTGTGACATTATACCTTTATCAGAAACACTGCAGCTCCTGTGATTTGCATATAGTTGACGCGTCGGGTCAACTAGATGACGACGACGACCCGTCAGCTCCGGCAGAACTCACGCTCGTCATCGTGCAAGTCATCGTTTCAAAACAAGCTGACAAAAACAAATTAGTGCGTTTGTGACCTACAAATTATGTTTTGGAATCTGTGAGCGTGTGCGTCACCGATGTGCGTTTCCTGTCTGGTCGCCGCCGCCGCCGCCGCCGCCGCCACCGATATGTTTACATTTTTAGCAGCACCATCAGCTGGATACCTCAGGGTCACTTACTTCAATATTGACTATTCCTGTACAGGGGGACTACAAATAGCACTCCAGAGCAAAAAAATGGGCCATCGAGCAATGAACGCTGGGGTTATATCGACTCTCCTCCCCTGTCGAGCGAGACGGCGGCGGTTTATAAACAGCCTGAGCGTTCACGTGAACTGACGCGCATCCTCTCAGCTACATCTGACAGGACACACACACCCCCCGTCTACAAAATCCCTTTTTACACATCATTTGCCCCGACACCTTTCCAAGACTCCCCTCAGAGCCGGCCGGGTTTAGCGAGCCTTTAACAAAGCCTTGAGACGACCTGCCGACTGACCTCTAAACGGGGATTACAGTATATGAGCGAGGAGGAATAAAAACAAAAGAGCGCCCTGTGTCCGTTAAGTCAGCTGAGCAGGTGTATCCAGGTCAAAGCTGTAAAGCCTTATTCATGTCGCCTATTAAATCCACTTATATGCAGGAGTAAACAGTCTTTTGTCCACTGTGGAGTATTTAAAAACCACAAGAAAACTAAAAATAGGTCTTAATGAGTCCAAATTCTGACCAGGAACAAAAGAAAATCCTTCAAAAGCTTTGCCAGACAATCGAGAAGTCTCCCTTCGCCAACCTGACTATTTAAAAATCCAACTTCCACACAACAAATAAACGCTTCAAAAGCAGAGAAATGCTGACATCATGTTGTGTGTTGAGGAACTGCAGCTCAACACAGCAGCTCCTCATCGTATGAGTCATAGCTTCCAACACTTTCTCCTGTGGCTGTCAGGAATGTGAGATATGCAATTTACGTCATTTTTTCCCCATTTTTTCTCCTTGCACTTACAAAATAAAAATGGTAAGGTGCAGGAAACCAGCTGTAAACACATGTGACAATGTCAGCAAACATTTCCAACAGCAACATTAATGTAGAGTCGTGTTTGTGTCCACCTGAAGTCTCTTTTAGCTCTTTTGGGGTCTCGACCAACTCCTAAAAGAGAATGATTTGTCTTTTAGCTGGTTTTAGTTAGTTTCTTCCTTTGTTTTTCTGCCATTTATGCAATTAATGTCCATAAAGCTGAGGATACGAGTAAGTATGAGTCGTTACAGCGTTGATTACTAGCAAGATTAGCACATTACAGTCTCAATCATGAAGATTTTCATCTAAAATTCACTACTATGAACTTTTAACGGGTTGTGAAACCGTCTCAACTGAACACCGACGCCTCTGTGTGACCCACATAAGCAAACGAGAATCAGCAAGAAGACGATGCTACTTCTTTATAGTCGTTTTCCTGCCCGTCGCCAGCACGGATCCCCCATGAAATGATAAGCGAGTTCAGCCAAAGACTGTTTATTACTTTAAATATTTGAATCGTGAAGTAATTCAAAAGAAAAATGTTGTGTTTATTTGCTTTCTTCTGATTATGGATCATTTCAAATGTCAAATGTGTTGGTATGTGTTCAGTGTATGTTTCTGTACCTGCAGGTTGTTAATAATAAATAATAATAAAATTAATTTGGCATGGTATTGAAGGAGGTCTCGAGTTGTAAGTTACTAAAGCGAGTGATTATTTTCTGTACACAACAAATAAACAGAAGCCAAATCTCTCCAGATAAAATCTTAAAAATGCACCAAATTAAAAAAAAAAAAAAAGAGAATCATCTTACCGCCACCTGTTGACTCCGACGTTGGACGAGCCTGCGAACCACGGGTCCAGGAAGTAAACACAGCGCACTGTGCCCGCCCCTTTCACCGCCTCACGCAGCGCCGGGTTGTCATGGAGACGGAGGCCCTTTCGGAACCAGTGGATGGAGTTTGGGGCCATTTTCTTTAATCTGATCAGGAAAGAAGAGGAAATCAGTGTGTTGCTCGGAGCTGAAGAATCGCTGAATGGCAGGTGAAACCCTCGTTTCCTCCGGCTGAATGAAGACGACAGCTACAGAGCAGAACGCTGTCGGTTTCTCTTTTTTTCCCCACACTTCAGTCACAGCTAGCACAAAAACTGAACGTCTCCCAACAGGAGAGATAACTGAAGCATCCAAGTCGAGCTGGTTGCCAACAGTGTGGGACGTGCCAGGAATAGATGCGAACGGGAACACCAACTCATCGGCCGCGGCCAGAAGAGTTTTCAACGCTTTCTATTGTCAGCAGAGACATTTTTAGACGTTTGGCGCTCGTTGATAAAACAAAAACTAACATAAAACTCAACTTTTGGGCGAATGTGAGAAAAAGTATAGACATTTTTGGTTTATTTCTATTATTTTTAGTCCCTTTAACTACAACTGATGACAACAGCTTTCTGAAATTTGTCTCTGTACTCGAAATGTGCTATATAAATCCACGCTATCATTATCATTACAGAACAGGCAGCCTATCTAAAGCCTGTAGGATTACTGATCTAATTGGCTCACGGTCAGCGGTGGCGTGGCCTTGACCACATTTAAGCAGCAACAAAGCTTGACCACGGGGTGAAAACATGAAGGCATTAAAACATTAAGGTCTCCACGCTCCAGCAGCCAGCGTGACAGGTGACATTTAGGGATTTACCTGCTGCTCTAACGGCCATTTGGTCCTCAACAGGTGTTGTGACCGATCTTTGTGTTTCTATACGAGCAAAATTCATAAAGTACACTCTTGTCGGCGCGGCAGAGACGCGTGGTGACATAAGTGGATATAAGTAGCGAGCTGACAAACAGAACAGCTGATCGCAGTGGGAGAAAAAACAGAACGTCCCCGACAGCCGTGCAGCGGCTGCCTGAACTGATTTAAATGGCTAATTAGCTAGGTGGCTAGCTGATTAGCCTGCAGGTTCATCCACCAGATCTGCTATATCTCTCGACTGACTGAGATTCAAAAAGGTCAATTAAAAAAAGCTCATTCCTGACACTTCAGCAGCAGAGCTTCTTTAAAATATTATGAATAATAAATGTCTATTAAGTAAAGGTGCTAATCTTTGTGAGTTCATGAGCATAGACTTTTTTACTTTCAGGTCAGATGATGGCTCAAAAGATGGAGAGTTGTTTCTTAAAATAATCTTGTGACTGAGACTGAGTTGATAAAGATCACAAGAAGCTGTTGAAGTGCCAGGATACAGTGCCAGGCAAATATTCAATATTTAAAAACATCTTGTTCATTAGGATTTCACAAAGACAGCGGCCGTTCTCATTGCATTTGTTAGAACTTGAGCAGAAGACGTCTCATGTTTCAGCCTGCAGCCACAGCTTTCAGGTTGAGCACAAAACATGAGGGAAAGCTGCAACTTTCTGTTTGTGTTCACTGATGCAAAAAACAACTATGGTAAGTTCAACGAAGCGTCAGCTGAACATGTCTGGATCAGGGATGTACTGCACGCACAGGTTTATTCAAGATGCGATGTCTTCTCTTCATTTAGAAAGGAAAAGCAGAAAAACTATCTGATTAGTATGTTCACCAGCGTTGACATTTATGTCATGTGGACCATGTTAGAGGCTCTACAATGAACTATAGCTGGCGTCAATCCAAACACAACTATCATCCTCCATGAAGGAGCAAGGGCTGATATAATCTTAGTGTCAAAACTACAACAATTACTGTACCATTTGGGGATATATTTCATTATCTTATTTTTAAAATATCCATTCTTTTTGCTGCTTTTTACTTCCTCTCTCCTGCATTTATTTGATAACTTTAGTTACAAGTTACTTCTGACACTGATACTCCAGAGTGCATCAGAGCCAAATTATTATATTTTTAGGTCAATTAATTTGATCTGTAATCGGACACAAAAGCCATCTCAATAATCATAATACTGAAATTCAGCCCCAGTAATCTGTCTATCCCTGCTACTACAACAAACTGCTTACTGTCGGGCTTAAGTACCGGTAATGTTCTCTCTGGACATTCGTATTTTGATTTTTAAAAAAGATGCATCATCAGCACAGCTTAAATTCTGCCTAGAAAGACAACTTCTCGATCTCTGGAGCATCGTTGATTCACACGTTGCATTTACCTTCGATGAGCCTGGCTTACTGCAAAATATTATCATTTCTCGCAGCAGAAGGGAAACGTGACACATCGCATTCCCTGCCACACTGCTGATATTCACAGTCTGGCACAGTGACATTCAGCACAGACAGCCACCAGATTATTTGGAGGAGCCTCTGTGACGTAAAAATTCACATAAACACTCCAATTTACAATTAAAAACATGTTTGACATGTAAAAGAAGGAAGAGGGTGGATGGGACACCAGCTGGAGATGATGGAGGACCCTGATGAGTGGTTAATATTTTGGGGAAAAAATTGCAAAATTATTGTAATTTCACAGCAAATTATATTTATAATCTGCAAATATAGCTATTTTATACAGAAATAGGGGGTATTTAAAAAGCTCGCTCAGTGTGACCTTCAGTAAACAGTGAATTAACCAGAAGTTGCACAGATCTTCTCCACTGCAAACACAACATCCTCTGTAATAAATGCACATTGGAGCCGGTTTTAACGTCAGCAACACATCCACACACTTCACACCAAAAACCACAGTACTTTTCAAGAATGTAGGCGATGGTTTTTGTTGCTATGTTGTGAGTGTAAACCCACAGTGGCTGATGGGCTTATGTGACTTCTCCAAATGGAAATTAGGTCACACAGTCTTCTTCTGAATGGGACGCTGATGTCGTTAAAATTTGCCTCCAAAAAACCAAATCACGGCACAAATAAAGCACTTGGTGGTAGTGTCGAGTGGAATCTACGAGTTTTTTTTAAACATATTGTTGTCTACAAGTTCAAGTGTTTGGCAAGGAAACCAGACCAAAACGGGGTCACCAGAGCAATGCTTATGTAAGTGCGGTGGCGCTGTTTATTAAAGTACAGTAGGTTCCCCACTAAAACCGAAGCGCCAAACGTGACAAAATGACCCGTCTTACCTGCTACTGGCTCCCCGGAGGTGATATTTATGTCAAGCCCAAGGAAAGAAGCATTTCTTCCCTCCGTTTCGATGTGCGGCGAGGTGTTGTCGGTCGAGCTTGTGGCTGAGATGTGCGGATCCCTCTCGTCTCCCCGTACCTGTTTTCTGCCACTGAACTACTTTGTTTCATAAGAGTTTGGCTCACTGCGCATGTGTCAACTCTTATCCAGTTCTCACGCCGCGTTCACGGCGCCGCGGTTAAAAGCACCACTTGCTGAAAGCGGTCTCACGTCAGAGCGGTTATTGACGTTGTCGGTCGACACTTTCTACGAATACAGCAATATTACTACGTGGGGAACGCATCTGTAAGAATTTGGACTATTAATCATGACGATTGCCATGTTTTTAGATCCAGCCATTTCGATTTACTTACATTATCACAGCGTTCAGTGCACTTTTGAGCTCATATTGTTTACAGTGAGGGTTATAACAGAATCAGCGGACAAATAAAGGATTAAAAAAGCGTGATTTGAAACCCGAGAGCCTACAAAAAACGTAATATAACGTTAAAAAAAGTCTAGTTTTTCTTATTTCCAATTTTATTTAAACGCACCATAAGCCCTGCTAAACGTGAACGGCGACGTGTTTCGAATCCAGCGCTCCCATTGGTCGGTTTGATAGCACTCGTAAGAAGCCGGGTCACGTTTAAGAGGCATGGCAACGCGGAAGTCCATCAGGCAGCAAGTGGCATCGGATGCTGTGATGACGACACAGTTACAGGTCATTTAATTAAAACGTGTTTATTTTCTAAACAGTGGCGCTTATTGTCGAGTTTGTGGTTTGTTTAAAGCGAAGATAGGCCTCTAAAAATGTCTTTTTTGTTCGTGTTTTAAAAACATGGAGGGTGGTTAAAGGTAGGCTACATGCTAACCCCCTCCTGACTGTATTACAGTAGTTAGTCCCAAGCAGAGAAAGAGTAGATTTCTTCACAATCCATCCACAGATTGTCAAATAAAAAGGCAACAACCTTTGAAATTGTGATGGTAAAAGAAAACAATGAGCTGCCATAAAGTAATAATAACATGTTTTATTTCTTACTGCTAATAAGCTGTTACTGAAATTGTAATGAAGGTTTGTGCTAATAGCTTGAAAGTGGATCAAATGGACTTTTTCAGCAATTCTACACACAACAGCCCATAATGACAAAGTGAAAATACAATTTTAGATTTTCTTACAAATGTATAATTTAGATATAATGATGTAAATATTATTCTACTATATTTTTGTATATATTTGTGTGTTATTTATATCTTTCATCTCTATATTTATATATATTTTTATTATATCTTTCAGTTCTTTGTAGTATTGTGTGTTGTTTTGCACTGACAGACCACAGCAAATGCCTTGTATGTGAAAACTTACCTGTTTATATAAAAGAGATTCTGATTCTGATGATGATAGATGGGTATGTTATTGCATCTTACAGTAATAATTTACTTATTTTAATGTGGTTTTTGTGTAGCAGATTTATACCACATCCACTTTGGCCTGATGTTCGATGTTCTTATGTATGAGTTAACCTCTCAGATGGCATTAAAATAATAACAATAATAACAATAATATAATTTGACTTGTTTCACAGAAACAGGTGTCATGGTTAGACAGAAATACATTCATAAACACCATCCAAAAATAATCATAACACATTTTCATGGCTGCTTTCCACACTTTGGCGCAGCATCTGAGACATATTGATGGGTAGATAGGTGTAGGATCCAGAAGCCCATGAAAGGCTGGATGATTACACCACCATCATGTGCTCTTGGCATCGCACATTTAGTTGCTGTCACGTATTCTTCCTATTGCTCGGTCTGTCTGTCATCGCAGTCTTTCCCTGTTTACTGTTTCTTTTCTCTTTCTTCATGCTCTGTGTTTGTCTATTTCCAAAAGTATTCCAGTTCACTAAAAACCCTGAATAAACACTATTCTCTCTAAATCCCTGTTTTCACTCTGTGTAGCTTTAAGTTACATGCACAGGGCTAATGTTAATGTTGGGAGCTCAACATTGGTCACAGTCGAGGGTCATGACGTCAACAGTGCTTTTACCGCCGTCTAATTAAGACGTCATGGAGGCTACTTATCAGACGTTGCTTTTCATAACGTTCCCCTGATGTGGTGGCTGCTCGGGTGAGGATTCTCTCACAGTTTTAATTTCAAGGTTAGAGAATCAGAATCACAAGAGGTAGCCCTGTCAACTTTAACAGGCGAGAAAACTGAAGGGAGGAAGGAAGTGGAGTTTCCTGTAGCGCTCTTATAGGCTACTTAGCCTTCACAACGAATGCAGGATCATAATCTACAGGAAGACGGACTACGATTATATCAGATCTTACTCCAGCTGTATCAGATTGACTCATTTGGGTTCCCCTTCATGAACACCTCAGTGTATTTCTACCATTTTAGCATTATTGTAACCATTTGTCCATCATTTTGAGCCATTTATTTTAACTATTTATCCATTAGCCTACTTTTAGTTAGTTATCTCAACCAAGCCTACGCTACTTTTAGCTAACTGTTACACTCATTTATACATTAGCCAAATTCAACTATCCATTATGCTAGGCTACTTTCAGCTAACGATTTCAACAATATACCCATTACTTCTTGCTAACTATTCAATTTATCCATTAGCCATTAGGCTACTTTAAAGGTGCTGGCCACCATCCCAAAGCATCAACTTTTGACGAGTTGGGAGTAAGGCTCAAAAATCAACTTTTCTTACAAATAGCACCTTTAAGCTAACATTTCCATCAACATATCCATTACTTTTAGCTAACTATTTCAGTCATTTATCCGGTAGGCCTAGGATATGTTTAGCTAACTATCCTATTTCAACAATCATATCCATTATTTTCGGCTAACTGTTTCAACCATTTATCCAGTAACGTTAGGCTACTTTTAGCTAAACTGTTTCAACCATTTATCCAGTAACGTTACGCTACTTTTAGCTAAACTGTTTCAACCATTTATCCAGTAACGTGAGGCTAGCTTTAGCTAAACTGTTTCAACCATTTATCCGGTAACGTTACGCTACTTTTAGCTAAACTGTTTCAACCATTTATCCAGTAACGTTAGGCTACTTTTAGCTAAACTGTTTCAACCATTTATCCAGTAACTTTATGCTACTTTTAGCTAAACTGTTTCAACCATTTATCCAGTAACGTTAGGCTACTTTTAGCTAAACTGTTTCAACCATTTATTCAGTACTTTAAGCTAACTATTTCAACAGATAGAAACCTCTAGGTTAGCCTTCTTGTAGCAAACTGTTTTGAATCTTTATACGTTACTTTTAGTGAACTTTTTCAACCATTTAGCTCACCCATTACTTTTAGTAAGTATTTTTTATTCTTCATACATACTTTTTAACCTTTTTATATCATTCTTGGTCAATAACAGGTTTTGTTTTTAACCTGGTTCTGACTGATAAATGGGTCAGTGACAAGGCTACTTTACCCGGACAGCGTGTATTTGTCTCTTGGTCATGTTATCCTTTCCGTCTTCGCTATCTCTCTGACTGCTTCCTTCTGTCCGTGACTCACTGTCGGCAGATGGCCGAGGATCTGCCGGTTGAAGAATCCCCGACATGATCAATCCCCTACATTGGATGGCACGGTGTTGCTAGCGTCATCAAATATATTGTCACTTAGCCTGCTCATGAAATGTCAACCCCCGGTGAATTAAAATAAGGCATTCCTTAATCACAAGTGATGCATTTTGCACTTCATACGCACAGTGGCAACGTCAAAGAAAATAATCTTAGAAGATAAACAAAGGAATATTTTAGAAGATCTGAACACGCAACAGTATCACAAAAAAACCCAATGATTCATTGTGGAAGATACATTATTTCACTTTCACCTTCAGTCTCATGTAACACATGATGCAACTGTCTGTTCGCTTGCGCTATTCCAAGATGGTTGGGATTAAAATGTGAACGAGACGCTGCTGGGGTCCTCGCATCTCGTCTCAAAGCCTCGGGGAGTTTTGACGTAAATGCTAAAAATCCTTAATCTTTCAATCTTTAATTGAAATGTTGTATTTTACATACATGGGGAAGCTTTTTCTTCACACGTTACCCAGCTGGACAACGTGTCAAGTGAAAGGGAATATCATTATTTTCACCTGGTTGTACGTACAATCGTCAGTAGCAGCTACTTTACCTGGACAGTGTTTATTCATCTCTTGGCCCATTTTCTATCTTTTCTGTTTCCACCTGCTATCCGACTGCCTCTTTCTCTCTGTGACTCACTGTCAGCAGATGGTCGAGGATCTGTTGGTTGAAGAACCCCGACAAACAATCCCCCCAACAATGAGCCTTCGCTGTCATCATCAGACGTGTTGTCATTCAGCCCGCTCGTGAATATTCATCCGGTTTTTCTTAGTCACAACTGGTGCGTTTTACTCTTCGTACGCACAAAGAAGTGGCTTTAATTAACACATATCTCATTTCTGTATAAATAAATTAACAAATAAGAAGAATAAACACACTTTGGGTTAAAAAACAAAGCCTCCTCTGTGGAAACTTAACACAACAGCTGACTTGTGTCGCTGCATTCTTTCACTTTCATCACGCAGCCTTCATCAGAGTACACCTGCGGCCAGTTCAGATAATGTGTACTCTTCACTCGCTATCTAAATCAGTTATAAAACATTTCTAACGTAATCCGTGATGCAGTCGTCTGTTTGCTCGCGCTACTCTAAGTAAAGGGTGAAACACCATCTCCCCCTGAGCGACTTCTCGAAGGTCAGGTCGCTGACGTCTTGTCTCAAGGCCTCGGCTACTCCTGCGTGACTTCTGCAAGGCAGTGAAGCCAACACGTACAAACTAAGCTTAACAAACAGGACTGAATAAAGAAAACATGTGTCACAGGAAGCACAGTTCATGTTCAGACCTGACGACAGCTTTGATTTGAGAGAGGCCACTCGGTCAGCATTCATGAGGTGGTAGGAGGCCTCCCACGCTGATGCTCTGAAGTGGTCAAGGTTGTTGAGCATGGAGGCTGAGAATGAGGCCAGACTGCATTGTTGTCATCCACTCTGTTGACAAGAAACAAGAGCTCTAATTGAACGTTTGATGCAACGGAGACACACTGATAGACCAGGTCACGGTGAATCTAAGTGCTGTATCGTAGGCAACTGGACCTGTTTCAGTTTCTTGAAGACGTCTCACCTCTCATCCAAGAGGCTTCTCCAGTTCTGAGTTGTACTTCAAGTTCCAGCTTGACGTAGGTGGATTCTTTCACTCCTCCTTCAAACCATCACCAGCAACATTAAGGCCAAATCTGGCGCCTGGCCGCCCCAGTTGGCAACAAGGCAGAATTTTTAAGAGCTTTTAGCTGCCAGAAATCATAACTCACATTTTATTCCTTCCCGTTTAGTGATAATAAAGTCATGACAGTTCGTAAATATGATGCACTGTGTGATGACAGCTCTTGAAAAGTGCTTTACAAACACATTTTACGAAGGGTAAAAGTCATTAAAACCGCAAAATGTTGTTAACAAACGCAAAAACGATGTTAAGAGGGGGAGTAGTGCTACTTCACTGAACCAGCACCCCTCCAAAACTCAAGTGACAGCCATCCTTAATACCTCGTAGGACAGTCTGTTGATTGTGTGAAGATGTTCTCATTATTCCCGATGGAACATGACGAGCATCACCTGGTGAGAATAACAAATTATCACCATGTCTTGCAGAATGAGATTTAAGACCGGCAGCAGAGAGAAAGTTCAAGGAACTGAAAATCTCTCCTTGACAATAAATGTGTCCCGCTGACGGGGCCCCTTGTTAGCGCTGACACGCTGTGAGCTGCAAAATTTCAAGAATAAAAAAAGAATATGAGTGAGGCACGATAACACGCTCATTGGGTTTGTGGAAACTACATCCCTGTAATTGGCCCAGATAACAAAAAGTCCAAAATCAGGTCGCTCTGTTGAGGGTTCTCCAGGACTGAAGCATGTGTGGACGACTGAGTCACAGCCAGGAGCCTCTGCCTGCCTCCGACTCACTGATAATAATAGATGCCCACATACAGAGATAGAAAAACCCACACTGAAGCGAAAACACGCACAACCAGCAGCTCAGAATGAACACACATGCACGTAGGCTGCAAATTACACCACTTACTGTTGGTTGATTGTGTGCGTGACCCCGCCGAGGCTTGACCACGACGGACCAGTCACGCAGCTTCCGGTGGATCTTCATTTCCCCCTCAGATTGAAGCTGAATGCAATTGGTCAGCACGACTTTTTTTCCTCTCGAAGATCATGTCAACCTGACATTACATTTCAACACGAAATATAACCCAGCAGGCGGGTTGTCGGTCGTGGAAGAGGCTTTCAGATAAAGAGTCAACTCTGCCAATCCAGGAAGGTTTTTAAAATGTTTTATTTAATTTAAGGAGGAAGGATCATTTGCTCAACACATACAGGAACAATTCAAATCAAAAATCTAAATTCTTAGACACTTTCACCAAACAGTAAGGGCATTGACTGAAATCTGGAAAATAACATCTCAGGTGTAGTGCAGTAGAAGTTATATAAAATGTAAATAAAGTAAGTAAAGTATCCCTGAAACAGTGTTCTGCTGTGAAGCTCCAGGAATGTTTTGTGGACTACACTCTTAGAAATAAGGGTTCCAAAAGGGTTCTTCTACAAGGGCTGAGGTTCTACCTGGAACCATTTGCTTCTGAAAAACCCTTTTCTCGAAGAAACGGTTTTTCAAGGGTTCTTGGTAACACTAACGGTTCCAGTAAGAACCATTTTGATCCAGAGAACCCTTTAAAAACCCTTTCCTGAATAAAGGGTTTTAAAAGGGTTCTTGGTAACACTAACGGTTCCAGTAAGAACCATTTTGATCCAGAGAACCCTTTAAAAACCCTTTCCTGAATAAAGGGTTCTAAAAGGGTTCTTGGTAACACTAAAGGTTCCAGTAAGAACCATTTTGATCCAGAGAACCCTTTAAAAACCCTTTCCTGAATCAAGGGTTTTAAAAGGGTTCTTGGTAACACTTACGGTTCCAGTAAGAACCATTTTGATCCAGAGAACTCTTTAAAAACCCTTTCCTGAATAAAGGGTTCTAAAAGGGTTCTTGGTAACACTAACGGTTCCAGTAAGAACCATTCTGATCCAGAGAACCCTTTTTTGGAGATAGAGTTCTTCAGGGATTGTTGAAAGCATGGGTATACGATCCTGTATGGGTTCTTTGTAGAACCTCTTATGGGGGGTTCTGGGTGGAACCTTACACACACAGTTCTAGGTATAACCCTTTATGTTGGGTTCTAGGTAGAACCCTCCACCTTTATAAAAGGTTCTACCTGGAGCCAAAAAGGGTTCTCCTATGAGGACAAGCCGAAGAACCTTATATGGTTCTACTTAGAACTTTTATTTCTAAGAGTGTACCAGACTTCATCTGAATCTCCATCGGATCATTGCTTCTAATAACTCTAACTCTACAACAGTCTGACGGATTGCTTTGTATTTTATTTCAGTGATAATGTTGCTAATTGATTATTGATTCTGTCAATAATAAAGATCGTTTTTATATCATTATCATTCTTTAAGCAGGAACAAACACTTTTCTAGTTTGACTTAAGAAGAGTGAATTCGTGATGACACACCAGAGGCAGAGCGCTGACAGGATGTGTGTGACGTCTCCAGGCACATGTACATTCATGTGCCTTCACCCGACACACAGAAATACACATGAAACAAACACAGCGGCACCCACACACCATTTGTCTAACTGGCATATACGCTCGCATCTCGCTACCACGCGGGCGCCATGTGTACGACTGACTCAGCCTGTCGGAGGAGGAGGTGGCTTGGCGGCCGCGCCGAGCACACTGCACACCACGTTCTCACACCGACAGGCCATCCGCTAAATAAGCATACACACACCTTCCCTCTGCGCCTTCTGCTCCTCTTCATGCCTCGCGCTCTCCTCCCTGTCATCACTGTCTGCCTCTCTGCATCACCTGAACGAGAGCAGTTAGTCAGTTTGGTCAGTCGTACAGTGCGATGAGATCTTCTGTTGTGCTGTGTGTTGATGAGGGTTGAGTGAGTGGAGGTCGCGCTGCAGATCGTTGTCCAGACGGTGATTCAGCAGCAGCTCCCTCCTCCTCTGCTGTTGCACTCTGCGTCCAGTTGGCAAACGCTGTCTCGAGCTCTGGGTTGAAGCGGGTCCAAACTGGACTGCACCGACAAAATGTTCTGCACCAGCCTCCTGAAACACAACAGAGAGAAAATTTATGAATCGAGACAGATTTGTCGATTTGTCCGGCTTCTTAAAGGAAAAGTTCACCCAGAAGGGAAGATTCAGCCATTGTATAGTCGGACCCCATGCTGATAGAAAAGTCGGGTGAAGTTTCATAGTCGTAATTAATAAAATAATTAAATAAATGGCTCCATACAGCTTGTCAGGCATAATCCGAGTCTGCAGAGGCCCGTTACTTACATCCACAACGTATTCTCGAGCTCCTTCACCCACTTCAGACGGTGTGCATGTGAATTAAAAAGGCTAACACCAGATGTTTTGAACGCTAGTTTGCTGTGAAGCTCCAGAAATGTTTTGTGGACTATGAAACTTCACCTGACTTTCCATCAGCATGGAGGGGAAGGAGATGATGACTGGATTTCAATTTTGGGTGAACTGTTCCTTATAAAAGTGTCCATGAGGAGCTCTATGAAACAGTCTCTGACTCCTCTGATGATTATAAAGGACCTAAAACAGCAAACGAGACCATCAGAGAAGAGACTGCTGTATCACATATATCACATATAAATGCGTTACCTCATCACGATCCATCCTGCAGGTCTCTCCAGCGCTCGCTTCCTAAACAAAGGCCCTAACAAAGATCTTTACAGCAGCAGGCGCTGGTGTCGTACCACTTTTGTCAAAAGGGGGCGCTAGAATCAACTGAATACTCGTCATCACTTGTCCTTCATTTGTCAGACGTCCATCTTTTACCTCTACATGTACCGTCACACCAGCTGACCCCTGTCCTCCAGTTACCTCATAGCCTCTGCGACGTTCGTGTTGTCCTTAACTGAAGTCTCCATCCACGTGATGAAGCCGTTGGCCTGACTGAACCTGTCGATGCTGTCTGCCGAGACGACCCGCTGAGGGAGGTCACACTGCAGAGAGACAGACAGGGATAGAGACAGAGACGGAGACAGAGAGACAGACAGAGACACAGACAGAGAGATTGACAGAGAGAGAGATGGACAGAGACGGAGAGAGAGACAGACAGAGACAGGTAGAGAGAGAGAGAGAGACAGAGAGAGAGACAGACAGAGAGAGAGAGAAACAGAGACAGACAGAGACAAAGACCAGAGAGAGGCAGACAGAGAGAGAGACAGACAGAGAGACAGACAGAGAGACAGACAGAGACAGAGAGAGGGACAGGAAGACATTTTAGCTTTGTTCTGGTTTATAAAGAATCAGATCTGTTACATGACAGATATTAAACAGGTCAAAACCAATAAAAAAAATACCAGCCTCTC
This sequence comes from Lagodon rhomboides, assembly GCA_039737535.1. Classification (NCBI taxonomy): domain Eukaryota; kingdom Metazoa; phylum Chordata; class Actinopteri; order Spariformes; family Sparidae; genus Lagodon; species Lagodon rhomboides. Next base: position 30,973,976 of record CM077792.1, on the reverse strand, counting down.
ATACTTTTCATTTATTTAGTCATCATGAACAAAAAGAAAAACACACCTGCTGCAGTCGTCAACATAACGCATGTATTGCTAAAGCTATTAGCGAACTAGCTGCCACAAGAATGACAGAGAAGGTTCATCTAAAGTGTCCCGATGCTAACACGCTATCCTCAACAGCAGCTGGTTCTAACAATAGTTCATCATTTACATTCATTATGATAATGTTATGTGTTCTGTTACATGTGAATGAGAGATGACAAAGTTAGATATGGTTAGCAATGACATCGATGTGCTGTACGGACCGAGGTACGTTCAGGACATCTCTCTGACCTGCATTCATGATTGAAGCGTCTAACGGCGTTGGTTATTTATTCACTGGACTAGAGAAGCTAAGACAGCTGCTAACACAAATCTCCCTGCTGGCCGGTGGGAGTCACAGGACAGGCAGCGAGCTTCCATGTGTTGTGTGGCTTCGATGGAAAGTCTGAAGGACGAGGATGAGATTCTTTTGGTCGGATACTTTCTAAAATGTAGCTTGCTCCCCATGGTTTCTGCAGTCTTACCAACCATAGCTTTAAAGGGATATTCCGGTGTAAATTTAATCCATGGTCTAACACACCTTGACACCGAGTAAGACTCCCCCTCGAGAGGTCAAGTTAGCTGACCGCTAGCTTAGCTAGTTTTAGCAACCTCAGAAAAGACCGCACGATAACAATACACTGCAGCTTATGTCTCCAACTAGAAACCGCCATCAAAAAGCCACAATTAATGGTGAGAACAGCACCAAACTTCAGCAACAGTACATGTAGAGAGAGCTGACAGGGAAAAGAACGGAAGTAATGGAGTAATAATCAGACATTTTCATCCTTCAGCTGAGGAAATCTGCTGCACTCGGTAATCGACTCGTCAGGGCTTCCCCACACAGGCAGGCTGCTGGAGGAGAGGGTGAGTTGTGCTGTGTTTTTAATACAAATCCGGCAAAGCTAGCAGATGTTTGATGCTTCGTACTGTGTGCTGGGACTGTACATGTACTGTTGCTGAAGTTTGGTGCTGTTCTCACCATTAATTGTGGCTTTTTGATGGCGGTTTCTAGTTGGAGACATAAGCTGCAGTGTATTGTTATCGTGCGGTCTTTTCTGAGGTTGCTAAAACTAGCTAAGCTAGCGGTCAGCTAACTTGACCTCTCGAGGGGGAGTCTTACTCGGTGTCACGGTGTGTTAGACCATGGATTAAACTTACACCGGAATATCCCTTTAACTTTGTTTGATTGTGAATTAATTTTAGTCATAAATTGTGATATTTCTGTGCACATCTGCATGAAATTATGTTTCCTCTTTTCATTTATCTACTCGCCAGTTACAAATTGAAATGTCTTCCACTCTTTTACCCTCACTAATGTTTAGTTCCCTTGATAAACAGAAAACATTCCTCTGCAGAACTATAAAAAAGTTCCCTATAAAATGTCTGTCTATCCTCTTTAATTGCCTTTAATTATTTATTTATTCATTTACTTCACCGTAAATGTCCCGTAATCCTGAGAAGCTGAGGCTGAAGTGTTAATACATCAGGCAGCAGTACACTGCTAAATGCATTAACACTGAGCCAGAAGGCCGTGACGATAAATCATTCATTAGTGACAGTGATTGCACTGAATCACCTTGTTGGCCAGCAGGATGCAGGGGATGGACTCTCCGTTGGACAGCGTGGCTTTGTTGTCCAGGTCCTGTTTCCAGTGGCGACAGTTGAGGAAACTCGATGAGTTGGTGACGTCAAACATCACAACGCAGCCCACGGCGCCTTTATAGTAGATCCTGGTCATGGAAATGAAACGCTCCTGACCTGGAGGAAGGACAAGTTCACAGTGTCGTCCGTCCATCTATACATGAAGACATGATGCTGTCTCATCTGCTGTGAAATGTTTCGTACCTGCGATGTCCCACAGCTGCAGGCGCACCTTTTCTTTGTCCGACCACTGCAGCACTTTCACTGCAAACTCCACTAGAGAGACGAAGAAATTTAAGAGAGAGAGAAAAAAAGAGGAAATGAAAAAGGGGAACTGAGGTTAATAAGGGAGAAGTGAGAGAACTGAAAACAGTAGTGGGGACAGAAATCTATAGAAAGCTCAACATGGGGACAAATTTAGCTGTTAGATTTTACCCCCAAACACCAGACTTTCATTCTTAGATGAAAAAGTTGTAAGTGTAACTGTCTGTTTCCAATGAAGTGGGGAGGGGGAGCTTGGAGATCAGAGAGGAAGAAGAAGAGTGAGAGCAAGAGGAGGAGGAAGAGTGAAAGCAAGAGGAGGAGGAAGAGTGAGAGCAAGAGGAGGAGGAAGAGTGAGAGCAAGAGGAGGAGGAAGAGTGAGAGCAAGAGGAGTAGGAAGAGCAAGAGGTTGAGGAGGAGTGAGAGCAAGACGAGGAGGAGGAAGAGTGAAAGCAAGAAGAGGAGGAAGAGTGAGAGAAGGAGTGAGAGCAAGAAAAGGAGGAAGAGTGAGAGCAAGAGGAGGAGGAGGAAGAGTGAGACCAAGAGGAGGAGTAGGAGGAAGAGTGAGAGCAAGAGGAGGAGGATGAAGAGGAAGAGGAGGAAGAGTGAGAGCAAGAGGAGGAGGAAGAAGAGTGAGAGCAAGAGGAGGATGAAACGGAGGAGTGGGAGCAAGAGGATGAGGAGGAGTGAGACCAAGAGGAGGAGTAGGAGGAAGAGTAAGAGCAAGAGGAAGAGGAGGAGGAGGAGTGAGAGCAAGAGGAGGAAGAGTGAGAGCAAGAGGAGGAGGAAGAGTGAGAGCAAGAGGAGGAGGAAGAGTGAGAGCAAGAGGAGGAGGATGAAGAGGAGTGAGAGCAAGAGGAGGAAGAGTGAGAGCAAGAGGAGGAGGAGGAGGAGGAGGAAGAATAGTGAGAGCAAGAGGAGGAGGAAGAGTGACAGCAAGAAGAGGAGAAGGAAGAGTGAGAGCAAGAGGAGGAGGAGGTAGAGTGAGAGCAAGAGGAGGAGGAAGAGAGAGAGCAAGAGGAGGAGGAAGAGTGAGAACAAGAGGAGGAGGAGGAAGAGTGAGAACAAGAGGAGGGGGAGGACAGCAAGAGGAGGATGAGGAGGAGGGAGAATAGTGAGAGCAAGAGGAGGAAGAAGAGTGAGAGCAAGAGGAGGAGGAGGAAGAGTGAGAGAAAGAGGAGGAGGAAGAGAGAGAGCAAGAGGAGGAGGAAGAGTGAGAACAAGAGGAGGGGGAGGACAGCAAGAGGATGAGGAGGAGTGAGAGCAAGAGGAGGAGGAAGAGTGAGAGCAAGAGGAGGAGAGAGTGACAGCAAGAGGATGAGGAGGAGTGAGAGCAAGAGGAGGAGGAAGAGTGAGAGCAAGAGGAGGAGGAAGAGTGAGAGCAAGAGGAGGAGGAAGAAGAGTGAGAGCAAGAGGAGGAGGAGGAAGAGTGAGAGCAAGAGGATGAGGAGGAAGAGGAGTGAGAGGAAGAGGAGGAAGAGTGAGAGCAAGAGGAGGATGAGGATGAGGAGGAAGAATAGTGAGAGCAGGAGGAGGAGGAGGAGGAGGAGGAGTGAGAGCAAGAGGAGGAGGAAGAGTGAGAGCAAGAGGAGGAGGAAGAGTGAGAGCAAGAGGAGGAGGAAGAGTGAGAGCAAGAGGAGGAGGAAGAGTGAGAGCAAGAGGAGGAGGAGGAAGAGTGAGAGCAAGAGGAGGAGGAAGAGTGAGAGCAAGAGGAGGAGGAAGAGTGAGAGCAAGAGGAGGAGGACAGCAAGAGGAGGATGAGGAGGAGGGAGAAGAGTGAGAGCAAGAGGAGGAAGAAGAGTGAGAGCAAGAGGAGGAAGAGAGAGAGCAAGAGGAGGAGGAGGAGTGAGAGCAAGAGTAGGAGGAAGAGTGAGAGCAAGAGGAGGAAGAGTGACAGCAAGAGGATGAGGAGGAGTGAGAGCAAGAGGAGGAGGAAGAGTGAGAGCAAGAGGAGGAGGAGGAAGAGTGAGATCAAGAGGAGGAGGAGGAAGAGTGAGAGCAAGAGGAGGAGGAAGAGTGAGAGCAAGAGGAGGAAGGAGGAAGAGTGAGATCAAGAGGAGGAAGAGTGACAGCAAGAGGATGAGGAGGAGTGGGAGCAAGAGGAGGAGGAAGAGTGAGAGCAAGAGGAGGAAGAGGAAGAGTGAAAGCAAGAGGAGGAGGAAGAGTGAGAGCAAGAGGAGGAGGAGGAAGAGTGAGAGCAAGAGGAGGAGGAAGAGTGAGAGCAAGAGGAGGAAGAAGAGTGAGAGCAAGAGGAGGAAGAGTGAGAGCAAGAGGATGAGGAGGAGTGAGAGCAAGAGGAGGAGGAAGAGTGAGAGCAAGAGGAGAAGGAGGAAGAGTGAGATCAAGAGGAGGAAGAGTGACAGCAAGAGGATGAGGAGGAGTGGGAGCAAGAGGAGGAGGAAGAGTGAGAGCAAGAGGAGGAAGAGGAAGAGTGAGAGCAAGAGGAGGAGGAAGAGTGAGAGCAAGAGGAGGAGGAGGAAGAGTGAAAGCAAGAGGAGGAGGAAGAGTGAGAGCAAGAGGAGGAGGAGGAAGAGTGAGAGCAAGAGGAGGAAGAGGAAGAGTGAAAGCAAGAGGAGGAGGAAGAGTTAGAGCAAGAGGAGGAGGAGGAAGAGTGAAAGCAAGAGGAGGAGGAAGAGTGAGAGCAAGAGGAGGAGGAGGAAGAGTGAGAGCAAGAGGAGGAAGAGGAAGAGTGAGAGCAAGAGGAGGATGAAAAAGAGGAGTGGGAGCAAGAGGATAAGGAGGAGTGAGACCAAGAGGAGGAGGATGAAGAGTTAGAGGAAGAGGAGGAAGAGTGAGAGCAAGAGGAGGAGGAGGAAGAGAGAGAGCAAGAGGAGGAGGAAGAGTGAGAACAAGAGGAGGGGGAGGACAGCAAGAGGAGGATGAGGAGGAGGGAGAAGAGTGAGAGCAAGAGGAGGAAGAAGAATGAGAGCAAGAGGAGGAAGAGTGACAGCAAGAGGATGAGGAGGAGTGAGAGCAAGAGGAGGAGGAAGAGTGAGAGCAAGAGGATGAGGAGGAGTGAGAGCAAGAGGAGAAGGAAGAGTGAGAGCAAGAGGAGGAAGAGTGACAGCAAGAGGAGGAGGAGGAGTGAGAGCAAGAGGAGGAGGAAGAGTGAGAGCAAGAGGATGAGGAGGAGTGAGAGCAAGAGGAGGAGGAAGAGTGAGAGCAAGAGGAGGAGGAAGAGTGAGAGCAAGAGGATGAGGAGGAGTGAGAGCAAGAGGAGGAAGAGTGAGAGCAAGAGGAGGATGAGGAGGAGGAGGAAGAATAGTGAGAGCAGGGGGAGGAGGAGGAGGAGTGAGAGCAAGAGGAGGAGGAAGAGAGAGAGCAAGAGGAGGAGGACGACTGAGAGCAAGAGGAGGAGGAAGAGTGAGAGCAAGAGGAGGAAGAGTGAGAGCAAGAGGAGGAGGATGAAGAGGAGTGAGAGCAAGAGGAGGAAGAGTGAGAGCAAGAGGAGGATGAGGATGAGGAGGAAGAATAGTGAGAGCAGGAGGAGGAGGAGGAGGAGGAGTGAGAGCAAGAGGAGGAGGAAGAGAGAGAGCAAGAGGAGGAGGAAGAGTGAGAGCAAGAGGAGGAGGAAGAGAGAGAGCAAGAGGAGAAAAAATTAGAACAAGAAGATGAGGAAGAGTGAGAGCAAGAGGAGGAAGAGGAGGAAGGTGAGCCAATATTTCTAAATAAATCTGCAGACATGTGGTTTGAACTCTAACACTGTTCTGGTACCAGCAGTTTACAGCTGGACCGTGGGTTTAGTCCGGTTTGAGCTCATTGGAAGGACAAAACTTCTGATACAATGATTCTGTGACTGTGACATCTGATCGTCACAGTGTTGTTTTACAACATGACAACAGTCTGTGACAATAAAATGTTTAAAAGAAAGCAGAAAAAGGAAATGAAGTTGCTGCTCTGTGAGAGAAACTCACAGAACTCCGCTCAGCTTTGTGTGAAGTGATTTGAGCTGTAGTTTCAGGAAATGTGTGGTGACACTCGTGAAGCTTCAGTGAACACGGAGAACGAGAGAAGTGTAGGAACAAAGCTTTCAGTCGTAGTTAAATATTCACACACACACACGATCCACACTGATAAAGCACAGAAGCCGTACCTCCAACTGTCATCTTGTACGTCTTGTTGAAGTGTCCGTTGACGTAGCGATGCACAAAGGAGGATTTGCCGACGTCTCCATCGCCGACGATCAGGATTTTCAGCAGGTGCTCGGTCGTCATTCTTCTCTGTCAGGCGACAACACGTCCCGGCGGCTCAAAGTCCATGTCAGCCATGTGATTTATTACAACTATAACCTGCTCTGCTGGGGCCCTTCTGTGCATCAGCTGACTCCACCTTTACTACCTTTCTCCTAACCCTAACCCTGTTAAAATTAAATAACTTGTCTCTGAACCGAGAATGATAATCACACTGCTGTCTCTCTCAACTGAACCCGAGCTCTACAAACTGCTGACTGTCGCTGACAGCTTTGTGTTCCTAGAGGGGAAGTTGCCAAATGCCATAAATAGTTATATGTCATATTGCAACAGGAAACTAAAGCGGTAGATGAATCTGTGCGGATTAGTTCCTCTCTCCCGTTGTCTCTGTGCTACACTGTTTGAAATGTGAACCATGTTACATGACTGGAAACTGAAGAAAGAAAGGATTCCTGGGGTTGTCAGGTGTCTCTGTGACTTTTCACCCATCACACACAATGTCTTCTGTGCTCTGAACAGAATTTTTTAAGGAAAAGTTTATGTTAAGCCTTAAACATCCTAAACTTTTGTCCATTGTAGAAGTTAGCTAACCCGGAAGTTAGCATTGCCCTGGTTCCCTCGACAACAAGCCCCTGGGATTCTTGGATTATGGCAGAAAATAAACTCTGTCGCAAAACACGAGTTTATGATACAAGTTTTTTCCAAACAAGGGAATCTTCACGATACTCAAATGGCAGCAGTAAAAAGCTAATGAAGCTAAGAAGCTAATGAACTTCATCATGGTCATCTGACTTAAACATCACCACCACTGAGCTACCTACTACACTTTAATATAAAATGAATCTAGAAGCTCTGACAAACCAGCATCCAGATCTAAAGACAGATTAGTCAGTAGGTGAGTCTCTGTGTTTGCCGTGATGATGTTTCCACGTCCTTGACAACCTCTGGAGTCACTTTTAGCACTTGAGCATCCGTCTTTTGCTTTATAATTCAGTCCTCGGGTATTTACTGACATATTTTATGTCACAGAACTGAACGGGAACATCTCTTGCATGAACCACAAACCTGATTTGAACAAATAAAGCCCAGTCAAAGTTGCCCTTGACTGATTCCTGGGATTTAGGACTAATTTCTGCAGAACTTTATAAACTATATTACCATGGCGACCAGGTTGTGATGGTAAAAACAAAGGGAATCTGACAAAATTGTCATAATTTCACTGCTTTGCGATTGAGCGATAGAACAACTGAGAAGACAACAGAGAGCTAAAATTTGGAGGGACATCACGCCATATTTCACGTAAGTGTTCAGCCACTCACAGGCCAACATAACAGTTTGATGATGTGACAAAATACAACAGGGAAGGTGTAAATGCATTTTTGTGCACATATTAAAACCGGGAAGTTAGTTAAATGCTAACGTTAGCTAATTGGGTTATCAAATATGTTAATCTACCTTGAAATATGGCCCAGATTTTCACTTTCTATCGCCTCTTTCAGCTGCTGATCAATCAATAAGTGATGATATTATACGTTTATCAGCGTTTATACGACTTGCAGCCAGCTTCCTGTCCTGATGTCAGAGGAAAAATGGCCGCCGTGCGAGCATGGCCGACTGTCACAATGGCTGCAGATATTTGCAGCTGAAACGCATCACGATCACCTTCGCCTCTGCTCCATCACACCGACGTATTCTCCTCCACCTACTTCCGTCTTTCCCTCCCTACTTCTGTCACATCCCGCCTCCTCATTCCCCTTCTTCCGCTGTTTTTTTGTTCATTCCACATTTGTTTTCCACGCGGACACACACGGAGACATGTGCTGTTGACGACAGAGTTTTGCCAACTAGGCCACTGTTACTGGCTACTGAACAGGCTGCAGCCCCCCTGACTCATCGTCGTGACTCTTTCTCTGAGTGGTTTTCCTGTTCGTGTTTTGACCATTTTCCCAGTATCTTTGGCAGAACACCACTGAAGGGATTAAAAATAACAGCAGAACCACAATGTCTGTTCGTGGGATGAAAAACCAGGTAGGCTTGGATCTGTTCCAGCAGGGGGAGCTGTGGACCGTGAACGTGGGTCCTCCAGAGGCCAAAAGATGCTTTCAGGTGTTTCCAGGCGTGAAAAGTTGGCATTTAATGGTCAAACTAGGTCAGCAACACAAACAAATGCTGTTTATTTGAACAAAAATGAAATAAATCACCCTTAAACCAGGACTGTGCTACAATTTGTCTTTATATTTCCCTGTTAAATGTGTATATTCTTAGTTTGTTTTACTGCTCTGTATAATTTAAAGCCAGCTGACAGAATATAATTAAGGTTAAAAGGGTCGGTGTAATTTTGTTTATCTGTTTCTGTTTGTTTGTTTGTTTGTATTTGTGTTTGTTATAAGTTTGAAAATGACCGAAATAAACTTAACTAAACTAAACTTCGAACAACTTTCATTTATTCAATCATCCTTTTAAGGTTCAGGCTACAAATATTAGTTTTTAAAGGTTTTAAATGCAGAGAAATGTATTAAAACTAAGACAATAAAAGAAAAACGAGCAGATAAAAAGTTACAGATTAAACAGAAAGTGTGAATGATGAGCCGCAGTAAACGTGAATGTTTTCAACCCGGACAGTTTTACTGGAAGCTGCAGATGATTCAACGCTCAGAAAATACAATCTGATTGATTTATTTCTAAATATAAAGAATAATCGATGAACTGAAGGCTTCAGTGGATCTACAGTTCTGTATGCTGTGCTGGGTTTGTTGTGCCTCCTGTCTGATATCTGTCTGACACCTAGTGGCCACGTTATAAAATATATATCACACATCCCTTTTTCTTTCTGGAGAGTCACAGGTTTGATCCACAAAATGACTAAAATGTCCATCAACAGCAACAGTTATTTTTTTAAATCCAATTTCTTACATTTTATCAGATAGAATCATGACTTTATGTCCTGAAATTTACTCCAACCGTACGTTACATGTATATTTTAGTGCTTTATTTTAGAGACCACGATTGATGTGAATAAACAAAATGTCAACATTTTCTGTATCTATTTGAAATCTGCATTGTTTTTTAGACATCAGCTTGTTTTTATTTACATTTGTATTATTTTATTCAACCTTAAGTTATTCCTTAAAGATAATTGAAAACATGTTTAACTGGCTGATTTCAATGGATAAAGCAACAGGAACATAAAGGAACATGCAAAGTGCTGCTCTGAGATATCAGTTTGGTGCATTTCGACCCACAGGAGGAGAGAAACCTGCAGCCTGGAACTCTGGTTGTCACGACACCAAGTTTAAATCAAAATAAATTAGATGATCAGATGCAGTTTGCAGTTTGGACACCATCCTGTAACTTCTCTTTGTGTTTGACTTGTCAGCTTCAACTGGACCTTTATGCTGTGGATGCTGTGCAGGTAAGTCCAGCTGGAGGCTGATCCTCATGTGTCTTAGTTTGAACATATCACAATAAAAAACACAGAGTTCAGCTCCACTCAGTCCTCCAGGGAGGATGTTATCATGTGGAAGAGCAACTCTGCTTTGACACAAGGATATTTAAATCATTTCAGCTGAATAATGAGTGGACAAACTTTTATTTCCTGCAGATTTACCATCAGACATTAAAATGCAGCGTGTGACTGCCAGGCTTCACCTCCTCCTCCTCCTCCTCCTCCTCCTCCATCCTCCATCCTCTGACCTCCGCTGACCAGGAGGAGGAAGATAAAGTGCCGGTGGAGGTCATTGTCGGCGTCTCCTCCTGCAGCGTCACCTGTGGGCTGGGCGTGAAAACTCAAACCCTGTGTGTACTGAAAGACGGCAAGACAGCGATGGAGGAAGACGTGAAAAACAAAGCTGGAGCAGAGGTATCACACAGATGTCTTAAAACATGATGACTGAAAATGTAAAAAAAAAGGAAAATAGCTCCAACGTATCATCATCTCTGGATTGATGGAAGGTGTCAGAGGAGTGTCGTGTCCGTAAGGTGAAGTGTGTGGACACGTGGCAGTGTGGACTCCGGACGATGACCGTGACTTCAGGACAGAGGGTGGACATCGACTGTCTGGGAGAAGTCATGGAGGCGATGGGGAGGTTCTCCTGGAGGTCCGGATGGACGACTCATCCCACAAATCTAGATACCAAGCGCAGAATAAAATTAAAAGTTTAAAAGCATGTTTTTCTATTATCTCAGGGTGTCGTGGCGTTACGCCCGAGGAATAATCAGCTCCGACGACTCTCTGTTCTCTCGCTGGGATGCTCCTCTGCTGGACCGAGTGGTTCTGGACCCGGTCAGGGAGGAGGACGCAGGTAAAACTTCTGGACATGTGTTAGATTCAAAACTTCATTTCCTGGTGAGATCATGGTACTATTTTTCCAGTCTCACTCAGCTAAAGTCTTATTTTATTTTTAATTTTGATGTTAAACGTTAGAAGAAGAAACTTTAAGTTGAACTGAGAAATGAGAACATGATGTGTCGCAGTCGTCCTGATGGACTGTAGTGCTTCTACACTCCCAGTCTCATCATGTTCCTCTCGGGAGAGGCTGGATCTCTTGTGACATCTAGTGGTGTGATGGGGTGTTACCGGCTCTGGTCCGGTTTCAGGCCTTGTGTCAGACTGATTTGAAAATTATAAATCTGCCCAACCCTACCAGATATTGTGAATTTTGCAACAGAAGAGGCCAATCAAAAAGGAAATGTTCGTTACATACAGATGTGTGTGACTCTCAAATGAAAGGAGATTATAAATAAAGTAATAACTTGATACTTTTGGTATAACGTGTTTCATTCAAAGTGTCTTAACAAGGTAACGAACACATCAGTTATCAATAGATACTTAGATTCATTAACTAATCTTGTCATTTTCAGGTACGTATCGCTGTGACGTGCAGGACGCCTCCTTCCGGAGAGTGAAACGGGTTTACTGGGGGATCCGGGTTTTGCCCGTTGGAGTTCTCAATCTGGACTATGAAAGCTCTCTGGCCCAGTGGGACTCCGCCGGAAACCAGCAGAACCAGACCGTGCCAGACGTGCACGAGAACGTGGCGGCTCTTGTTTACACGGTACGGTTTGGGTTCAGAAGTGAATTCATTAAATGTAAATTTTACTGGCGATGCAAAATAGTAAGTCATGTCACCAGCAGTGTTTTTGTTCTCTCTGGACACGCAGGTTCTGATGGGTTCCATCTTTGCAGCCGTCGGGACTGTTCTGATCCTGCTGAGCATCGTCCTGATGAAGAACAGACTTCGTGCACATTTGTTACAGTGTCTATCTTAGAGATTAAAGAAAGACAGCAACAGTATCAACATGTCATTCTTGGTTTTATAGGTGCAATATTAAAGAAATGGCCACCGTTGAATTCATACCTTAAAAATATGAGGGTTAGCTACTTAGCTCAGTTAGCTGTGCAGCTAGTGGTCTGGACTGGGAGCTTGTAACAGCTGCTAGCACAGGAGCTGTGGACTGGGATGAGCTAGCCTGTTAGCATGCTAAACATGTATTTAACTGTTAACTGTCTGAATGTTTTCAACGATAAATCTTAGATGTTGCAGAATTATTTTTTTAAAATTTGTCTTAGAAAGTCATTTTAGAAAGTACATAATCAGTATTTCTATTAAAACACCTGAATTTGCAGCCTCGCTCATCATTACAGAGCTTTAAAGTGACTCTCAGCTGATTGTTTAACTGTCTGGCAGCTGTTTTTTAGTGCGAACAGCTGCAGACACAGCTGGTGAACACAGTGGAGCATGTAGCGGCTAAAGAGACAGATATTTAGAGTAAAGATGGACGCCATGACAGCGCCAACATTTCCCTCCACACCATCGAACAGCTCCAGGAGAAACTTTCCAGTGTCAGTCAGTCCATTCATGTTATCTACCTCTCTGCCAGCAGATGGCAGTGTTGGCTTATAAAAAGCTTTTAAAGGACAGTGTGAGCTGTGTGATGGGACTCAGCTGCCACAGTGGAAACAACATGATTAAGAGAAAGAAAGAAAATGACCCTCAGGTCCACTCAGATCTCATTTACTCATGATTTATGGATCAGTTATCAGTTATGTGATGGCTGATGTTCATCTGTTAAATGCTTTCCAATAGCAAAACAAAAACAAATGTGTTGTCAGCCTCACGCTCCGTCACCGTCCTCAGTGAATTCATATAAATGGTAATAAGTTGCAGATAAACAGACTTTGGTCCAGATAGTCTGCAGGAGGATAAGTTCAGTGTCCTGCTGGTGGAGAATGAACAAAGCTGTCTTATTGAGGACTTATAAAAACAAATGTTTTATATGTCTTTTAAAGAGTAGAGTGTGAGAAGAGAAGAGAGTGATTTATTTTTAAGTTATTTTGAGTAAGTTAACACAAGTAAACGATGGAACTTAAGTTTCGAGACTTAATATTTTTATTCTAACTTGAGGTGTGATCTTTCTCTGACTCTTCAAAAGTCACGATATGTCATAAAAAGTGAACTGTTTCTCAGCGAGCTTTATTTTGAAAGGTCTCAAGGACCAAGCTGTTGTTTTTTTGATGAGTGTTGCAGGGTCATATTGAACAAAAATCAAAAGGTTTTTATTATTTATCCTTTTCAAAACTGTAGCCCACGCTTGACTCACAACCACCACATGAAAACAGTAACATAACAATATTAATCATGTTGTGAAAAGTTTAATGCAGCTGAAATAAAGCGACCTTGAGTTGAGATTGTTTTATTGAGAGGGGTGAGAGTTAAATTTTTGTCCTCGTATTTAACGTTATCGCTCAAGTCGTCTCACAAAGGCTGTTTATTCTGACTGAACGAAGTGCTTACTCATGATGAGTATCTTGATTTTCACTTCTCTTCATTGTCTTTTTAGCTCCAGTACATTTCAGTGGTCAGTGACATCATCAGTGTAAAGTTTGACGTCATGTCAGATTATGGATTTGCATCAACATCCTGTATTCTACTGGACCGTCTGCGAACATGGACAACACAACTGGATGCTCGAGGAGCTTTTCAAGGTTGTTCTGATTTGCAATTTCTGAAAAAACAAACACACGTATTGATTCCTCTGCTCTGCTGAATATACAGCTGACTCCTCACTGCTTTCTAACCAGCCCACGGGGGCAGCAAATGCTCAACAACCGCTTCAGGTTAGAATCCTGTTTCTCCTCGGGACACTCTACTTTTAAAGGGATATTAAGTTTAATCCATGGTCTAACACACCTTGACACCGAGTAAGACTCCCCCTCGAGAGGTCAAGTTAGCTGACCGCTAGCTTAGCTAGTTTTAGCAACCTCAGAAAAGACCGCACGATAACAATACACTGCAGCTTATGTCTCCAACTAGAAACCGCCATCAAAAAGCCACAATTAATGGTGAGAACAGCAGCAAACTTCAGCAACAGTACATGTACAGTCCCAGCACACAGTACGAAGCATCAAACATCTGCTAGCTTTGCTGGATTTGTATTAAAAACACAGCACAACTCACCCTCTCCTCCAGCAGCCTGCCTGTGTGGGGAAGCCCTGACGAGTCGATTACCGAGTGCAGTAGATTTCTGCAGCTCAAGGATGAAAATGTCTGATTATTACTCCATGGAATGCTCAGTTCTTATTATCGAGAGCTGACAGGGAAAAGAACGGAAGTAATGGAGTAATAATCAGACATTTTCATCCATATTGAATTCAATTTTCAAGACATGGCATTGGTATGATGCGCTGAGTTGGCTGTTTTGAACTCAAATTGCACAAAATATGACTTTATGACTATAATACAGAGACAATATTAGTGTTGTAGTGTCCATCGCTGCTTTGTCGAGTCAAAACGTCTGATTTGAAAAGGGTCTGTTACTTTATGAAGGTTCGAGGACCTTCAGTGCTCCTGTGACGCTCCTCCGCAGTAACACAGTGTAACACTGCTCTGCATAATGAATCACCAATTTGCAGATTTTTTGCTGATCCGTGGATTTATGCAAATCAAATTAACTAAGACGATCACAATACCAACAGATGTTGACATCATCACAGTGGCGAGACACAGAGTGACACATCTCTGCATGTGTGGCGTTCGCGTGAGGATCGCAGCAGGCGAACGAGGGACTCCGGGGAAATAACACAAATGTAATTATACTGACACACTTACCGCAATTCATTCATTCATTCATCTCCCCGCTAAACCTCGGAGGACGTCATTTCCCGCCCATGTGCTTATTTACATCATCAGTCTGACAGATGTAACTGTTTTCCCAATGTTCACTGCACAAACAATTTAATTACCGCGGCATCACACAACATGTTCTCGTCTTCAGGGTCGTCGAATCAGTAAATGGGCGAATTCTCCAGAACGAGACCGTCTGAGAGGAGGATTCAAATAACAATAAAGAGCTCCGATGTTTATTAAAACCATGTCGAGCCCCGGAGAGATGAGATTAACAAACACTGTCGTCGCTCTCTCCGTTTTCTGCACCGAAAGTTAAATTAAAGTAAATGTCAAACAGAGTTACATTTGACCTTTACTTTGAAAAGGTTTGATTGGTGAAGAGGTGGAAGAAGTGCTCTAATCTATTACTGTCTCGTAGTAAAACAAGATGAAGATACCACAGTGAAGAAATACTCATGGATTAAGAGTTTTATTTAAAGAAAAGTGACAAAGTATGAAAGTCTGTTCTTTAATTTTGAAGCGTGTAAAGGTAGTTTAAATACTAAAGTCTGTCTGGTGATATTAAGTGTAGATTTGGTTTAATATTCAACATATAATCAAAGTAACAAGTAACTAAAGTTGTCAAACAAATGGAGTACAGTATCTGAATTGTAGCATCAAGTAGAAAAGGTAATAAACCTCACATCCTTTTCTTGGTTTCTTCAGTAAGTTCTGCTCCTCCTCATTCACTTCCCCTCAGCCATCAGTACTACATCACAGCAGGGAGCCACCTGGACAGCAGAGGTGGGTAGGTGTTACAGGTCTGAGACTGAGAACCTCTAAACCGATAAGAGTCGTACAGAAACAGGAGAAAGAACGAGACTCAGCAGAACGAGGGAGCAACCGAGAGTCCGCTCGCAAGAGTCGACAGGCAGAAGCAAAGCTCAAAGTGTGTGATTATACTGCAGCTGTGTATTCTTACTAAAAGGCAATAACTGGCCACTCAGGCTCATGATAGAATATTCCTCAGTTACATCAAATGTCACCATACATCTCTTGTGCGTCACGATGGCGGAGTTTTAACTGGAGACAGATCGTCGACCTTCATTGTGACTTTCAGGTACTTCACAATAAGTACAGATGCCTTCGGTTCCTCCGACCGTTAAATACCATCACAAAACATCAGTTACAAAGTACAACTACTTTGTTACTTTGTAACTTTGTACTTTGTTACTTTGTTACAAAGTAGTTGTACTTTGTTACTTTGTAACTTTGTACTTTGTTACTTTGTACTTTGTTACTTTGTTACAAAGTACAACTACTTTGTTACTGCACTTTAGTAGATTTTTCAGGTATCTGTACTTTACTTTAGTATTTATTTTACTGACAACTTTTGACTTCTCCTCTCTACATCTGAACACAAATATCTGAACTTTCTCCTCCTCACATTTTCAAAACAGACTCGTTACTTTAGTTTAGTAAGTTTACTTTAGTAATCTGCAGCCTGACTGGAAGCTCCTGGTCCAGACTAATAAAAAGTGAAACTCTCACGAACGTGACTGCAGCTTAACATGTCACTAAAAAGTTGTGAATGTCAGTGGCATGTTTGGAAAGAACAAGTCCTGCTGATTTTCATGATATCAATCTCATTCATTTGACTTTAAATGGGTCTCTGGGCTCTACATCTGAACACAAATATCTGAACTTTTTCCTCCTCACATTTTCAAAACAGGCTTGTTACTTCAGTTTGATGCATTTTCAGACGCAGCGAGATGAGACAAAGCTGTAAGAAGCCGTGAACAGACAGAGAGGCAGACTGGAATGTGGAGAAAAGACGTGTTAGTGTCTCGTATCTGCAGAGAGTTTCTGATTTTCTCTCTTTGTTGCTGCTCGGGACGCTTTACAACCCAACATGTGTCTATGTGACGTCCTGGGAATGAGACTCAACAATCAGCTGTCTTTGTGGTGCGTTCAGGAACAGCTGGGACAAATCCTGCTGATTCTACCTTTAACTTTAATAGTCTTTGAGTTATATTAATGTGACGTGAGCTTCAGTTAGCTTTGACCACAGATGTCCTTCAGAGGGAGACTTTTTACTCTGATACTCTGAGGACATGTCAGAGCCTGTACTCTATTACTTTTACTGGAGTACAGAAGTTGATTTAGAGTCTTTTTTACATGAGTATCTGCACTTTGAGTCCTGTCACAAAACTTTTCCCACTTTATGTTATCCGTGAACACACACACACACACACACACTTTCTCTGCCTGTCGGCGCTGTACGAGATCCGCCGTCATGATTCACACTCAGTCCTCCTCCGTCAGTCTTGATGTCACTCTGTCATTCACTGTCACTGAACTGATTTGAGCTCTCACCACATCTTTCCACTCAGATTCCACCTCACAGCATCATTAGTTCACACTTCCATCTCGCTCTTTGTCTTTTACTCGCCCACTCAGTCGTTCTCAGGCCGGATGAAAGCATGATGGGACAATGCTCAGACCCACAATGCCTTCCTTTTCTTTCTGATTACGTGGTGCATCACGCACTCTTCATACAACTGTGTCCTCACTTTGCATCTCATCTCCTGATTTCATTGTCCATATGATGGCACAGCTGATTAATAATGGAGCTTACGTGCAAAAATATGGCATTTAAGTAGGGCCATTACAATCAGGGACAAAGAGAGAATTTACAGGATTGTGACGTCTTTGCAGAGTCTTTTTGTGGCTGCGTCATGGTGTTCATTTTGCAGCCTGACTGGAAGCTACTGTTCCAGACTGTTAAAAGTGAAACTCTAATTTTTCTAGTTATAAATAAATGTTGAAGGGCGGAGCCGGAAGCATGTTTGGAAAGAGCAAGTCGCCCTGATTTTAATTATATGAATCTCATTTATACGACTTTAATGGGTTCCAGGTTATGAACCTGAGAGGAGAGAGCGGAAAAATAAAAACTTCAAATGGCTTTCATCGAGTTGAGTGGGTAAAATTAGCATTTTATTCAAGCCGAGGGCAGAGAGCACAGAGCACAAACACATTTCTTCTGTCTGCCTTTCTGTTCTCTGGACTGGAAGGGAAACTCGCAGGGCTGCACCTTCAGCTTACAATTTGCATGTGCAAAAGTAAATTAAAAGATGTTGCAACCTCTAATAGTAGAAGACACTTCATTACAGGGAACAAGACAAGGTGCTGCTCGCATCGTCAATCTTCCATCTGTTCTCTGCGGCGAGCGTGAAGAAGAAGAAAAAGACATTTTAGCACCAGCGTGGCTGCAGGTTAGCTTCACTTCATGTGAGGGAGGGAAGTGTTGGAGGATGCCTCCATGCATGCATGATGTTGTTCTTCTGTTTACTGTCACCTAACCTTCATCTATCCGTCTGCCTTCTGCAAAAAGGTACAGTGGATAAAATAAGCTCCAAAGTTTCTAGTTTGGACCCTGAACATCTGCAGAGAATTCAATCTGTGGACCAGGTTTTGAAAGGACATTACAAATCTGACCGCTCGCTCATCTGAATACCATTGACTATACAGTTATGGTACAAAGACCCATCTGGTCCGAGAATAAGCTATCAAGAAATATTTCATTTCCTCTGGAATATCCACCCTGAATCTATCTGTAAGTAAAGTTCCTCATTGGTTTGGGGACTGCAGAGTAGCTTGTTCTGACAGTGGAATGTGCTGGATTGCTCATCACAAAGTTAAAATATCTCATTTCACTTTGCATGTTGGTCCTGACTTTCTGATATGTCAAACCATCAGCAGATATTATCAGAATTGTCTGTAGAGCTGCACATAGAAGGCAGTGGGGATCTTTCTTTAGGCTCCATAGGCTTAACTAAGGCCGGTCTGTTGCAAGGATCAATCGTTATGGATCTTCCAGCGTCTTAATTCTAACTTTGGAGGATGAAAAATAAAGAAAAAGGAAAATTCACAGCCCATGAAATAAGAAAAATTAATAGAGCTACACAGCCAGCACAAGAACCTCGAGCAGTCTAGAGAGTTACTGCTCCCGTCGCTGGTGATGTTATGGATGACTTCCAATGTCAATATCGCAGATGTGTATTTCACATAAACAAATCCCTTATTTATTGAGTTTAATAATAGCTAAATAAACTAAAACTAAAACGTGTCAATGTCATAAAGTGTCCCTCGTTCTCTATGAGTAGAAAAGTCAACTTTATTCCAGACCAGAAATAGTTTCAACCGACTACAATGATGCCAATACTACATTTATACACAGGGAAACTAATTCTTAAAAAAAAGGTATATATAAAGAAATCTCTATAAGCTCCACAAGTATCCGCAGAACACCAAGAAAATGTCATCTTTAACTTTAACAGGAATAGAAGGAAATAAAACCCATCTGGGTTTGCAGGCTCTTAACCTTTTCCCGCTGCAGCGCTGACGTTGTTTGTTTTGGTGCCGTCCTCTTCTCGTCCCTTCCATCTGCCAAAGTAACATTGACCTTTCAGTGAAACACTCCGGCTCTTTTGTGTGTGTGAGTGCCTCATTTTTTTTGTGTGTGTTAATGTCAATGTGATGTGCAAATGTGCTCACCTGAACAAAAAAAAACGAGGAAGTCTGGTGTGATCCAGAGCTGATGGCAGAACATTTGTTCGGCGTTGGCAGGTGTGTGAGGAGGGAATGAAGGAGGGAATTAACTCGGTAATTTCCATGTTGCCTCTCAACTAAAACACAGCTGTTTGTCTGCTGATAGCACTCCGCTTCGTAACTGACTACACTAATTTAGGCTCCGGTAATGTAACACTTCTGATTTGATGTAATTAATTCAGTAACTTGCAGCCTGTCAGCACCAGAAAAAATGTCTGTACAGGTCGTCTGTACAAGCAGCTTCGTGCTACCCCATTCTTAGAAGCTTTTAAAGGGATCATTTGTCTGCAAAAAGAGTTTGCAGGATTCCTTTTGCAATCTATATATTAAGGGTTGGACAAAAGATAGAGTCAGGTGCTATAAAAGTAGTATGTTTGACTTGTTTCAGCCATGTGGGAAGCCAAAAGTGTTCAAAGTTTTCCCTAATGGCCACACTTGAAGGTAGAGTGAATAGCGGGGTGTCATCGGCGTTGGACTCGGCAGGTTACATTAAACATCGACAGTGATGGAAAGCTAAAGAAATTGTTTAACACAGTTCTGCCGGTTCCAACACTGGAAAGTGGTGGAGTTGGCTTTACCAAGATATTCTACCATCTAACCAGCAGCTCTAATGGAATATCCAGTCTACATTGGAGAGATTTTAATTTGTGTGGCTGTCTACAAAAGTTCATGTGTTTGAACACTTTTGGCTTCTCATATGGCTGAAACCAGTCAAAGTTATCCCTAATAGCCTAATTGAAGGTAGAGTGAAGAGCGGGGTGTCATCGGCCTACAAAAGTTCATGTGTTTGACTGGTTTCAGCCATGTGGGAAGCCATAAGTGTTCAAAGTTATCCCTAATGGCCACACTTGAAGGTAGAGTGAATAGCGGGGTGTCATCGGCGTTGGACTCGGAGGGGTTACATTAAACATCGACAGTGATTTAGTTCTGCCGGTTCCAACACTGGAAGGTGGTGGAGTGGGTTTTACCAAGATGTTCTACCATCTAACCAGCAGCTCTACTGGAATATCCAGTCTACATTGGGGAGATTTTAATCTGTCTATGGCTGTCTACAAAAGTTCATGTCACGACCTCGCCCCCCATTCAGGACTGGCCTGCCTGAGGAAGTCACTCTGGTCCGGTGTGTTTCGTGGACTTGCCCTTTTATTCAAGCCTGTGAGATCGAGTCGGCTTGTTTTCGGCGCACAGATGAAGCTGTTCGCCTTGAATGTCTGGAAATGTCTGGCAGGCTTCTGTCTCTTGGATCCGGCAAACCAGCATACACGACTTTCAGGGGATTTCAGAATAAAACGTCTTCGACCCACAGTGTTCCTTAACTGTTAGAAACATCCACAGAGTTTTTGCTGATTGTCTCTATAAAAAATAAAACATTTTCTGATGAGATGATGTCCTTAAATTATCTGCTGGAGTGAGTTTCTGTCCATCCTGTACTGGTTGATGTGACTCACTCAACTGTTTGATATTTTCGTGACTCATCAGCCGCACAGTTCACGGTCAGACCCTGCGGGATATAGCATTAGTTTGAAGCACTCAGACCACCAGTCGACAAAGAAAACGGCTGATTGTTGTGTGGGCAGTGTGACTTGCTGCGCAACCTCTCTCTTAACGAAGCCACCGATGTGTCAAGAGTCAGTGGGATGATGTAAGTAATACTGTCAGCGTGCAATATGCCATAATTGTATTTTTTTTTCCCCCTCAAATAAAAAATACCAAATATTTGCTGGTTCACGCTTTGCAGTTGTGACCACTTGCTGCACATTTCTTCCAACTTTGGGACAATTTTTTTTTGTCCCAGAAAAAGAAGAAGGCATTTTACATAATATTAAGTTTTATTTAGTAATTTTTTAGAAATTGAAAGGTATTAAAACATTGTTTGTTGCAGCCGACGGAGTATCACTTCAACCCAACATGTTTATCTGCTGACCACCGGGGCAGAAACTGACATATTGGATGTGACTGAGCGGTAAAGCAAGTGCTCCTCCTCAGGTTGTGTGTGTGTGTGTGTGTGTGTGTGTGTGTGTGTGTGTGTGTGTGTGTGTGTGTGTGTGTGTGTGTGGACACATGAGCATGTTATGCAAACGGACAAACCAAGCAGCTGAGCAACTATCGTCAAGTATTTGCTTGACTTTGAGACAAATTAAAAGGAAACAAGGTGGAAGATTGGTGCTGAAATTGAGGGCACGGTGGCTACACAACACACACACACACACACACACACACACACACACACACACACACACACACACACACACACACACACACACACACACACACACACACAGACACAGCACACACACACACGTGGTTGACCTTTTTCTAAAAGACCTGCTCAGG
The DNA here is from genome assembly GCA_039737535.1 of Lagodon rhomboides. Lineage (NCBI taxonomy): Eukaryota > Metazoa > Chordata > Actinopteri > Spariformes > Sparidae > Lagodon > Lagodon rhomboides. The sequence continues at coordinate 30,952,765 of CM077792.1, read as the reverse complement.
TGCACCTGCTCAGTAATTGGAGACAGTCACAGGGGGGATTGTGTGTGTGTGTTGTGTGTGTTGTGTGTGTGTGTGTGTGTGTGTGTGTGTGCTCTGCAGTGACGACAGAGCACATGAAATTAATTTCACTTGAGGTCTGACATTTATATATTGGAGCTGTTGGTGAGAGCTGACCACTCCGGTGTGTGTGTGTGTGTGTGTGTGTGTGTGTTGCCAGCAGGCGTTAAGGATTTCAGATCGGTAACATCATCTCTGTGGAAGCACTTTAATATTATATATTTAATATTATATAATTTTTTTGTTTCTTTTAAAAATGAAATATAAAACAAGCCAGAGGTGTTTTTCATCCATCAGCAGCTCACTGAGTCTCAACACGTCTACAAAACTACAAGAAGACTAAAAATATCTGGTCTTAAAACTGAATTGTTACAATACACACACACACTATTGTATACAGTTCTATACTTTAAGTGTTGAAAACATATTCATTCAATATCTGTTTAGTTATCTGTACTGACATCAAACTGGGCACCTAAAGAAAGTTGCAACGTATCACATACCTTTCCAGAAACGTACATTGCCAATATTTACTCTGGCGTCTGTGTTGTAAAGGAGCAGAAGGACACTGACGTCTTTGTAATATGAAGAATGAAACCAATATTTACTGTCGGTATTTACCAGGATGTCTAAAGCGAGTCAGACACTCTGAACAACAAACCATCGATCTCCAGCGCCTCCATACGGCATTACAGACTTCTTCTTCTTCTCTGTCTTTCATCAAAACCTTCGTCTGACCTCGTTCACTGTGAACCGGGTCGTCTTCAGTGACTCCTGGCGGCAGGAAACGCATCACACTTTGCATGAGAGGACGTCAAACTGTAGAGAAAATTGTTTTTAAACTGAACTGAGCTGAATGATTCTGCACAATCTACAGATTACAGTCCTATACGATGCATGTCGTGTTTCAGCATTAGCCATCTGCTTGAGAGAGGCAAAACATGTTCACGATCACACATTATGTTGTGTAATTAGGTTCTTGATCTACACACACTTAGCTCATAATGAGTTTTATAATAACTGAGGTGCAGCTCGGGGACTCTCCACTTCTTCTCTTGTTTGTCTTCCTCTCTTTTAATCTTATGCCTGTCCTGTTTTCCTGCTGTTGATCTTCTTTTGTCTTCGCCCGTCGCTGCCTTTATCTGGCAAAGGGTAATTGAAAAAGACTTATTTGCATTATGTCTTTCAGTCGCCTCGTTGCTTTAATCACAGTATCTTTTGATGTGATGTTCAAGAGCGGCTGTCGTAATATCCACTTAATCCATACGGCCGCGTGTTATCTGATCGAGGAGAACATACATTAACTCAATGATTCCAATTACAGCGTCGTCACGCTCATTGTATTGTTGTGACCCCGCCGTGCTCGAGGTCTCCCGCGAGGTCGGCTTTATTCATATTCTGGTCACGAGCACACACACTCGTGATACATGAATGAACTCGATGCAGATCATGAAATTCAAGAGCAGGCTCACGAGTGCGTGAGATGAACGATCGGGGATGCTGCCGAGTGTGAAACCTCACATCGCTCACTCAATGTCCAACTTTCATGGTTTCTGGCTCAGCTCAGGCGTCGTACTTGGTATTCCTGTCAGGGTTTGTGCTTTCCAAGGGTAGTAAACGTGATATACATATGTTTAAATCTTGCATTTTGGCAGCGTTAGAATGAAAAAAATAAGCCTTTCTCAACACAGAGTATGCCAAGCTCACCACCAAACAACACACAAACAATAACACAACTACACGAAGAGGCACACGCCTCAATGTTGTAAGTGTGTGTTTATGCCAAACATCGTCTAAAAGCTTAAGCCCCTTTTAGATAGAAAAGGTGGCACATCTGCAGCAAGGTAAAGGCTGGAATGTGCCGCCTTGTCTATCTAAAAGGGAGGTGTAATATTCCTCCTTTTCCAAAAAGCCTCCACTTTTCCTCCTCTGGTAGGCGTCAACATGTGACGTGACGTGAAGCAGGAAGTTGGGCGTGAAGAGAAGCAGGTCGAATTTGTCTTCAAAATAAGAGCTTTACATTGCACCCCATCGGAGTTTAGAACTGGGTTCTTAGCGGGGGGCTTTTAATTTGAAAGTAGCGACCGCTATTAGCTCGCCGCTGACAACAACAAGCGGACAACCAAGACAGCTACAGAGAGTGAGGAGACGCTAGCATCTCCCGGATCTCAGCGGCTTTCCAGCTGCTCATCTTGGTGGATGAAGTGACGAACTGACTGCTGTGATCAGCTGTTTCCTGGTTTTAAAACTCCCGGCTGTGGGTGCGCAGCAGTGCACGTCATCCACACCTCCGCCCATCTCAGCATTTGCCACCACATTGCCGCCTCGGATTTACAGCAATGGAGGCGCAAATAAGTGTAACGTTACCCTCCGAGGCGCAAAACTGGCGGACCAAAACAGACGGCCAATTTGCCGCCTCCTGTCTAAATATGCGGAGTGAGACACCAAAAGGACGGCAAGTTGGTGGCTTACTGCCCAGAATAAAAACGCCTTTAGATTCTCATGATTCCAGTCATTCAAACCATCTCAAGATAAAACCACATCAGCAAGGTACAATCAACAAAGAAAAAAGCTAACAAACGAGTGTCCGGGTGCTTCAGTAGTGCATCAAACTCCAACAAAAACTGTCTTCTCTTGTTCCCAAATGTCCACGAGATCCCCTTCAGTAACACATTCAGTCCACGCTAACAAAATGTCAAAATAAAACTGTGATTGCAGATGCTTATATCTGTAAAGAGACTCTCATTTCACAGCAGAAGCCATCATCCCTCTAGCAGATTGGATCATATATGCCCTCCCTAAAGCCTACAATAGCCAATGTGTGATCGTGTAGACCCGTGACCCACTCTCTCTTCTTTCTCCTCGCTCCTGAGCCACTTCCACGCCAGCTTCAGGATGTTTGACGCCTTGATGCATGTTACAGGACATCTGCAGGCTTATTTTTTTCATTTAGATCAACGACAGAACCACTTCTGCATCTTACAGCCACGGTCGGACTCCAAACGGTTCAACAGCAGCTCTGAATTTTCTTTGTGCTCGACTGAGGTTGGTGTTTCAGGGTCATTTTTATGGACTGGCAACAGGTTCAATGGGAGTGTGAATGGTAGTCTGTGTATGTATAGACTTGTCTAGGGCGCAGTCGGGCGGGATTGGGGACAGGATTTGCTTTCAGTGTTTAATATAACTGTTGTGTTTGTCAGTTTCACTGTGACAGTAAACTTATTAAAACTTCAGAAGCAGCATGAACCCTCGAGACGGCGGCGAATGTGCTGCTGCTCTTTTCTCGATCTGCCTTCTTCGTCCTTTTTTTCATCTCCTCCCACTCCACATCCCGTAACCGTCTGTCATCTCTTGTTATATCCGTCCATTAGGAACCTCTCTCCCACCTTTAATGCTGCCCCTTTTTTCTCGTCTCCGGCTCGCCGCTGTGTGCACCCAGCCGAGTTGAGTGCACTGAATCATTTCAGTCTTCAAAGATGGGATAAAAAGGGCAACGTATTACAACCATTACCCAAAATGTCACTTTTCAAATAGTTTATAATGCGGCAGAAACAGCAGGCACACAATTCAGCTCTGTCCTCCACAGACCTGTCTATCACTTTCTCTGTTTTTTTGCCTTCCTTTTATTCCCTCTGCCGGCTCCTCGCAGCGGAGTGTTTGACTGGCGGCAACATGCCGAGTGAAGCGAGGTTCACAAAATCAGCCCCAAATGATAGAGCTTAGAAGCTTTACACGGGCATCTGAGAGACATCCAAGACGGGAAAATGACGCAGGTGTGGGAGGAGTGGTGGATGAGTGGGTTGTTTTGTCCTCTGTGTCTCTCTGTCCACAGGAGTTTTCTTTCTTAAAGTCTGCTGGCTGTGAAATCAATCTTAACAGGACACGAGTCTACAAACACCGCAAATTACGAGCTGCTCTTTCTCCGTTCGCATCCACAAACGGATCGATAAGTTGACGGCTTGCTCTTTTTTTTTATCGGCCCCTGTTCGTCACGTATCCTCGTCTTCATCCATCATGTTCCACCACCTCCAGAGTTATCTTAACAACATCTGTATTAGTCCCCTCATTGTCCACTCTGACTTGAATAAATCAGCGCCACATGTCTCCTGGGGACGTCTTTGTAGCTCGCGTTGCAGTTTTTTCCTCATTTACTCTTAAAAAGCTCCTCTGGGTTCCCAAGAGTGGGGACGGTGACAGAATATTAAGCGATATAAACGTAATGGCCGCATATAAACGACTAGCAGACTTTAAATGAGCTTGTTTTGGTTGGAACAACAACAGCAGCCTCAGCAGTCTTCTCCTACACCGGTTTTTATCTGACTGCCATCTCATCTTGTGGAGTTAGAAAAGGGACTTATGGAGCTTTCTCAGACCTCAGCACTTATTTATCACTTGCTCTTTTCAAGCCTCGGTGGCCTATTAGGAGGCTAGAAGTTGTTTGGTAGAGTGGAAACTTTAAAACAGTGTGTAGCAGTGTTCTCCGGCCTGCAGAGCTGAAATGAAAACCTGGAAACTGACCTTTTAGCCGGAAATGTCAGCGTGCCTCGACGGGGCGTGCTTCCGTGTTCTTAATAAAAGTAAACATGAGGAGATTTCTGATTTTGAAGACTGAATAAGGTCAGGGCTGGTGGGATTCTTGTGACTTTCTGACTTCTGGAGGTCTTCCAGTTTTGGAAATTCCTGACTGGAAACTCGATTCCCGATCGGAGTTAAAACGAGGGAGCAACGGAGGAAAGTGGTGTGTATGTATCTCATTCTGCAGCCTCTGTCCATGTTTAACTCCATCACACTGTCTCTTTATCCTCCTCTCCTGTCTGTCCGTCTGCCTCTCAAAGTTCAAGGCTGCTCTCTCCATCAAAGACCCTCGAGATGCTGAGTGTTTGTGGAGGATTTCATCATTGTGATGAGTGCAGGCTCGATTGTATAGAGCTTCAAACTCCTCAGTGTTTGGTCGTCGAGGGCTGCTGCTTTTAAAAACACACCACAACAGCTTTTTAATGATTTGTGAGTCTGAGTGTGTACTCGTGCGTGTATGCTGGAAAATGAAAAACACACTTTCTGTTCATGTGTGTGTGCTTCCATCGAGCTTTTCATGTGAGCCCTGTGCTTAGGCCATCGACTTTACACCAACTCTTGCTTTATTCAACTTCGATCTAATGTACTGTACATCATGGACACATTCTCAGGAAATGTAATATTCAATTCCACTGCTACGCTGACGATACCCCGCTTTATATCTCCACCAAGCCTACTTCCACTCTGCCACCAACAGCTCTATCCAACTGCCTACTGGAAAGTAAATCATGGTTCTCGCTCAACTTCCTTAAACTGAACAGTTGGTACCAGATCCACCTTAGCAAAGCACAACCCAAGTCTTGCTTTATTCAACTTCGACCTAATATACTGTACATCATGGACAGTATCTTGGACACATGATGTATGTGTGATGAATGTGTCCAAGATACTGTCCATGATGTTCAGTACATTAGGTCGGAGTTGAATAAAGCAAGACTTGGTGTGACGTCGATGGCCAAAGGAAATGTAATATTCAAATTCCACTGCTACGCTGACGATACCCCGCTTTATATCTCAACCTAGCCTACTTCCACTTTGCCACCCACAGCTCTATCCAATTGCCTACTGTTCTCACTCAACTTCCTTAAAGTGAACAGTGACAAAACCGAGGTTCTCCTCGTTGGTACCAGATCCACCCTAGCAAAGCACAACCCCTTCTCCATGTCCATCATCACCCCAGGTCAAGAGTCTGGGTGTCATCCTGGACGGCACCTTAACCTTCGAAGCTCACATCAGTAATGTTACCCGGTCTGTGTACTTCCATCTACGCAACATCAACCATCTCCGTCCCTATTCTCGTAAACACCCTGATTACATCCCATCTGGACTACTGTAATGCTCTCCTCCATGGTTTTCCTGGGAAATCACTCTGTAAACTCCAAATGGTCCAGAACACAGCTGCTCACATCATCACCAGAACTCCCTGCAGCAACTCTATTGGCTCCCTATCAAATCCCGCATTGATTTTAAGATTCTACTCATATCTCGCTGAACTGATCCATATCCACACATCCCTCCCGCACTCTCCGATCCTCTTCTACCATCCAGCTCTTTGCCCCATCTGCCAACCTAACCACCAAGGGGTCAAGAGCTTTCAGCTGATCTTTCCCCCAGCCTCTGGAACTCTCTCCCTTCAGACATTTGCATTTCTGACACTGTCTCCACTTTCAAATCCCGCCTGAAAACACACTTAGTCTGAGTGGCTTACTCTGCATCAGGCTCATCATACAACCACACTCTTGCCTATTCTCACCCCGGAAGCTCAACCCTGCCTAAACCGGTCTGGTTGACTTCCTGTATGAGTGAGGCTGAGCTCCTGACACTATGTAATTGCATCTTCCTATTTATTTATTCATTTATCTTCATTTGCACTAAAGTGTTTCCTGATTTTATTGTACTGTTGTTGTTATGTGCGGTGTCCTTGAGTGCTTTGAAAGGCGCCTTTAAACAAAATGCATTCTTCTTCTTATTATCATTACATCAGCAGATTCACATTCCACCCTCGTCACTATGCAGAATACACATAATAATACTTGATGGCTTCAGGTTTTAGGCCGTAGAGCTGGCTGCTCTACCTGCTGTGTGTGGCGTGTCAGTACATAGTCATAGCTGTGGCATCAATCATCATTAACATTCAGTTAGTTAGTCAGCCCTACCTGTCTTGTTATCCTCCTTGTTAGAGCATTGCTGTCAACAGGCTAATGCCTTGTGTTTACTGTCCAACATCTATTTGTGAGCGGCACAAACGGTGGCTATGGTCAAACTCCTACCTTTTATTCCAACTCAGACCTCAGAGAGGGGCGAAAGAATTCAGTGGAGCTAATTAACGCTGAGCAGACAAGTTTATCTCTCATTCCCAGGTTTTGTTACGCCTGTTAGCGTCTCATACGGAGGCATAAGTTACTCTTAAGTGTCTGTAAGAGACGCATCCGGCTGTGAAAACACATCCAGGGAAATATTACACGCTCAGAGCGAGTCAGCTGATGTAGTATAAAGAGCGGCATGTCCGTGTAGGGAGGTTGGGGTGGACAGGTGGGTCAAACACAGGCAGTTCATTTCTTGTTCTTGTGAAACCTCACTAACATCTTAAGTATCATCATGTTGGTAAAGTCATGCCCATGATGTCACGTATATAAGTAACTACATCAAGTATGAACAACCCGATATCGCACCAGACTGTGTGATAGACCTGCTGGTCCTGTCCTCGCCTATCCGTGACAACAACACAGTCTCTTCCACGCTCATATTACCAATAACAAACTATCAAAATAAAAGCATCAAAACTAGGTGGTTAGGTTTAGGAAAAGATCACGGAGCTGCTAAAAATAACTCAAAACAGTCACCACCGGCTGTTCGCCTCAAACGAGACTCGAACTCTCATCGCATGGGTGACAGTCCTTCAAAATAAAACACAGACCATCGACCCAAATCATGCCTAGACACAGCCAAACTGCGACAGTTAATCATATATTGTAATGATTTTCTGCATCTGTATGAGACGCTGAGGGATGTGAGAAAACGTATTTGATGACCTGGGAATGAAACAGGTTTTATTTTACACACAATATGTCATTCGTTGTTGTCAATGTAATTGTGTGAGGGGCTCAAAATCATAATTCAGTGTGGAGCCCCTCTTTAAATTTGAAACCCTTCGTCTCCGTCAGTTCAGTCTAACTGCATCTGACTTTTGTCGCACAAGTTTGATTTATTATTCACGGTTTCTTGCTCGACACGACGCCCTTAACGTCATTAAAAGTTCTCACAGTGTGATCGGACTGAACTTCTGATGTATGCACGCCTCTTTGAAGAGCCACAGTTCAATGTCACATGAATTCTTCAGGCTTTAGCGATGGATCTGCCAATTTGATCTGCCATCATCTCTGATGAGGTTAGGACTGTCTGCCAAAAGGACGATTGTCTGTCTCTGGAATAAAGAGATTTTGGGACGCTTTGGAACGGGTCGATATTTCCAATTCCAGTTGTTTAACGCTTACAATTTGACACGCGCGACACGAGCTGAACCGCCTGCTGCAGACTTGACATTCAGTAACTGTATTCGTTCTATTATGAGCGCGACAGAGACCCGGGGACACGTTCTGTCAGCGGAAAATAATCAAGAAGCTCTGATCTTCATTAACCCCAGGCCTCGACCCTCTCCTCCCTCAATCTGCCATTTGAAGTCTGCTATGTGATGTGTTTCAACCGGAGCCCCGGGGTCCTTTGAAGCCGCGTCCCACCTCGATAAGTTCGTGGTCCGGGTTTGTGACTTTCGGCGCATGTCACCTCATTTCCCCTTCTCCGCCTCTGCCGTGTCTCGTCTCTTTGCTTGTAGCTAAAGGAATAATAGAAAACCGAGCTTTCGGGAGTAGAAGGGCAGAAAAAAGAATGGTCTATTCAATCTGAAGGAAAAGAGAAGACCTCAAGTACTCCTTCATTTTCATTCAGCTGAAAGTGAAATAACAACACATCAAGGATTCCATGAGCCCCAAACCCTTGCATAAGATTTTGTACTTCGGAGAGGATTTCAGATGATCTTTGACACGTGTGGAAATTTGACCGAGGGAGGTTGACATTTCTTGAATGTGGGGTGGTTTTGACCTCTCAGCAGGAAGTTTCTTTCTTTTTTTTTTTTGCAGTCAAGACATTTCTGCCAGGTGCAAAAGGTAAAACTATTTCTATGATGCAAAGGAAAGTATATTTGTGGCCTTCGGGGTGATTCGGCTCGGTCAGCTGCTGGATTTGATAGAGACCGGGTTGTATTTCTGGCATTCAGGACGAGTTGGCAGAATAATTTGATAAGGCTGGGCAATCTGTGTAGCTGTCTGGTCAGCAGTACAGCTCGCCAGAGGCAGAGTATTATTTCTTGAATGCAAGGTGTTTCAGTCGGGTCGGAGGTTTATCTACCAGGGACATTTAGGGCGGTTCTGTTCAGTCATCTTCCAGATTTCAGAAAGACAGGGTGTTATGTCTGTCCTGCATTGACCAACCGGCAGGATAGTATCTGTAGCACACAAAGGTGATTCTGCTTACAGTGCAACCCTTTGTATTAATGACACAGAGAGGTGCACTGCCCCTTCCAGTCGGACCCGTGGGACTTTACTTCAGGAAATAATTGTACAGCAGTCGGTGAAGTATACGATCCAAACAAAAGGCAAAGATCCCTCTGTGCACAGTTATGTTCTATGACGATGTAGGACATGCACTGTTGTGCCTCAGGAGGAGCAGATTTTCTCTGGCAAGCTTGAGAGACGAGGCAAAATATTTTGTTTCAGACTGAGCTAGTGTTGTAGTACTCGAGATCGGTCTTGGTCTCAAGACCGGTCTCGAGACCATTTTTTGAGGTTCTTGGTCTTGTCTCGGTCTCGGACTGGGCGGACTCGGGTTTTTTGAACGAGACCGGTCAAGACCACCGCTGATAGGCTTTTTGTCCATGCCTTACTGATAAGGATCACCATGGCAACCTGGATGCGAGAGGACGCTGGCGTGAATATGCTGCTTCTCAATACGTAGCAAAACTGCTTTTTTCTGTTAGAAAAGAAAGCCAAGGTGTCTCTACAAACTCTGGGGCTGTGCTACTAACTTTGAAGGCTGCACACCTGAACAATTGGCTCCGTGGACTCACCTTTCTCCGCTGATCAACTGTTAGCCCCGTCGATCAGCTGTTAGCCTCGTCGATCAGCTGTTAGCCTCGTCGATCTCGGTCTCGACCTCTAAAAGTCTTGACCTTGTCTCGGTCTCGGTAATGTCTTGGTCTCGGTTGGTGCGGCCTTGACTACAACACTAGACTGAGCTGCAAAATAATTCATAAATAAAATGCAATGAATTGTTTGACCGCAGCAACTGTACCTTTGGTGTTCTGTAAACCCATGACATAAAAATAAATAAAAACCCTAAAGGGAGGGTCTTCGCCAAAGAGAGCTGTGCACAAAGTGAAGAATGTCAAATTTAGTTCCCTGTGTTATTTGAGGACAGCGTGACAGTCAGAGAGTGCGTCACCTCCCTCAGGGGGAATCAGCCCGTCGCTGCCGAGTGTTGCTGAGGCAGTCTGAAAGGATCTCTGGACGATCCTCTCCTCCACACAGTTTGCTGTGAAGCCCCGGGGCACTCAAAATGCCGGAGGGGTCCCTTTGAGAAGACAAGTCAGAATAATAGAGACCGAGGTGTTGACGTAGGGAGTGGGCCGCACGAGGGAAAAAGGTTTCATTGAGCTCCTGCTGCTGTTTGAACTTCAGCAGCGATACGAGGCAGCAGAGAGGGAGGCGGAGGGATTTGCATTGTGCGTAAGGTGATACTCTTTCCTGCACTTTCTGAGCTCTATCCATGCAACACACGAGAGCTGAATGAAAAAAGTAGATTAAAAAACTCACCTCTTGTAGTCAGACGTCATCTGTGTCAGACCGAGAGTCCGGTATGACGTCTGCAACATGTTGGACGCTGAGGTTTTCTTTTATAGAGGCCAAGAAAGATCAGAGAGAAGAAGAGAACTGATGGTCGACCCAGAAGAAAAAGAGGAAAAACAAGTTGCAAGCCTTGACCGCACATAACATGTACAGGGGAGCATTTGATCGCTCATCCGTAGCATTTCATCAACTGCTGTTTTATTGACGAGTTCAGCAGAAAGTCTCCTCCAGCTGCTTTAAACACAGAAAGATTAACAACGTACAGAACCCCAAGTTGTATAAGACTTTATTTTTATACTCACGTATCATTTTCAGACACTCATCAAAGCATCACTGAGACAAAATCACAGATGACAGCTGTAATTACGTCTTCACTCAGCGCTGAATTACAGGGTGAGGGTTTCACGCTCAGCTTAAAAAGGACGATTATTGAATTAAATAGAGCCACCTGTGCCGCTGAGCCTCTTTCACTGCTGCAATATCGTACAAATAAGCAGTTTCTTTTCACTAATGAGAATTTTTTTACCATTTGAAATAAGAGTAAACAAAGACTTCCCGAGCACTTGTTAGAAGCAGCAGTAATTAGCAGTTAATCGGCAGTATTCGGGCTAAATTTAGTTCAAACGTTGCTCAAAATCCGATCCGGTACCTACGAGGGTAATGTGTTAAATCCGGCGTAGAGCATGAAAAGTAAATCTTCTGTCATCTCAAGTGAAAAATCCCCCCAGAGAGTGTGAAGAGTGTGAAATTTAAATCTTTACCCGACCAAATCAAATTGTCATTATCCGGATACTTCTTCAAACATTTACCTTCATTTGGATCTTTCATCTTTGATCCTTTAAGCCCATATTCAGAATCAAGGCAACTGGCAACCCAAAAGCAGTCAGAACAAAGCGGGCGAGACCGTTTTAACTCCGACACTTCAGAGGAGAAACAACCTCTCTGAAGTATCAGATCAGCAGAGATTGCGACAGCGATGTTTACCATGGGATTTTGTAACGAAAAAGGGGAAAACTCCCAGAAGCTGATCCTCTCATGCAACAATGAGGTTGACCTTTTTTTTTGTTTTTGAAAAAGTCCTCGGCAACACTGGAGGAACTGCTGTGAAATGTGAGAGATATTTTTTGCTGTGAAGCTTCAGGATTGATTTCCGGACTCAAAAAACTTCACTCGAATAGTGGATGACTGAATTTCTCACTTCTTTAAAATATTTCAACATCTACTAGTTGCATTTCCTTTGGTTGAACTGTCGCTATAACTACCGGGTGTGAGTGAGGGAGGAAGGAAGTCAGTGAATCAGACTAAATGTACTTTGAATCACCCAGTCTGTGAACATTTGTGCATGAGTCACAGCAGATAGATCTTATATGTATTTCTGTCCGTTTGACTTCAGGTCAATCACTAAACTCTGCACTCAGCAGAGACTCTAGCCCCTTTTAGATAGAAAAGGTGGCACATCTGCAGCAAGGTAAAGGCTGCAATGTGCCTCCTTGTCTGTCTAAAAGGGAGGTGTAATATTCCTCCTTTTCCAAACAGCCTCCACTTTTCCTCCTCTGGTAGGCGTCAACATGTGACGTGACGTGAAGCAGGAAGTTGGGCGTGAAGAGAAGCAGGGCAGTTTCTGCTTTTCTCCCAGAATCCTCTTCCCGTTTAACATTGGGGCTTATGGGGCAGTTGCTGGAGTTTGTGTCGGTTAGACGCAGATAATTCAAAAACCGTACATCCTCCCGATAAAGTGGACACGTTGCCAGACAGAAGACAAGTGTGGCTACGTTCTTGGAAAATATCACTATTGTAGTGTGAAATCTGTGGCTAGGATCGTCATCTAAAGAAACATTTTCGGAGAGTTTTTTTCAGGCTCCCCCACTCTGCCAGTTGGTGCTGCACGAACATTCCGCAATACACACACATTGAAAATCCTGAATTTTTCTGAATTTTTTCGAAATCACTCACGATCAATTAAGGGTCACCGTTCAAAAACTAAACATCGTAGAAAGAAAGTTCAAATACAACTCAAATAGATCAGACTTGTGCCTACATTTTAAAGTTTGAATGGTGTCTCTAGGTCAAAGTATGCCAGAGCAGGAGATGTTTGAAAAACGTTGATGATTTTGCGACTTTTTTGACCCCGTCCCATTCATTCCTTATGGGACATTTTTCACAGTTTTTCTTCAAAATAAGAGCTTTACATTGCAGCCCATCGGAGTTTAGAACTGGGTTCTTAGCGGGGGGCTTTTAATTTGAAAGTAGCGACCGCTATTAGCTCGCCGCTACAACAACAAGCGGACAACCAAGACAGCTACAGAGAGCGAGGAGACGCTAGCATCTCCCGGATCTCAGCAGCTTTCCAGCTGCTCATCTTGGTGGATGAAGTGACGAACTGACTGCTGTGATCAGCTGTTTCCTGGTTTTAAAACTCCCGGCTGTGGGTGCGCAGCAGTGCACGTCATCCACACCTTCGCCCATCTCAGCATTTGCCACCACATTGCCGCCTCGGATTTACAGCAATGGAGGCGCAAATAAGTGTAATGTTACCCTCCGAGGGCCAAAACTGGTGGACCATAACAGACCACCAATTTACCGCCTTTTGTCTAAATCCGCGGAGCGAGCCGCCAAAAGGACGGCAGATTGGTGGCTTACCGCCCAGACAATGGAGGTCACCTCCGCGGATCACTGCTGCAGTCGGGTTGATAAACAGGAGTGAAGATAAATCCACTTTTTAATCCCAGAAGTTTAAAGTGATCTCTGAGCTCTCCTCCCGTATGTAAACGGCTCCCAATCAGAGCAGAATCTGATGTGACTCCAGGTGATTATTCCTCCAGAAAGTCTGGCTCTGCAATTGACTTGATCTTAATAGAAAGGAATTATATATTGATTAAGTTCTCACCTTGCTGCAGTGATGTACAGGTACATCCAGGACCCAGTGATACCTGTTGGGTGTCGTTCAAAGGTACAAACCAGCACACGTTGACCACATCCATCCACATCGAGCCGTATCTACGGGTCAGATGTGAAACAGGCATGAAACTTCATCAGAAAGTATGGGAAAAGCTAAATTTCGGTCTTTAACTCCTTAAACAAGGCCACTGAACATGAAATTGTGTTTCCTGATGAAGGATTAGTTCAGTTAGTTGTCCCTGATTTACAAAACTGATACGTCGTTTGTCAGAAGCTCACTTTACAACGCAGACCTCGTCAGTCTGAGAATTTAAATAATGTGTCATCATCTCTCGCTGAGACAGGATCACTGCTGACAGCTGTAATCAGGTCTCCACGCAGCAGGTTGTATTGTAGGGTAAAGGTTTGGAGTCCAGCTCGGCACAATAACGGAGCTCCAGTTAGATAATCACTGAATTGAAATGAAGCCACCCGTGCTGCTGATCCTCTCTAGTCTTTCGCCGTTTATCTACATTTCAATTTTCACGTCGTAACACTCAATTTATGAGGCACGGGAGCGAGGATGCAGCCGCACTGATACCACGATGTTTAGCTTTAATAGATTTCCAATGAGTTTGTGAGTCGAGGCCCATTTCTGGGAGATTAAAGTGTGTTTTTATGGACAAAACATTTTGATGACAGGTGAGCTTTCGAGTTAGACGGAACCTGTGGTGTCATTTGTGTGTTCAGACAGGGATAATAGGACCGAAGAAAAAGCCAGTTGTCACATTTGGCTGCACGTGCACAATTACGAAATGTCAACCAGAGCTGGCCGTATACGGTGCAGTATATCATAGCTCTTGAAGGAGTGGGCTTGGGCCAATTAGGGGCTGAGAGTCAGCCAGTCTGCAGCATCTGGGTCAATGGCTGCTTACAGAGGCAGCTCAACTTTGTCGCCGAGGCTGTTGTTATTAATTCCGAGTGTGGGAAGAGATAGCAGCTATTTAAAGTGAGGCTGCTATCAGGCCGAGACGCCACACAGTGATGGGAATAGAGAGCGCTGTATATGACTGCAACTTGAAATCAGGGCAGGAGGTTGGATGTGATCATCATTTTTGTGATGAAATTATTGGCAGGAAAGACAAAGAATACCACAATAAGCACTGCTGAATTGTAACTGACAGAAATAAAACACTAGACGTGACGTGTCCGGATGACTCGCACCTCCAGGATGGAATCACCTGGCAGCCGTCTTACTGGGTCCCTTTAACCTTTTATAAAGGTTCCACCTGGAACCCTTTTGGAGGGTTCTACCTAGAACTCAACATAAAGGGTTATACCTAGAACTGTGTGTGTAAGGTTCCACCCAGAACCCCCCATGAGAGGTTCTACAAAGAACCAAGACAGGATCTTATAGCCATGCTTTCAACAATCCCTGAAGAACTCTTTCTCCAAAAAAGGGTTCTCTGGATCAGAATGGTTCTTACTGGAACCGTTAGTGTTACCAAGAACCCTTTTAAAACCCTTTATTCAGGAAAGGGTTTTTAAAAGGTTCTCTGGATCAGAATGGTTCTTACTGGAACCGTTAGTGTTACCAAGAACCCTTTTAAAACCATTTATTCAGGAAAGGGTTTTTAAAGGGTTCTCTGGATCAAAATGGTTCTTACTGGAACCGTTAGTGTTACCAAGAACCCTTTTAAAACCCTTTATTCAGGAAAAGGGTTTTTAAAGGGTTCTCTGGATCAAAATGGTTCTTACTGGAACCGTTAGTGTTACCAAGAACCCTTTTAAAACCCTTTATTCAGGAAAGGGTTTTTAAAGGGTTCTCTGGATCAAAATGGTTCTTGACTGGAACCGTTAGTGTTACCAAGAACCCTTTTAGAACCGTTTCTTCGAGAAAAGGGTTTTTCAGAAGCAAATGGTTCCAGGTAGAACCTCAGCCCTTGTAGAAGAACCCTTTTGGAACCCTTATTTCTAAGAGTGCAGCTATCTGTTGGGGGAGCAGCATCAGGGCCAGCGACACCAACAACAAAGTCATTAAGAAGGCTGGCTCTGTATCGCTCTGGAGCCCCTGGAGGTGATCGTGGAGAGAAGGATGCTGCACAAACTGCTGACCATCCTGGACGACACCTTACATCCTCTCCACGACCTGCTGCAACAAGGACCGTGGTTTCAAGTCTTTCCTCCTCACTGCCAATAAAACATTAGAACGACTCGATGGGCAGGGAGAGACGTCACAACCAGACCTGAGTGCTCAGATAATTATATCCATCTTTTGTGTAGAAATCATAAATGGATTCAGTGCTGTGGTCGATGTTGGGAGACAATACACAAATGTCATTGATTGACAATAAAGCATGATATATTTCTCTCTCTCACACACACTCACACACACTCTCATCATAAGGTCACGTTATGGACATTAAATCAATGACGATAGCAATGAAGAGAAATCGTTGGAATTTTTGACCTGATTCTTGACCTGCTCGATTGAATTCCTTTATCCGATTCGAGACATGGATTGTGGATCCGTCCAGTATGTTTCTGGTGTGCCGAGTGGAAAAATGACTGATTACAGGATTCAAAATTCAAGGTGAGCTGGATGTGCCTGAATAATAACATTGTGGCCGATTGCGTGGTTGATTAATCTTTGTTGATTTGCCCGACCTTCAGTTGAGGCGTGACGACGAGGAGTTGACAACACGTTGAAGTTGATTGGTGTGAAATCAGCTCCCGTGTGGTGAAATGTGAAGTTTATCTTTATCGCTATGTTTTGATGTCATATTTACAGAACGTCATCTTTGAGAAACGTGGTCCTTTACCTGGTAGCTGAGTGAATTTCTAAGTTTTTTTAACCTTTAATTGATGCCAGTCTCTATGCTTACATACACCTCCATCACTGCCAACCATTGATGGAAGCCCCATGAGATATGATAGCATCTATTCTTGTTGATTGTTACATTCAGCCATTTACGGGCCGGTGCTGGTCATCAGGAGAGCTGGGAGGCTTCCTGATGGCCCGGGGCCGGCTGATTGGTCCTGCGGGGGAAACAACACGGGGCAGTCGCAGCCACTGAAAACTGAACTTCCCTATCAGCCTCCTGCCTGCTTCTATTCTGATGGTGCAATCTCTGCCCATCATCGCACACAAGGAGAACAGAACGGACAGCAAGGAAAGAGGAGAAGGTCACAAGCCAGCAAACACGAGCTCGTCTTAATGTCACGACTACCCTCCTTGTTGATTCCCCGATAAAAAACAACTACTAATTAATATCATCAACACTTAGGAAGCAGATGTGTCTGCGTGGAAATAATGAGAAAAATAAAAGAGCTGTATACTCTTGCGTCTCGTGGAAAAACCTCCGCAATACTCATCGCAACCGGAGCGTCATGATGATCAGAGCGAGTCCAGTCAGAGCTCTGAGGAAATGTCAGGTGCACAACAAACACGCCACTTGTGTGTTGTAATAACACTAAATGATATGCTGAACCATGAAACTGACTGCTCAAATTGCCGCTTCAACTTCTTCGTGTTATGACTCAGCAGACAGATTAGGATAAAATGTTCATGTTTCCAGATGAGACAAACAGCAAAACAACAACACAAAGTAGGGAGCAGGTGTGCAGGTAGGCGGGAAGGTGAGTCGATCGGGGAACGGTGGAAGGATCTGAAATGACAAGAGAGTAAATGACAGGGAAAACAAAGAGTTGGGTTGCTTTGTGAAGTTGTCTTTCAGCGCTCATTTCAGCCTGTTTTAGTAATGCAGTGGATCGGACACGGACCTGGAAGAATTTAGGGGTAAGTCAGGTTGGCGTGCCATCAATTAAGCAGAATTTAAAGACACACTGTGGAATTATTTCTCCCATCTGGTGGTTAAATGTTATTCTGCATTCAAACAAATACTGCTCTCTAGCGCCTCGCGTTTTCAAACGTGCGTTGCGAGCCTGTTGGAACTACGGCAGGCGGGATGTGTCAAGATTCAAGAAGCTGTGACAACAACACGTCTTCAAACAGCACTTCATCAAGTTTAGTTTCGGGTGATGAGGTACGTTATTTCAAACAGACTTCAAACTGCAGCTGACGAGCGCGTCTGGCTAAGCTCCTTCTCCGTTCCACAGTCACGCTGGCTCTGAGTGAAAACGCCTTTAGCCTTATCTGTACCACGTAGAGCTTTTTGTCCCTCTCACCAGTTCATCGCTTTTTATAGAGCGGAAGGACATGGAAGCCTCCGTAGAGCTCGCCCGTCCTATGGAAATACAGAGAAGTGATTCTTCCCTCAGGAGGAGAAGTGAGATTGTTGGCAGAGATCATTTTACACCAATGAGGACTTATTTATGAATGAAGACGCTGATTTGAGGTGATAAATTACTTAAAACACTGCACAGTTTTCGTGACATCAAAACCAGATATTTTTCAGGTATTTTAGTCCAGGCTATGATTTGTTTTTGTTTTTATGTCTAAACTCAAGCAGAGTTAAGAAAATTCAACCAAAACGAACTTAAAACTGCAACATAAAGAAAATCTTCAGATTCATCTGTGGTGGTTTTGCAGAAACTTAACATTTATTTTGGCATAACTGAACCATTAATTCATTGTAAACATCATTGCTGCTGCGTTTCTGCATTATGTCTATAAATAACTGTATATTGTGAAGCGTGATTTTGTCATTGAACCTCATGTTCAGCTGCCCTGCTGTTCACTAATTAGCATGAACTTGAGAGCAGAAGGTCGTCAGCCGATAACACCGTGTCGCTTCCTTTGGGTTTCGCACCTTCAACACAAATCTGCTTGGAGTAAATCTCTCGTCTCCCTCTATATCCCCTGAGCCAGGTTGTGACTCTGGGAATTAATTAAACGGAAATGTACCACTTCTAGTTTCCTTATAATTAGAACCAAATCTCCAGGAAACTTCTCAGAAATAAATTAGAAAATTAAGCGTTACAGTTTAAATGACTTACCTTTGACTGCAGTATTCACACAAAGATGGCTGTAAGGAGACTCCTCAGAAAAAAAAGCCAGATGTGAAATGATTATTTAAATATATTGATCACTCAAAAAGAAGTTAAAGTTGAACCCTGGAGGAAAACTCCGATGTTGTAACACGGTTCATTGTGGGCCATCTTCACTCATGACTCATAACAACATGAATATTAATGCAGTAGCCGTTTAACCAGCTCATGTAAACATCTTCAGTGATGTGTTAATTAATGCCCCGATGACAGAGATGAGTCACAGGACACAGAACGAGTGTCACAGGACGTAATTAAAGCTGTCGCTCACATGTTTTATTCTCTGTCATCAGACATGTTAGACATGAGATCAGCAGCTGCCACAGAAGTCTCGTCCGTCTTTCTGCTGTCGTTTAATCATTGATGCATCCGCTGAATGTAGAAATGTGACTTCTGGATATTTCTCAGCAGTTGTACTCGAAGTCGTTCGTCTTTCTTCTACATTTTAAAGCACAGCCATGTTTACATTATGTTCTTCAAACTTGATCTGTCGCTTTAGAATTTGTTAAAGTTGAAGTTAATTTCTTTTACACACTCAAATCTGAATTTCTGACCAGTTACTCGTTAGCTAACTATGTTCTACTTGTAATAAACGTTTCAAACGTGAGTTGTCTGACTGAACTAAAAAACAGAGTACAGTTCAAACAGTACAATGCCGTTTTTCCACCGACAGTACCAGCTCGCCTCGGCTTAGCGTGGCTCTACTTGGTTTGGTTTCAGACGTGTTGCGTTTCCATCTAGAATTAGTATCTCTTCAACGTGGGCGGGTCGTCATCAAAGTGGGCGGGTCGTCATCAACGTGGGCGGGTCGTCATCAACGTGGGCGGGTCGTCATCAGACGTGGGCGGGTCGTCATCAACGTCGACGGGTCGTCATCGACGTGGGCGGGTCGTCATCAGTGACGTACTTATCCACGCGACACATAAACAGGGCTAGCTGTGTGCTACACAAAACACGTCCACCTTTTCATTTCCTGTCGCACCATCGAGCTCGTTCTGGATGCGTCTTCAGCGACAACACTCAGGAGCGTCTCCACCTCTGCCACGGTCCACGCCGTGTTCCTGCGCGTTGTTCCTTCCATGTAATCGCTATGTTGACTGAACGCAGATGCTAGTTTTTAAAGGTAGCGGGTGTCAGGCTCGGACGTCGCGCTCGTCATGAGTCGTCAAGTGGCGTCGCTCTCTGTCCAATCAGTGGCCGGCTGCCAGCTTACGTCACACAGAAGTATCAGCTCAGCTCGATTGGAACTTAGACGGAGGTGATACTAAAAAAGCTCCACTTTAGCAGGTACCAGGTACCAGATTTCAGTAATGGGAACGCAAAAAAGGCGAGCTAAGTCGAGGAGAGGCGAGCTGGTACTGTCGGTGGAAAAACGGCATAAGTGTTTTCTTTCCTCTTTTAAAAAAATTAGATGAGATTTTGCAAGTGTGGCTTTTCAAGGTTCAGTCTCAGAAGGAAAAAAGGATTTAAACGGCGGAGGACGGATGATGACTCTGCTCGACGGTGTAAGTAAGAGGTAGGAAGGAGCAGATCGCTGCCCTGAAGGCCAGCGGCGGCAGACAACAGGGAGCCGGAGCTGTGAAAGTTTGAGCAATGCCAGATGTGAAGCTGGCTCCTGGACGGTGGCAGACGCAGAGCCTCTGGTGAGGAGGGAGCCGGAGTCGTCCAGGTTGGATATGACAAGCGTCTGGATGAGTGCCTGGGCTGCATCGCTGGGGAAGAAGGCAAACCAGAAATCACCTCTGCACGGTGGACTATGAACTGAATGCAAATGTGTTTTGAAGAAAACATAATCCTCTCTGTTCTGTTATCACGGTCAGATTTAGGAGGAACTATTTAACATTAGGTTTTCACTGATGTGTGAGCTCCTGACTTAGTTATCACGAGCCAACAAGGCTGCCAAATGTTTGTTTTTAACGAAACCTGGGGACTTTCTCTTCAGCTGGACTGCAGGTGGATAACAGCCGACCTCTATAATGGCCTGAGATACTTTGAGCCATCATAATGATATATAACGACCAGCATCCAGCAATCGATTAGTTCTCACTGTACAATGCAAGAATGAGATGTGAATTGCAGATGATAACATGTGAAAGGAAAGGAAAGACACAAGCATGTACATTTATAGATGAATACAGACGTCAGAGATAATTGGGAGGAGAAGCTCACAGAAAGGAAAAGAGGAATGAAAGGGAGAGGATCATTTCCTGTAACAATGCCTGAATACGAGCTCACTGACACGGCGAACACGGACATTGTAGTCGGCTGGTGAACCGTATCAACTCATCCTCGTCCTGTTCATGTGTCTGAGGACTATCTGTCACAGCGTCGCCACACAAAGACTCTCTCAGGTGTCTTTAACAACTAACAGCACACACATCGCTTCAAAAGGAGCCCGTTTTCTCCTGACGCTCGGTGCATTTTGGTGTCGGCTGGAAGACGCTCTGTGTGAAACGTCTGGAACACAGGTGGTTATTATCCAGCCAATCGATGCTTCTCATCTCGCACGGTTGTGTTTTTGTCGTCTCTCCAGCAGGAACACTGATGTAGATGTCGGATCAATACTAATTAGCTGCTCATCTACTGCCGTGTGTGTTTCCACACCACAAACAGACATGAGACAACACCTGAGAGAATCTACACAGTTTTATATATTTACACCAAATCTGTGGAAACTCTCCTTATTTCACGGTTATTGTCTAATTTCCATCCTGGGCGTTGTTCTACACGGTCGTTATCTCCAGGTGAGGACACAGCAAACACAAGAAGAACATCCAAGACAGTGAAGAGGGAGAGTGATGAAAAAAAAGCAGGTGAAACAAGACCGAACAGACGGACGCTCACTCTGGTGTCGTGTTAAAGTCTGTTCCCCTGCTGACACGTGTTTCTCCGTACCACAGGGACAAAAACCTGCCAAGTTATTAATACAACACCCTTTCTGCTTCATGTTCGCTCACGCTGGTTTTACACCACAGGGAAACACCGGGGTGAAACAGCCTCCCTGTTTCACCTGGCGGAGTAGAGACTTCTACCGATGCATAATCTCGATCGCAGCTCCGTCTCCTCGGTGGAGGTGGAGGGTCGAGTCATTCACGCTGACTAAATAACAGCTGACAACAGGTTTGAAAGAAACGAAACGCCGACAGAGGTCAAGGCAAAATGAGATTGGTTGCAGTGAAAAGGTGAAACGCTTTCAGTCTGAGCTGACTGTAGGACAGGCGGTGTTGGACTGTAAGGCTTCAATACGTAATTAATTAACAGGACTTTAAAATCAATAACACATGTGGGCATTTATTTCAGCGATGTTGCTTCATTCTGACAGAAATGTCACGCCGGTTTGGAAGGTAGAGCGTCACGAGGGGCGTTTCATCACCAGTGTGTTTCTCCCATTAGACTTTCTTTAACCTAAATGTGGTAAACAGCTCCGGGACATCTTCTTCTTGTCTCTCTGAGGATCTTTCTTTTAAAGTTTGCAGCCAGAAAAAAAAAATGAACGCCGCCAACCGAACACACAACACCATATATTATTCATTTCTGCGCTGTCAGTCATTTTATTTGAGTAGGTGTTAAGTAGACGAGCTCTGCAGCCACGAGTGTTCAGGAGAGCAATAAAAAGAATCACGGGGAGGGAGAAAGCAGCGATCTACTGCTGACTTTACTGCTAATTCAGATCGTTTTCCGCAAAAATTACGCAGGTGTGAGGGTTTAATTTATAAGGCGTGCTCTTTTTAACGATCGGATGAATTAATTTTATGACAGAACTCGTGATAAATGAAACATAACAGGGGCGAGGTGTGCGCATAAATCAGGAGACAATCAATAGACCTTTGTCTCATGTATCATGGCTTTAAGGAGGGGAGGAAAAATAATCCCAGGGGTGTGAGACGATCGCGGCGACCAAGCGAAAGCCTGAAGGTGGATGAAAGAGGTGTTATGCTGAGGGTGGAGGTCCGCTCTGTTAGCTTTCATGACATTTGGTTGAACAATACAGATCGTTAACATCCCAAAGATCACAAACCTCTGAGCCGTAACGTCCATTTATCACATACTTATTGTGTTAGTTAACCGTGTCTTGTGAAAATGCTTTTCCCTGAGGTGATCTGGAGGAAATGTCCGGGTCATTCCATGAAATCGGTGCCTTTTCAACTTTGAAAAGTTAAAATTTAAATTATATTTAATTGCTATTTTTTCAGTAGCCAGGAATTAAAGACAGTTTAAAATGACAAGAAATTATATTGTGCCATCTCAGCTATGGAATTTCATATTTTATAACTGTTTTAGTCAAGTCCTGTTACTGGAAAGGTAACAGGGTTGACAGTAACAGGGTTGACCATTTCAAGCTAATTTGCCCATTGCTAGCTAAAACAAATGTTAGCTAAAGCACATGCTATGTACTTTGAAAGGAAATTACATGTACATATTGATTATATTATCAGAAATAAATAATTGTTTGGATTTATATGTTAAAAAATGGTAACAGGGTTGACGTTGTATGCTTGTCCCTCCTGGTTCAACCTTGAAAAAACATCAAAAATAGCACATCAGAGATGAGCAAAACTTACTTGTCACTGAGCTGTTAGCATCCTGGTTCAGAGATGATGCAACCTCCTGTAAATCATGTCAAATCTAGAATGTACCGTTATTTTGATAGGGTTTTTTGGTTAGGGTAACAGGGTTGACATAAAATTAGGGGACATCGATAAATTGGTAAATATTTATTACAATTAATATATATTTTTTTTACCAAAAACACTGTTTCACAATAAGATCATACTTAAAACAATATGTAAATGTGAACATTTTAACATTTTGCCAACATTTTACAAATTGAAAGTCCTGCTGACGTACAACAACAACAGTGAGGGACAGGCCAGTGCCTGGGTGTAGAGAGATAACCTGACTCTCGCCAGATGAATTTCGTTCCGCCTCGCTCCACTCATCCATCTGGGATCGCTCCATTGGAGATGTGTTTCAGAAGGCTGGGCCTTATCAAAAATCCTTGCATATGATTGGATAAACCACTTGTCTGTCATCTTTATCGACGTGCTACTTCAACCACTCACATCGAAACCAACCTGTGACGTCGATGAGAGCGACGTTCTTTTAACGAAAAAATATTGGGTAGATTGGACGACACGGATGAAACAGCAGCATCAGTGTTGACGCTTGCTTCCTCGATGCGAGCCGCCATTGTTGTCTAAATCAAAACAGTCGCTTCTCCGCTACGTCACATCTATGAAACTCCTCCCGCCCGGCGGTCCTGATTGGCTCGACCTGAAAATCTGGTGCCGAAATCCCTCCCAACGGGAGCGATCCCAGATGTATGTGAGTGGAGCTCGGCGGAACGAAAATGCATCTGGCGAGAGTCGGGTTAGTAGAGAGAGGGGGCCCTACAGGAATGTCTTCTGCAGAGGAATATGCCTTTAATATGTTCAAAAAAATGTACTTTCACTAAATGAGAAGCGCCATTTGCTTTGTATTTTCTGCACCAGATGGCGTCAAACACTCCTCGACTCCTCCCACTCTTTGAATCTTAATCTTTTCCTTTCATTAGCCAGTCTCAGATGTGGCTTTTTTTTTCTTGTTGAAGACTTGCGAAGAGTGTTTGTCTCCTTGCTCAGTTGTGCACCGCAGCCTTCAGCTTCTCTTTCTACTCTGGTTTAAGATCTTTACTTTCTTTCGAGAATAAACTAGTGAGTCTTTGAAGAAAGTTATATTTTCAGGCCATTTTGATACTTTAATCAATCCCACGGATGCTGAGGGTCCAGATACTCTGATATGCCCAGAGGAAGGCCAGTTTTAATAAAGTTATTATTAAATATTAAAGACCACGCCGCTCTCCCTTGCTAATTTGCCACCTGGGCCTACTTAGTAAAACCACCTGTGCCTCTCCAATCCAATCACCTGTGCTGACTAACCATTTCCCTCCTGTTGCGTGCTCATCGAGATGAACCCCGACTCTTGAGTTTCAACCTCCCTGGTTCCTAGACAGTCCAGAAACTCTACAACCTTATGTGACCCCCCTCTCGTCCATCTCGATCTTGACCCCCTTTTCTTCTTCATCCACGAGCCCCTTTTCATCCGTCCACAACACTCGACACCCTTTCCGCCGTCCAATCTATCTAACTCAGCTCCCCTCCCTTTCCTCATCAAGCCTTCTATCAGCTCAAATAAAGCTATGATGTGGTAGCTAGTTAAGACATAAATCTCTCAAAATCGACAAGCTAAGTGGTTCTTCATATCTTTATAACTGGTAGCAGGCCTGCAGGACTGAAATCTTTGTAAATTATGATTGATTATTCCCTTAAAATAGCCTTTTCTCTAAAAACGAGTTTGTAAACAAAGCTTAATAACACATTTGTTTCATCAATGAATTCAAACTCAAGTAAAACATTTAAACCCCAGCTTCCTTCAGTACATCACAAACACTCATACATTCAATATTTTTGGGGACAGTTGGACTAAAAATCAATAAAAAAAATCAATAATAGGAGAACCAAATTGATCGTCCAAGATACCAGAAACACCGAACATGTCATATCTCTGACAACAAGACAGAAATATCACCATAAACCCCCGCTGACGTGCAGTAAATCTCTCGGTCGACCGAACTAAAATGAATTACTGCGCTGACGCCTCAGAGCGCCTTCACTGATCCAAATGTCACCTTTGTGGTTGACACAACTCTTAATTAATTGCACAAAAGAAACCCAACGTGCACCACATTAATTGGCTTCTCACAGTTTAAGAAATTGGTTCAAACATGGAGGTAATTGGTTGTAATCAGGTGGGAACAAGTCCTCAGTGTGTGTGTCTGACTGAACTGACTGTGGAAGACAAAACACACGGAGGTGTTAACTAAATGCCAGACGTTGTTTAATGCCAAATGCACAAAACATAATCAGATGAAATGAAGACGGGAACTGGATTTCTCAACAAGCTATTAGGCACATCACGTCTTTAATTCGCTCCACGTTTACTCAACCGTCGGTCGGATTCTCATCAGGGAAAAAATATAACAAGTAGTTCCGACCGAGCAATCTGATTGGTCAACACTCCGCCAACTCTGTGGCAACATTGTATCCATCTCCATGGCAACATAGTAACTGTCAGAGCTGGAGCAGGAAACGGCGGAAAAATAGGCTACAAAATGGATCGGTTTGTTGTTAATTTTGATTTATTTGGCGGTCTCAGTTTGGATGAATGGATGGAGGAAGAAATGACAAAAAAAGAAAGATTTGTGGTAAATAAAGTGATAAACCTGGAACTTCTCTGTTCTTCATAATTAGATAATAATTGTCAGGGAGGCTAGTAGAGGACGTGGAGGAAGGACCCAGATGCACAGACGGGAGGGAGATCAGAGTTGCGAGGGTTCAAAAAAAGGATTTAATTTTCTTAATAAGGCAAAAAAACAGGAACAAGACGTGAACACGACGTGAAGACATATACAATGATGAGACACAGACTGAACGAAAACCAGGACTTAAATACATGACAAATGAGGGAACGAGAAACAGGTGAGACACGAGAGGGCAGGTGCACGTAATCAGAACAGAACCGGGGAAGACGAGACATGAGACAAGACTACAAAATAAAACAGGAAGTGACCAGAACTAAAAACATGAAACTTGACGAGACAAAAACACAGAACGTGACAATAATAAAATAAAGATGAAACGAGTCCGAGCTGAGTATTTTATTATTATTATTATTATTTAGAAACGTTATTTATTACTCATGAAAATAAATCACAAACCACCTGTCAGCTGCCAAAGTCACATTTATATGAATAAAGTGTCCCGTTTTACCGAGCGGGCTCGAGCCTGTTCCCTTCGGTGTGAGAGACACTATTGTTTTATAAAAAATATAAAAGAAAAAATCAACACCTTTGTTGTAACTTGGGCGATAAAAATAAGCATGTTCTGTTTATCTGTGCAGTATTGATTTAGGTCGGGAAACTCCGAGACTGCGATAAAACATTAACGTCAGCTCAGAGTTCACTCATCCTTTCCGTTGCTAGGTCGTTACTATGGGTTGGACTACTTGCTGTAGTGGTAAACTACGTTCCATTACACAAATGAGTCTACTGACGGGGCTGATTTTGTTTCAGTTATTAGTCAGACCCCATGTGTTTCCATGGAAACGTGACGCACACTCGCAGAAAACTTTAAAATTTGAGAGCAAATTGTCCGTCAACGTGGATATATTTTGAGTATACATTTTATTTTTGTTGGTATTAGTTGTATAATCGCAATATTACTTTATATAATATTGCTTAAATCTGCAGGTAACCTTCAAATAACCCTGACGTTCGTGAGCTTCTCAGCTGTTCGCTGGGTTGTGTTGGGAGTAATATAACACGTTTCTAATAGGATTTGCAGTAACAGGCACCGTGTCCAGGAACAAAGTGTTTACAGATGTTTTATTACCTCGTCAGACCCACCGTGTCGTCGGCGACCCGTTAAAGATCGTTCAAAGAGCCTCGAAACTATATAAGCTCGACGTCACGTACGAAAAGACCTGCAGGATGATAATCGAAGGGTTGACCTCAGTTCAACAGTTCGATGCAGGGTCGGATCAGATTAAGCCACATTCACACATCAGGATTGCCCACAAAAAGCCCCAGGTCAAACCAGATGTTCAAAGACGTGATCCAGGACCTCCCCGGTGCCTGCTGGAGACCAATCAGGCTAAATATCTGCTTGAGTTTGAGGCTGGGGGGAGTCAGGACTGAGCTGCAGACGCTCCTCTTCTCTCTCTTATCTGGGCGGATTACCTATTTTTTTTTTTACTACGATTGCATAACCTCCACGTCATCCAGCCCCTAAACACCGAGCGAAGACCATCTTTAGATGAAGGACGTGTGACGGAAGCGAGCGAGCAGAACCTTGAGTCGCGATATTTCTGTCCACAGCCTGTTTCCGACTGAACTGCCGAGCGCAAAATATACTGAAATACGTAGCGAGGGGGCTACAGGTGTGTGTGTGTGTCTTTCCCTGCACTTTATCTGTCATGAAGGCAATTAGCAAAATGTCAAGCATGAAATAGTCTCCACACACCCTAACACACACACACACCCTCACAGAGCCTCTCAAAGAAAGGTTGCACCCAGGTGTTTTTATTTAATGATGTTTCCGCTCTTCTCTCTGGACTGTACAGTAAAAAAGCTTATTTGTCAGATGTGAGAGAAAAAAAGAAAGTGTGCAGTGGTTGCTCTTGACATTACAGGCACAAATGATCAGAGTGTGAACTGAAGGACAGACAGACGGACAGACGGATGCCAAAGCGATCTCTGTCACTGCTGCTCTCCATCTCCCTTCATCTGGAAGTCCGGAGAAGAAGGGATGGAGATAAACGATAGAGAGAGAGCGTGTCGGACTGGAGGAGATGAAAGCAGGGAGGGAAAAGAAGCGGCACTAATGGGGTTGAAGTGAGGCTTACGCGGCAAAGTAGCCGCATCCAACCGGAGAGGAGACGAACCGGAGTCACTGCTCCGGTGGCGATAAGAGAGTCATTAAAACTTTTGGAATGGGGTCACCTGCGGTGCTTCAGGATGGGAGCCGACGCCGGTTTTAAAGGGCGAAGTAATGCTTTCGACAGGAAATGAGCCTTAACGTTCATCAAACATCAAACACGATCACAGGGCGTCAAAGCTGAAGGTTTTATGGACAGGTGCTTTAACGTGTCTCAGGTTGATGAACAGGTGACTTTAAAGGGCGAGTCGTGTGTTTGCCAAGATTTAAAATCTTTATTTATTGTATTATTAATTTACATTCTTATCTTTAAGTTCACAAATTGGTTTATATTCTAAAACTGATCACAAATGTGCCTCAGTTATGCCGTTTTTCCACCGACAGTACCAGCTCGCCTCGCCTCGGCTTAGCGTGGCTCTACTTGGTTTGGTTTCAGACGCGTTGCGTTTCCATCTAGAATTAGTATCTCATCAACGTGGGCGGGTCGTCATCAACGTGGGCGGGTCGTCATCAGACGTGGGCGAGTCGTCATCAATGTGGGCGGGTCGTCATCGACGTGGTCGAGTCGTCATCAGTGACGTACTTATCCACGCGACACATAAACAGGGCTAGCTGTGGGCTACGCAAAACACGTCCACCTTTTCATTTCTCGTCGCACCATCGAGCTCGTTCTGGATGCGTCTTCAGCGACAACACTCAGGAGCGTCTCCACCTCTGCCACGGTCCACGCCGTGTTCCTGCGCGTTGTTCCTTCCATGTAATCGCTATGTTGACTGAACGCAGATGCTAGTTTTTAAAGGTAGCGGGTGTCAGGCTCGGACGTCGCGCTCGTCACGAGTCGTCAAGTGGCGTCGCTCTCTGTCCAATCAGTGGCCGGCTGCCAGCTTACGTCACGCAGAAGTATCAGCTCAGCTCGGTTGGAACTTATACGGAGGTGATACTAAAAAAGCTCCACTTTAGCAGGTACCAGGTACCAGATTTCAGTAATGGGAACGCAAAAAAGGCGAGCTAAGTCGAGGCGAGGCGAGCTGGTACTGTCGGTGGAAAAACGGCATTAGTCAGTAAATCCTACGTAACATTCGACATTATTATAATCTAGGTGCCGTATCGTCGGCAGCTGGACCTGTTTCGGTTCCTTGAAGACGTCTCACCTCTCATCCAAGAGGCTTGTTCAGGTCTAACTAATAGGGGAGTCGCAGGGTTTTAAACTCTGTGTGTGAGTGTCCTCACAGAGTCGTTCAGGACACATGTGGGTCGTTGATCCAACCGGCCTTCATGTGGGTTGCTAAGGACAAGGTGAGCCCAGGTGATCTGGTTGTTCGCACCAGGGCTCACCTGGCCTTAGTATTTCACAAGTGTGATCTCAAGTCATTTGATCTGAAAACCACAGTTTTTCGACTTATTTCAACTATCTTATAATCTGATAAGTGCACAATATTCAAGACTCAAGAGGGTTTATTGTCATTTCAGCCATATACACAGTACACAGTGCAATGAAATCACGTTTCTCAGGAAGCTTCAGTGCAAACAAACAAACAAACAACAACAACACCAACAACAACACCAAATGGTTATCAGAGCCGACTTATTTCATAGACTGGAACCAGCCACATTCAAGTAAAATGATCTTACCGTACATGGATGGATAATTTCATTAAAATCAAGTCGTTGAATTCAGTGGTTATTTATTTTATTTTTCTGTATTTAATCTTTCCTTTCTTGCGTCTCATCCAGGTATCTACACCTAAAGGTCACAGCAAAAGTCTCAGCCCGACTCGAGCGAGCCGAGAGCGTCCCCTTCGTCTCAGCTTTGTCAAGCGGCTGGTTTTTAAAATGCAGAGCACATCGTCTGTTTCTAATACCAAAGTCTGCTGATCACGTCAGCTGCGAGCTGTCAGCTGTGGCAGGAGGAAAGAGACCGGAGCGTGACAGGAATGAGCCCTGAAACGTCTCAAATAACTCTTATTCTTGTCACAGTAACGTGCTGCTCTGATGACAAGTCTGCTACAGCTTCAGTATTTTCATACACTGCTACATTTGTCATGTGATCATCTGGGGAGATCCAGAGCTCTGCACGTCAATCCTGCAAATGTTTAAATCTCACCAACGTGTACGTACACACGAAAAGGTAACAGACTTTCGGTGAATCTGGCTTGAAAACACTCGAAACAAGGGAGGGAAAAAAAAAGCAGGAGAAAGTTTCTGGGCTTAAAAAAGTGAAAATGTTCTTGCAGCCCCAAAGTTTTTCCCCGTGGCGTTGTGGCACTGAGAGGATCATTAGCGGAGTGAGGCTGGGACCGGGAGATAAGGGAGGAGAGAGAGGAAGAGATGAGAAGAAGAAGAAGAAGAAGAAGAAGAAAGAGATAAATCTGGATGTGTGTCAGGATGGGCTGATGGGGGATAAGGACATGGAGCAGCGCAGAGGAGAAAGAGAGAGGAAGGACTTATGATTAGCATTTTTGGCTAACACTGGCACATTTGCATTCATATTCAGCGATGTGTGTCGTCTCTTTTCATAATAAACCAATAACACATGAAGACAAACGATGAAGAGGAGGTGAAGTGGAGCAGAGAGAGGAAACAGAGGGAAGGATGGATGGATCGATGAGGACATTCTTAGCTTTAATGGGTTTACATAGTTTTTTTTAACAACCTTGGACACTGTGGAGACAAAGGTCAACACACACACACACACACACACACACACACACGCACGCGATACGATCCATCCATTTTCATTTTCCTGAACCATTCGTGACTCAAGCTTTTCACCTTTTATGTTTTATCACACACCTTTTGTGCCACTACAATGACTGATATTGTTCAACTCAGCCTGCCTTAATGGACTCTGACACACACACACACACACACACCTGCGTCTCCCCGGCGACAGCTGTAACGAGGCTGTGATTGGCTGTCGGAGCGTTGGCTGCTCGGGCGCTCCATTAAAGATAAGAACTGCAGTTAAATCTATTATCGCCCGAACAAGGAGGCGCTGTTCCCGGCAGAGTGTGTGGCGACAATAAAACCGCTCTCCCCGTCCTCGGGCGGGAAAAAGTGCAGAGGACGGAGTTTAATTCTTTAACAGCCACCTGCTTCACCGCTGCGTCGGTGGAGATAACTGAACCTCAGGACTGAGCTGTTATCTCCCAGAGGAGCTGCTGGTATTTGTGGGATTCTCTGGGATTTTAAAGCCAGCAGATAGTTGATGTGTTAAAGATGTTAATGGTGAACGTGTCATCAGGCGTCACTTCCTGCATACGTACGAGATGCGATGAGGCGATTCACTGTAAAATAGATGGACATTTTTTAAATTCATGAGCGACGACGTCCGGGGAATAATGGAACAAAGATACAGCCGAGGTGTGGAGGAGAAATCCTCAGAGGACTTGATTCACATTCTTCTGCTGGACATCTGGAAAAAAAATCCTGTTTGAAAAAAAGTTTTTGAAACAAGAAAACATATATATATACTGTCGGTTCGATAGTTCACCACAAATCAGATTCTCTTTCCTCTCGCCTGTAGGGCTGCTGCAGGAATCATCTGATCGTGGATCAGTTCAGGATGTAGAGCGGGTCGTCCAGTACTCGGAGAAGGTTGTTGGTTCAATTCCCTGCCGTCCCTGCTTTGAGCACTTATCAGAAGCCCCTTTTAGATAGAAAAGGTGGCACATGTGCAGCAAGGTCAAAATCCTCTTCCCGTTTAACATTGGGGCTTATGGGGCAGTTGCTGGAGTTTGTGTCGGTTAGACGCAGATAATTCAAAAACCGTACATCCTCCCGATAAAGTGGACACGTTGCCAGACAGAAGACAAGTGTGGCTAGGTTCTTGGAAAATATCACTATTGTAGTGTGAAATCTGTGGCTAGGATCGTCATCTAAAGAAACATTTTCGGAGAGTTTTTTTCAGGCTCCCCCACTCTGCCAGTTGGTGCTGCGCGAACATTCCGCAATACACACTCATTGAAAATCCTGAATTTTTCTGAGTTTTTTCTAAATCACTCACGATCAATTAAGGGTCACCGTTCAAAAACTAAACATCGTAGAAAGAAAGTTCAAATACAACTCAAATAGATAAGACTTGTGCCTACATTTTAAAGTTTGAACGGTGTCTCTAGGTCAAAGTCTGCCAGAGCAGGAGAGGTTTGAAAAACGTCGATGATTTTGTGACTTTTTTGACCCCGTCCCATTCATTCCTTATAGGAAATTTTTCACAGTTTTTCTTCAAAATAAGAGCTTTACATTGCACCCCATCGGAGTTTAGAACTGGGTTCTTAGCGGGGGGCTTTTAATTTGAAAGTAGCGACCGCTATTAGCTCGCCGCTACAACAACAAGCGGACAACCAAGACAGCTACAGAGAGCGAGGAGACGCTAGCATCTCCCGGATCTCAGCGGCTTTCCAGCTGCTCATCTTCGTGGATGAAGTGACGAACTGACTGCTGTGATCAGCTGTTTCCTGGTTTTAAAACTCCCGGCTGTGGGTGCGCAGCAGTGCACGTCATCCACACCTCCGCCCATCTCAGCATTTGCCACCACATTGCCGCCTCGGATTTACACAGCAATGGAGGCGCAAATAAGTGTAACGTTACCCTCCGAGGGGCAAAACTGGTGGAACAAAACAGACCACCAATTTGCTGCCTTCTGTCTAAATCCGCGGAGCGAGCCACCAAAAGGACGACAGATTGGTGGCTAGTGCCTTATTTTTGGCTGGAACAAACCGATTTCAGGTGAAATGATCTTGCTTTGTGGACGGATAATTCCACTGATATCAAGTCAGTGTTTATTTTTTTCTTTTCTCACATAGTGGCTGTGAAAACATGTGAGAGACGAGGGCTTTGGGAAAGTATTACAAACATACTTACAAGATACTCTTGTAATCTTATCATGGAGGACAGGTAGAGCGGGTCGTCTGGTAATCGGACTGATCGCTGATTCGATTCTCATGTTGAAGTATCTTTGAGCAAGACACTGCACTCCAAATTGCCTTGTATGTATGGAAGCCTCTGCCATCAGTGTACAGTGTGAGTGTGTGTCTGAATTGGTGAATAGCGACCGGTAGACTGGAAAAGCGCCGTAGAAATGCAAATTTACCATTGATGGCGACCTCGGCGAAGCTGTAACAACATTAAACACAACACAGCTGTTTGCCTAAGTACTCAAGACCTCCAAGTTAGCGTCTATAGATGCAGCAGGGAGTCTTTGTGGATGGGTTTGCACATCAGCACTCTGCAATTGTCCCCCCAATAATTTGGAACAGCGCTCGAAGTTCTGCCGGGTCGCTCAGGGATTGTGAGTCAACAGCCTGTTTCAAGTCCGGCAACAAAGTCTGGATTGCAGTGAGAGATTTGGATTGTGACTCCGGGACACTAACATTGTTGTGAAGCTTGAGCTTTGAGCTGGGATCATTGTCTTCTGGCAGGAAAACAAATGATGTCCCAAGAGGAGGATGTCTGGCGATGCACACAGCCAGCTGTTGTTGTGTACAGACTCTCCAATCTCTCTCTGAAGCCCATTTCACAGGTCTCTGCTCGCCTCTCCCACTTGTCTTCTCCTTGCACAGCAATTCAGTTTCTAAAGTGTGCCATATGTAGTTTGTTACTTAAAGGGATATTCCGGTGTAAGTTTAATCCATGGTCTAACACACCGTGACACCGAGTAAGACTCCCCCTCGAGAGGTCAAGTTAGCTGACCGCTAGCTTAGCTAGTTTTAGCAACCTCAGAAAAGATAACAATAACGATAACAATACACTGCAGCTTATGTCTCCAACTAGAAACCACCATCAAAAAGCCACAATTAATGGTGAGAACAGCACCAAACTTCAGCAACAGTACATGTACAGTCCCAGCACACAGTACGAAGCATCAAACATCTGCTAGCTTTGCCGGATTTGTATTAAAAACACAGCTCAACTCACCCTCTCCTCCAGCAGCCTGCCTGTGTGGGGAAGCCCTGACGAGTCGATTACCGAGTGCAGTAGATTTCTGCAGCTCAAGGATGAAAATGTCTGATTATTACTCCATGGAATGCTCAGTTCTTATTATCGAGAACCCTAACCCCATTTGTTCAGAAACTGATTTTGTCAGTTGCTCAGGGGAAAGAAGTGAAGGTTTACTAACCACTAGCCTACTAGCTCAAACTCCATCGGTTCACATAGCGGTGTATCAAACCACAGGCTGACCAAAACATCAGATAAATGGTTGCGATTGGCCCCGAGGAAACCAGGTTGGCTGCAAATCGGTCACGAACCTGCAGATTCATCTGGTTCCAAGGCTTCACCTTAGCAAGCCCATAAATACAGCTTCTAAACAAAGGAAATATTAATACCAACTCACTTTTATCCAATTTATTATTGCAGTACATTTAAAACTCTCTTCAGTTCAGACTCACTAAAAGCCTTCATGCAGTTAGCCGTCGTTCTGAGCTGTTGACATCAACACGTGACAGCGAGCGTCTGACGAGTGAACTGCAGAAACATTCACGGCGGTTCATGGAGATCACAGCCTCGGCTCGCTGTTTGTCAAACAGGCTCTGAGGGTTTTTCCTTTTAACGCCTGAGAAAACGCAGCCTGTCAAACGTGTTATCAGTCGCAATGTGTTATCAGCGCTAAGCCTCGGTTATCAGCCGCTGATGTGGGCATTCAGCTTTGAGCTCGTGTGCAGCAACACCACCTTTACAAAAGCCTTTTATTTTTCATTTCCCACATCAGATGCTGCTTAAACGGGAAGCTCATGTTTTGTTCTGCTGGTTTAATTTAATGGATATCTGGCGATGTGATTTTCAAGGAGAGACAACGTACTGTTAATGAGAGAAAATCAAAAATGGTGGTTTGATTTCCTTCAGTGTTTGAGAGTAAGAAGCCCTTAATGTCTTTTATCTAAGGTGACAAAAGTCCCTTCACAGCTGAAGGGACGACTTGTTCTTCCATCAGAATAACAGGAACAGGAGTTCACTTGAAAAATCACAGGAAAAGAAGTCCTGAGGTCCGACCCAGAAAAAACTGTTTGACATGTTTTCTTTCAGTGACAAAAGAGGCACATTTAAAGAGGAATGATGCAGCTCAGTCGCTAGGATATGTTAGCAGTTACATCCAAGGCTGGCGGGGATGTTCGTGGTGTTAGAACAGCCAACACGGCTGCCAAGGTTGTTGGAGTTGCACCACTGGATATTTTTAAGGACATTTCCAGATGTTTTTGTGGCGACCAAAACCGAGAAGAGAAGTCGGACCATCTACCTGCGTGATAGTGGCGACAAGACTTTCATTTTAAGCCAAACCGTGATGTTTTCCTAACCCTAACCAAGTGCATAAACCTAAGCAGAGCGTAATCACAATGTTGTCACAGGAGAGAAATAGAAGAAATGTAAAGTTGCAGCATAAAGAGACATTCAGTTTTAACGTACGTGTGGTTTTGTAGAAACGTATTTCGCGATGACAATCAATTGGATTCCACTCTTCCCATAACGGTGATGATCTTTTTGGTCGACCTTCCCAGTCTGTAAAGGCCCCCACACACCGCCCAAGGCCGACTTCCTTATCCGACTTCCTTCTCCGACCACTCCGTCTGATCCGTCAAAGGTCACATTGAAACACACCGCCCCGGCTACACAGCAGCGTATACGTTCTGCGCCTGCGCTAACTGCAATAAGTCTCCTAAACATCGGGTGGCGCTAGTCTCGTGCCAGTCACCCAAAACATGAAAACAGGAAATGACAGAACGGAGTGCGGACCGTAGCTTATCAGAACAAAGCACACACAGTGTTAGCTCGGCATTACTTGCGTGATGTCGTATTACGGTGGTCTCTCTTCCACCAGGGCAGCCAGCTGCTCCTCAAAGTCCTCGGTCCACACAGCCATGGCTTCCAAACATACGCTGGTTTATCCCCAAAATAACGAACGGTGAAGTGTTGTTTGTAACTCTGTGCCGTCTCTGTTTATGTGGTTTGTTTACCATCGTCACTTCCGCCGCCCCTCCCACACGCCGCGCTGATTCGCTGGCACACCGCCAATCAGAATGGTCACTGAACAGCTAGCTAACAACCAATCAGAGCATCCGACGGCGTCCAACCTCAGACGGCGGATCAGACACAGCTGAACACACCGAACAGAGCAGCTCCCGAACTCGTCCGACTCTCTCCAAACGCTTCAGACGTCCGACGTCTGAGCCGGTGTGTGGGGCCCTTAAATTGATCTGTCATTCAAATCTCCAATCCCCAAGTTTGTAATGTTTGCTTTCTGTTAAAAAACTCCCAGATCTCCTCCAACCCCCAGACTGTGGCCAATCATTGGGTCCCACGCTGGGTGTTGTAAACCCTTCGTAGCAGCCATCGTGTTGAAGTCAGGAGCCCGGCAGTCCAGGCTTCACATCCATATTGGAAGATTCTGCCAATGCAGGACGTAGGATATCTTCTCTGTAACGAGGCAGAACAAGAGAGTGTGCAGGTGGAGCTGATGGATGTCAGGCAGGAGATCCCTCCGATTTGACTGGAGTGCTTAAAAGTGGTAACCTGACTCTCGCCAGATGAATTTGGTTCCGCCTCGCTCCACTCATCCATCTGGGATCGCTCCATTGGAGATGTGTTTCAGAAGGCTTATCAAACATCCTTGCATATGATTGGATAAACCACTTGTCTGTCATCTTTATTGACGTGCTACTTCAACCACTCACATCGAAACCAACCTGTGACGTCGATGAGAGCGACGTTCTTTTAACGAAAGAATATCGGGTAGATTGGACAACACGGATGAAACAGCAGCATCAGTGTTGACGCTTGCTTCCTCGATGCGAGCCGCCATTGTTGTCTGAATCAAAACAGTCGCTTCTCCGCTACGTCACATCTATGAAACTCCCGCCCGGCAGTCCTGATTGGCTCGACCATAAAATCTGGTGCAGAAATCCCTCCCAACGGGAGCGATCCCAGATGGATGTGAGTGGAGCTAGGCGGAACGAAACGCATCTGGCATGAATGTGATGAAAGTGGATGAATGTGGGGGAATATAGAGAGAAAACCAGCGAGACCTGGACAAGAACTAAATGGATATTTCTCAGCGGCGTTAGGAGCCGTGTGGGTGAGGTAACGACGTGTGGACGACAGATGCTTCAGACGTTCCCTTCCACCCAGCACTCACAACAAAACAGCTATATTTATTAAATCATGAGATCAAACAAGAAGAAATGTGGACACAAAGAGACTGAAGCGTGACAATCAACAGCACTTTGTAGCTAAATGTTAAGTGAACTGCTGCTTTCTTTAGAGCTGTCACTTCTCATTTCTCAGATGAAGCGAAGCAGAAGTTACCAGGCGGGAAGTTTGATTGATTTTCCTCTGAGAGCTGGAACAAGTTAACATTCTCCCAGAAGAGGAAAGAAAGCATCAGAGTATCTACTAAACGCCTCGGTGTTTTGTTTCTGTATTCATGAACACTCTGCGTCAGAAACATCAGCAGGAATTCATTTGTTTTTCAAGAGGAGAAGCGTGCGGCGATGAAAAAGTGAAGAAAGCTGGAGATGAAGACGGTGAGAGCGCCGAGGCGAGATGAGAACTGTCAACGGGGAAACTTTAAACAACAACAACACGTCGCTGCCATCACATACCGTAATGTGTTTGAGCGTGTGTGATGAAGGCTGTGGCCTGCTGCTAAAAACAGCCGCTGTGGGTCTGTTTGCGTTAACACAGCTTCTAGTGAAGTTTGAAATCGTCACAGCAGGAAGGTGAAGATGCTCGAGGTTTTTTTTGCTTGTGATGTGAACATATTTATTCTTTCTCAGAAACATGTTCCTCACTCGTGTGTTTACGTTGTGAATGTGTCCAACAGCGTGAGCCGTGAATACGACGGCGCGCTCGCTCGTCGAGCTGTCGATGAAAGAGCCAATTAGAGGCATTATCAGTCCGACTCCAGCTGCGGCTCTCAGCCCAAAAACACCACTCAGAGTAATGAATGAAATGCACGTTGGCTTTAATGATTCACGTGGCTCCTGGAGGCTTTAAAAACCAGGTGACCTCCTCTCATGCAAGTATCCTGATGTAATGTGAACATTTATAATGATGAATGAGCGACTTTGTGACTCATTTGCTCGTCTGTTAAGTGTCATCTCAGTCGTGCAGCTGGTCTTCAATCAAAACTGCAGTCTTGTAGTTTCTCTGGATGAGCAGTTTCAGGACCAAAACACACCAGAAGCATGAAATCTTTTGATACCTACAGCGAGCAGGTGATTTGAGAAGGGACAAGGGGGGAGACCATCCTCTTTGTAAAACTCTCCATACCCCCGTAGATCACAAATAGGCGGGCTGCTGTCCAG